>OY992890.1:34695967-35195967 GCA_963921405.1 Cepaea hortensis
TGCCATACTGGCAGATTGACCTATTACCTACAGTAGAGGAAGAAACCAGCTACCATGACAACGAAACCAGCACAGGCTCTGAAAGATAAGGAATGGAGGACAACCAGATACAGGGTCAGACAGCAACAACAGTAGAACCAAAAATGGATAATATAAACGTGAAAATAATACAGTGGAACTGCAGGGGCATTAAATCCCACCTCCCAGACATCGTAAAACAACTGGGAAGCCAGAACTGCATATATGCACTGCAGGAAACCCACCTGAAACCAAATCAACAGTATAGGTGCCGTGGGTTCACGGTAATTAGAAAGGACAGAACAGAAGCGAAAGGGGACGGGGTTGCCCTGTTAGTACATGTGCAGTTCCAGATTGAGACACAGGAAGCGTTCCTCACCAGAAACTTAGAATGTGTCAGTGCTACCATCACAAGGAACCCTAAAAACCTAACAATAATTAATACATACTGTCCCAAAGGAATAATTGAGGATGAAGACACCCAAGCACTCGAAGCCAGACTGACATCAGAAACTCTAATAGTGGGAGACTTCAACTGTCACCACACCACATGGGGAGCGATACAGAACAACAGGGCTGGTACAAAACTCATGGAGTTCATCGAGGACAACCATCTGGCAGTGCTCAACGATGGGACGATAACGAGGATTGATCCCAGATCAAACTGCCAAGACGCAGCTATAAACCTGACAATAGCCACCATAGGTCTAGCAAGCAGCCAGTGGGAAGTGACAGAGGACACGAACACAGACCACCTACCCATAATAATCAACACCAGAACAAATCCCCAGCTAAACGCCAACAACAACAGGCCAACCTTTCACTTCAATAAAGCAAAATTGGATCAGTTCAGAGAAGAGATGACCAACACAGACCTGGAGCAGGAGGAACGAGAAGACATTGATAAATACACGGAGAGACTGGCCAGAAGCATACTGCGGATAGCAATTAAACATATCCCTAACAAAAATATGTCAGAGAATCTAAGACCGGGTAAGAAAGAACCCCAGACACCCCAAAAAAATGGCACAAAAACCCAGTGGCCTGGTGGAACGCCAAGTGCACAGCGGCACAACAAAATAGGACAAGAGCTCTGCAGAAATATAAAAAGGTAAGGACAGAAGAGAATTTCGAGGAATACAAGAAATACAGAAACGAAGCAAACAGAGCAGTAAAACAGACAAAAGAAAAGGAGTGGAAAAGGTTCTGTCAGATACTCAGTCCAGATACACCGACCACAAAGGTGTGGAAACAAATAAAAGCAATTCAAGGAAATAAAAAGACCAGCAAAATCCCAGCGATCAAAAATACGAAACTGGCAGTAACAGACCAGGAAAAACCAAAATGTTCGGAGATTACTTCCACGAAGTCTGCTCTGACAAAAGACTAGGAAGCAAAGAAAGACAAAGAAGGGAGGAGCTGAGACAAGAGTTAAAAGACACAGCAGACGAGAACATCGAAGAACACTTTATGGATGCAGACATCACAACAGATGAGGTGATGACAGCTCTAAATGAAAAATCCGAAACCGTGGCTAGGGCAGACATTGTAAACTACACCATCATCAAAAAGCTCCCAAATAACACCATAAAAACAATTACTAAGCTGTTTAATGTAATTTGGCAGACGGGAAAGATCTCCAAACAGTGGAAAACAGCCACGGTGATCCCAATCAAGAAACAAGCCAAAGAGCCAACAAGGATACAATCATACCGATCCATCTCGCTGACATCGCACCTGGGCAAAGTTATGGAGACTGTGATAAATAAAAGAATAACATTCTACCTGGAGAAGAATGAACTGTACAGCCATGCACAATCCGGGTTTAGAGCCAACAGGTGCACGATGGAACAGATCATCAAATTGGAAAACCATGTAAAGGACTGTAAAGAAAGGATTCAAGAGAGGGGAAAAGACATTCGCCGTATTCCTGGACCTAGCCCAGGTGTACGATCAATGCTGGAGAGACGCAGCACTAATCAAGATAAAGAAAGTAGGCATAGTGGGAAGAACCTACAAATACATGGAAAACTTCCTCAAAGATAGAAGCTTCTCAATGAGGATAGGGAATGAGGTATCCGATCATATGTGCAAGAGAACTGCATCCCTCAGGGTTCGGTCATCTCACCAACAATCTTTTCAATACTGGTGAATGACCTGACAGAGAAGATTCAAGACCAGAAAACAGGACTATCTCAATTCGCGGACGACTGCGCCATATGGAGGAGTGGTAAGGCGCCAAAGACTACACGAGGAACCCTCCAAATACCGATAAACAAGCTAACCACATGGATGGACAAATGGGGTTTCAATATAAACACCAATAAAACAGTCAGCATGGTATTTAGCAGCAAGAAGAAGATAAACCCTAACAACGACTGGAAAATAGAGATAAAAGGGGAAACCATTAATAGAAAAAGCAGCACCGTCTTCCTAGGAATGACCCTGGATGAACAGATGAACTGGTCAAAACATATATGTCAGACACTGGAAAAATGCAAGAAAGCAAGCAACCTACTGCGGGTGATAAAATGTAACGGTTGGGGTGCCCAAACCAAAACAATGCTGATGTTCTATAACGCATTTATCAGAGGCAAGCTAGAATATGGCAGCATTGTATACAACTCAGCATCAGAAGCCAACAAGAGGAGGCTAGACACCATACAGACCCAAGCACTAAACATCATCCTGGGAGCTGGAAAAGGGACATCCAAAGAAGCAATAGAGGTAGCACTGAGTGTACTACCACTGAGTCTGAGGCGTAAACAGCTGATGTATAACCACTGGCTAAAGGTAGCACAAGACGAAGATCATCCTGGATACCAAACGTTCAGTGACAACCACAGCAAACGTGGAGGCATCCCCATAGTAAAACTGCAAAGACCGGCAGGATGGGAAGCAGTAGAGAAGATGAAGGAAGAAATCGAGCGAGCAGAAACCCTGAAACAGACAAGACGGTTCAAACCAACAGTCCCACCATGGGAACTAACAGTCCCATTCACCGACTGTAATCTGGCAAAGACCATCACCAAGGACACGGAGGATACAGAGGAAAGAGACGCGGCCGAGGGTACATAGAAGAAATCAGTAAGGACAACCTCATAATATACACAGACGGGTCCAAGAACGAACAGGGAGAAGTGGGGGCAGGAGTAGTGGTCCCAGACTGGAAGCTGAAGAAACAGTTCAAACTAACAGACCAGACATTAGTATGCACGGCCGAACTGGTAGCAATAATGAAAGGACTGGAGATCGCAGCCGAAAAACCACCACTGAGACTGTGTATACTAACAGACTCCCTGTCATCAGTACAAACGCTCGAGAACTTCAACAGAGACAACAGACCCGACATAAAAGAGGAGATACTAGCGACAGCCACAAACCTCAGGTACATGGGATGCCAAGTCACCATCGGATGGATATCAGCCCACAGGGGTATCCCGGGAAATAAACAAGCAGACAGGGCGGCGAAACGAGGACTAATAAGCAATAGTAAAATCAGCATTGGACTAGGTAAAGTAGAAGGGAAGAATATCGTCAAAAACTACATTCTCAAGGAATGGAGGCAACAGTGGCGAGACAGCGCTAAAGGCCGTCATGCATACCAAGTATTGGGTGAACCCAGATACAAGCCACAAGTCAAGACCAACATGAAAGCACCGGCAAACAGACAGCTGTGGAGAATCAGACTAGGTAATTGGAATAACATAAGAGAAAACACATTCTGCAGAGCTTGCCGAGAAAATAACACCATTGAACACTACTTACTAGCATACGACAAGTACAATAGAGAGCGAAGGGATCTAAGAGACTACTTCGGCAAAACTGGGACCTCAATGACAATGACGGAGTGCCTGTACACAAACAGCAACCCAGAAATACAGCGACTGGTCAGACAGTTCATATGCAGAACAGGGAAGACCACCTTATAACCTTTCTACATTGTATATATTTGTGTATATATGTACGTATGTATGTCTGTATGTCATTTCTAATTTATTATTAAAAAAACAAAAAAAAAAACCCGGTTGTCCTGTGGGGGACAGCTGAGTATGGCGGGGTGAATGGCAGGAAGGTGGGTTGGCTCTTCCGGTAGGGCACCTGAACTAGGCTGACAGGGAGACCGGATCATCTTGTTGCTACACGAAACCCACACGTGATGATGAAAAACGCCAAACAACAAAATTAAAGGAGTTAGTGCCGCTTACCGGGGGGACAATTTGAGACTTGCATTTGAATGCTCTGCCTTTGCCTACATGGAGTCCTTATGAGGACTGGACATGACCGGGACCAGCCCCTTTGAGAATAACACAAGAAGCGACAAGCACGTAGCTTCTTCTTCTTCTTCTTCTTCAGCGTTCCGAGCCATTGAGGTTCTTTGCTGCAAATACAATCCGTCTCCATTCGTCTCTCTGGTGGACCTTCTCTTGCCAGTCGTTGATTCCAAGTGCTTGCAGGTCTGTACATGTATTATCTCTCCACCGCCTTCTTGGTCTACCTCGGGGTCTACGGTCATTTATTTCCTGAGTGTAAGCGAGTTGACAAGCACGTAGCAGTGCTAATAAAGAAAAGAAGCCAGCAAACGAATGAACGAGGGCCCCAGTAGGCTCGACCAAGGACCGGTCTTTATCAGGACCAACACAAGATAGAGAAAACAAACAGATAGCACAAAACAAATCTATCCGACGACAAGAGCGGAACCAATAAAACCAGTAGGAATTAGGACTAACAATTCACACAACCACGGATCTCAACAATAACCACCGCTGAGGAATCAGATTAGACGAGACCGAATTTGGAATTTTTTTTTTTTTTTAAATTGGAATTGGAATTGGAATAGTGTAAAAATATTAATAAAATAGGATGGAACTGCGGTAAAGCTGTGAAAATGTAAACAATATAAAATGGCACAAAGTAGTGCAGCTTTACATAGCAGAATCACGACACATACAGGACGTTGCAGCGATTAGCCTTCATCAGCAAACAAACACATTCACAAACACCACATATAGTCAAGGATGATGAAGGCTAATCGCCGCAACGTCCTGTATGTGTCGTAATTCTGTTATGTAAAGCTGCACTACTTTGTGTCATTTTATAGTGTATACAAAACATGTGTATTTTCTGACTGTGTACTTTGATCTAGTTTTAATTTGTATTAAAAGTTAGTTGCACGTCCTTTACAGAACGTCACAATCAACCCCAGCATTTAATGACTGTGATGTTCTGGGAAATTTTGCGTTCAGTAATTTGCCATTGCTTTCTCATAATATTGTGAAAATGAAAGCAAAGCAGTCTGCTCCTAAGTTGCCAGCGCTCATTGCCCTCAAGCCACAGACTTATATTTTGTTAAATTATGATTCATATTTTATCATTCCGATTATTGCACAGTGTTAAACATTCGTGTGGAATGGCTCTCGTCGCTTCAGAGGTCACAGATTGTGAGAAATGAATGGATATTTTGCCCTGGCCATGCAGGTGTACGGGGGAATGAACAGGCTGATAGGCTAAGCAGGGAATGCACCTCTTGGTGGTATCTTGCCTATGGACAAGGGGGAGGTGGTCGTGCGCTTGTGGGACCAGGTGGAGAAGGCGAAGGAACAGATTGAGAACCCATATGTGGAAAGAATGAGATTGTGGGGGATCGGCAGGGGTTCTGGAAGAATCTCAAAACTGAGAGGGAAGACCAGGAGAACATTTAATCACATAGCGGTGGGAATGATTAGTAGTATGATCCTTCGCTGGTTGTTGAACGAGGGGACTGAGCACGTATGGGAATGTCCTAAGTGCAGTGATGTCGGTTCTTAACTCAACTCAACTCAACTAAACTAAACAGTCAGCGTGGCCGAATGGATAGGAACGGGCTTTCTTAAACATCCAGTATGTTGATGCCGAGATCAGTGGTTCAGTCCTTACACTGGACAGTTCGACTAAAATGTTGACTTCTTGTCCTTGACTTGGGGCCGTAAATTACAATGTACTGAAGTCGTAGTGAGTTCGCCTGATGGTAAAAGATACAGATAATAGCTAATCCAGACGCAACATTCAGATAGAATGTAGTGTGTATAACTGCATATACTCCGCTTGAATTCAAAGTGAGCGAGAGCTTAATTAACAAGAAGAAAAAAAAAATTAAAGTTTGCGATGGGCTTAGTTAACTTGTTTAACAATTTGTGTGGCCTTAGGAGGCCAGTAAAAAAATTTTATTTTTTGCGTTACTCGTTATCAAACAAGTGTCAATAAACGTACACTTTTAGCAATTAAAAGTATATGCAGAACGTGAAAAATTGTTTATGAAACATAAGTAAGTAAAGATTAGACAACTTTTCTGTAAGAAAACTATCAATATTGTTCTCAACTTTATAACCTTTTACTAAAATATTAATGGTTTCAGTTTCTAAAGAAACAAAAGCAGATTTGTCCTTAAATAATGATGCTATTCTTGTTATACAATTTATTTTTCTCTAAAGTCTAGTAGTCTCCCTTGTAACAATATTAGATGTTTATGTCCCCTCTCATTGCTTATCCAGATGTTCTCTTTAAGATATCTAGTAATTCCGCATAAAGCTTGAGCCTTGAGCATAACTATTAATACGTATCAATCATTTTCAATCAATATCACTATTAATGCGTAAATCAATCAAGGTACAACTATCATGTTATTATGATATCTTAAATATTCTCTAAGCAAATGTAATTGCACCAGCTTTTGAGAGAGAGAGAGAGAGAGAGAGAGAGAGAGAGAGAGAGAGAGAGAGAGAGAGAGAGAGAGAGAGAGAGAGAGAGAGAGAGAGAGAGAAAGTGATGAGGGGGGGGGGGTGGAGAACTATTTGTTCAAAGTGAATGAAATTTACAAACGTAACTGGCATTTCCTCTAAACATAATATTTAGGGAGGCTCTATTCGCAATGGAAGAAATAATCACATGACCTACTTCGATTGCGATTATAATTTTTCTCTATTCTCATCTGAAGCAGGTGGAAAAGAATGAGGAGAGAGATAGATAACGAAGATAGTGTGAGAGACAGAGATATTAGAAAGATGTAATGAAAGACATTAAAGAGTGGTGAAGACAAGAAAGGGAGAGGTGGGAGATCGAGACTTAGAGCGAGAGAGAGAGAGAGAGAGAGAGAGAGAGAGAGAGAGAGAGAGAGAGACAGAGAGACAGAGACAGACAGACAGACAGACAGACAGACAGACAGAGAGAGAGAGAGAGAGAGAGAGAGAGAGAGAGAGAGAGAGAGAGAGGGAGAAGAACTCGTGATCGGATAGCTAAGCTCCTTTCCCAAGACAACAAAAGTAGAGGACAGATAAGAACAGAAAGACAAGTGTGCAGGATCTTGTGCAGCAAGATAAACAAAACCTAATACACAAAATCTGTAGAAAACATATGCCTAACGCGAAATCATCAGACTAGCATTGGTGTCACCTAATTCCTGAAAATGAAAAAAAAAAATGTTGCCTACCCGGCAGGGAATCGAAACTGGAACTCCTGTGTACCAGGCGTAGACACTATCGACTATGCTACTGTGGACACGTTAACAGATTAACAAAATATTGTAATAGTCACTTCGTAATATTTATCTACATAAACCGCATAAACTTGCACGGCCTTTCGCCAGTGCGAAAATAAGTACATGCAGGTCTTGACTGTGCCAGACCAGGTTTTGTTGTCCCCATACACACATTGGCACCTTGCCGTCTTGACAGACGATAGTTTGTGCTTTAAAAAGGCATAATAACTTTTACCTATGGCGGTAGCGAGTGTGACTGATAAGGCCAATTTGCGCTGTAAATGTCCGTTCACAGTGGGTGCATGTGAACACGTGGTCATTTCCACCATCATGCACCATCTCTCTCCATAGCACAAAGCCTGGGCTAAAATATAGAGATCATGTGTTGCCCATGCAGCATGATCCCTCTCTCGGCCTGCCTAGTTCACTCCAGAGGAAAGGTAACACCAATACATCTGGAACAAGACAAGCTGCAGAAGCTGCCGGATCAGCAAAGCAATGCTCTAACTGTCCGCCTGTCGGAGCTTCGATCCTAGACCAGTCGCCAACTAAGGCTTAGGGCCTGGTCTGCCCTGCCATGACATTTTGTCTTTAGCTTGCATTTCCTCGCATTAGGGTAAGGCTTGTACCCTCCCTATTGCGCTCTTCCGCCCGAAGCCGTTGGCACAATGTGGGGTGTCGGGTTTGGTAAGTGCCGCCCAATGTTCGGCGCTAACAGAAAGCAGGTAGTAACATCTACTGTTATACGGTAGCTCAGTCATATCTGACTAAGACCTGACTAGTTGTGTGTAACTGACTAGTTATGTTGTGCCCACTTCGCCTATTAATCGTCATCTCTCTCATTCCTATCACCTAGGGCAGGGGTCACCAAACTACGGCCCGCGAAGTCATTTAATCCGGTCCGCCGACGGTACTCGAAGTTGCTTGATATAACGTATGGAACACGAGACGTTGTTATGCAATTTAAATGTACATATTATATTTACAATAATAGGCGATCTTCACACGTGCGGAGACCTCCTGGCTGCTATGTATCTTAAATTTACTACTTTCAATTATAAATTATTCTATATAAATTGTCTTGTTTATTGTAATGTTTGCTCATTTCGCGCCATCCCAGGTCCTTTCCCGTCTCGAGGTAGAGCCGCCTACGCTCTGACGTTACCATGGTTTCCATGGCACAACACACACACACACACACATACACACACACACACATCTTTCCCTCCCCCAGATGTGTCCGTCTATCAACACAGGTCCAATGCTACAGAAATATTTACTTCTTTTTGCCAGTCATCCATTGTCTCATCTCATCTCTCATCATGTTCCTCTTGTACCTTGCGGTGTTGAGGTGAAGTATAAACTTCGTGAGAGTGCCCGATTATGGGCTTCATATATCGATATTCCCATGGATCTGCTATTCCTTCCGTCCAACGTTTACGTGGTCGGCCTCTTCCTCTGTTTCCATCTGGTCTGTACATCATTGCTTGCTGTGGTATGCTGTTGACTGGTAACCTACTTGCATGGCCAAACTTGCTGTTTTCTGATAAAATCTAGTGCTGCTTTAACCCCCACTTTAGTCCTGATTTCTTCATTTCTGATCTTATCTCTTCTTCATATGTTGAGTATTCTTCTCAGGAACCTCATTTCTGTTGTTGTGATTTTTCTTTTCTCTTTTTCTGTCATTGTCCAGATTTGGCATTGGTAGCATAGAGTTGGCAGGAAGATTGTGTTGTAAAGTGCTTTCTTAGTTGTTATTGATACATGTTTGTTCTTTTGTATTGGTGCCATTTGTCCAATGAGTTGATTTGCCTTATTGTACCTATTTTCGATCTCGTCTTCTGATCTGCCATTTGATGATATTATACTTCCCAGGTACTTGAAACTCTTCACTTGTTTCAAGGGATGTTCGTTTAGGTGAATTGTTATTGTTTGTTCTTCTTTAGTTATAGTCATTACCTCTGTTTTGCTTGTGCTAATTTTCATGTTATGTTCTCTACACATTTCGTTTACACTATTCATGTGGTCTTGTAATTCAGCTTCTGATTTTGCTATTAGTGCTTGGTCGTCCGCAAAAAGGAGTTCTCTAATGGTTAGATTTGCAGTTGGTTCTTCTTCTGTGTTCTCGTCATGTGGTATTCTTGCTATCTCTGCTTGGCTGATTTCTTTACATATGTTGTCTATATATGTTATGAACAAGAGAGGGGACAGGACACAACCTTGTCGTACTCCAGATCTTATGGTGATGGGTTCTGAGTGTCCTCCAGTTGCTCTCACTATGCATTCACTGTTGGTGTATAAACTTTGACATAGGTTTGTTAGATGTGTACTCACTCCATATTGTTTAAGGATTTGCCACAACTTGTTTCTATCTACTCTATCGAATGCCTTTTCTTGGTCGACAAAGGCTAAGTAGAGTGTTTCATTGAATTCGATTGATTTTTCTATAAGTTGTCTAAGAGCAAAAATTGCACCTGTGCATCCTTTGTTTTCCCTAAATCCAAGTTGTGTTTCGCTTAGCTTGGGTTCTAAAGTAGTTCGTAATCTTTTTTCAAGAATTTTGCAAAATATTTTCCCAGTATGACTCAACAGTGAAATGCCTCTGTATAGTGTGCAGTCTCTTTTGCTGCCTATGTTTTTTTCCAAATTGTGATAATTATGGCATTTCCCCAATCTCGTGGTGTCTGTTGTTCTACCCAAACTTGATTGAATAGTCTATGTATCAGTGTAGTCATCCATTGTATAGGTATGTAATAAGAAATTCTTTGCCTGACAGTGATAGGTAAGTGAACTACAATTGTGAATAGAGGCAATTAAGTAGCAAACATAACATAAAAATGCCATAGAATCCTCGTGTTATTACAAAAACATTATCCCCAGCTCAGAATAATCCCCCGGTCAAGATGTTAATCGAGCTGGTCTCGAGGCCCATGTTTTTCAACATTTATGCTGGAGCAGATCATTACGCAAATTTTTACTTTGCTCAAGGAACTTTGTGTGATGATTAAAGTGTCTGTTCTACTTTATGTAATAAACCTGATGGGCAGAAATGTTGCATTTAAGTGATGTCGGTCTGTTTCGGCGGTACCCCTGGCTGCCACTAGCGAAACCCCGGTTGAAAAATACTGCTCTAGGCTATTCATTTAGGCCGGCCTTATTTACATATTTTGCAAACCTTATTATGAGATATATACTGTTACCAAAGGTACCTATAAACTTTATATGTATCTTTGGTGAGCCAGAGCTTCACCAGTGATGCCTTGTCCTCTGCTTTTCTTGTGTTTTAATAGGTCTTTAATTATGTTTCTAATTCAATTTCCTTTCCATTTTCAGACCCGTGTACTTCACCCTTCATTATGGCTACTAAGAAAAGAAAAGTGGACGACCAGTGTTGCGTTTTCAATGAAGAATGGGGAGTAAAGTACTTCTTTGTGGAAATAAAGGACAAGAAAACCAGTTGCGTAATATGCAGCGAAAGTGTTGCGGTTTTGAAAGAGTACAATCTTCGGCGTCACGAGGAAAGAAAACATCTATCAACATATTCAAAGTTTTCTGGAATGTTACGCTCTGTGAAATATGAGTCCGTGAAACGTGGTTTAGAAACATAAAATCTCTTCACGAGCAAGTTTTCTGAAAATGAATCTGTCACTCGTACAAGTTACAAAATAGTGCATAAGATGGCAGAATGAAGAAAATCGTTTACTTATGGTAACTTAATCAAAGAGTGTATGATGGAATCAGCAAATAACATGTGTCCCGAGAAAGCCAATTTGTTTGGAACTATCAGCCTTTCGGCAAGTTCAGTTGTGCGAAGAACAGAGGAACTTGGAGAGAACATAGTGCTACAGATACGCGAGAAAACTAGGAACTTGTATTCTCTGGTGCTGGGTGAGTCTACTGATCTCTCGAGTACGTCACAACATTTCGTGTTCATTCGTGATGTCAATTTGGACTTTCAGATAACAGAAGAGTTGGCATCCGTTTGCAGCATGCATGGAACAACAACCGGAAAAACATATTCATGGAAGTGCAACAATTTTGGCAAGACTGTAACCTTCAGTGGAATCAGCTTCGAGGTGTTACAATTGATGAAGGAAAAAACATGGCTGGAGTGAGGAAGGGTCTGGTGGGGCAGATCAGGACTCAGTTGGAAGATTTGCAAATTCCGGGCGCTCTGTTCATACACTGCAACATACATCAGCAACAATTTGTGGTAAAGACATAGATTTTTCTTGTGTACTGAAACCAGTCGTTTCTGATATGAACTTAATTCGGGGACATAAACTCAATCACCGTCAGTTCCAGGCTTTTCTTGAAGAAATTGATTCTGAATTCTTCAATACATTTTTAAAGTAAATAAATATGTTGGCTTTCTTTGTTTTTTTGTGTGTGCATTGCACGCCACTCACCCATGAATAACTTAGTTTTTCTTCTTTTGTCTTAGAGCTCTCGTTCTGGCTTGCAAGTATTGTTAAAGTTAGTTGCATATCCTTTACAGGACGTTTGCAGTCAACACCTGCACTTTTTGCTGTTGTTGATGTCTTAGCAAGTTTACGCTCAGTAGTTTGCCATTGCTTTCTGAATGACCGACACTCAAACCATAGCGTAAAAATAAAGCGCTCTGCTGCCAAATCGTGCACAGATATGTATCGAATGCGGGTATACGGAATTACGAACCGCGTCCGTAAGACCTTCGCCACGGATGCGGCGCAAGTATTGTACAGAATGAGTATCCAACCCGCGCTCGTCATTTTGTCAGTTATCCGGCCCGCCGTGAAAAAAGTTTGGTGACCCCTGACCTGGCCATATCCACCAGTCACACCACTCACCTTCTCGTTGTTACTTTGGCGTTGAAATCCCCGAGGATGACAGTCATTTCAAGTTTTTACACTGGTCCTCGGCCAAGTCTAATTCGTTATACCATTCATGAAGTCCTGGGCATGAAAACGTCAGGCGAAGACATTCATTGGCATTGAGCATCTTTCGCATTTACTGAACCCTTGCCTTCTACAAATTCATATTTTTCTTCTCCTATTTATATATCCATACATTGGCACCTTTCCGTCTTGACAGACTATAATTTGGTACATTGTGCTTCAAAAAGGCTTAATAACTACGACCAATGGCGGTGGCGAGTGTCGCTGATAAGGTCAATTCTCGCTGCAACTGTTTGCCCACAGTGGATGCATGTGAAAACCTGGTCATTTCCACCATCATGCACCATCTTACGTCTCGCACGCTCTGTGCGTGCTTTATCTTCAATCATTTTCTCCTTTGTATTTATTCCATTTCTGATAGTTGCCCTCCATGCAACACGTTCAGCGGCGACTTGCTCCCAATGTGCATTATCAATGCCTGTATCAGTCATGTCCCGCTTACACACATCTTTCGACCCTGAGATCTTCCAGCCATCTGTAATTCACCAAAAAAGATGTCCTTTGGTATTCTACCATCACCCAACCTCCTAACTTGTCCTATCCATCTAAGTCTACGAAGACTTAGCATGGAACACACCATCTGTAACAAGCTATGGGGAGGGTCCCATAATGTCCCGTCACAATATTTCAAACTTATTCTTTTGCCCTGGCTGGGGATAGGTCTTTGCTGCCAACCCTCATCCGTTCCCCGGACTTACTGTCACTCTCTCTTTCGACCTCAGGGTTGTTTCCTGCAGTGTATTTCTGGCTGACACAAACGTAACATGACGATCGTCTCAGTCACTATAATTAGAATTTAATACCGTAATAAAGACAACACAGAAGAACACCAAGACAGATAAACCTATAAACATCTAGAAAAACAAAAACTGATGAGATAACTCTAGTCCAGATATGAAGCCAGAAAACTCTGAAGTTCATAGATCACAAAGCTCTAAATTGTCCTGTTATTTCACAACTGCCTCACCGGGCAAAGTTTCCAGTCTCTCTATCCAACGTCGGTTGTTCGAACAACAGCTTCCAAGTTTCCTAGGCCAACACGATATAGTCACTCATCTGGTCTGGGAAAGTGCCATGGGATCACTTGGCACAATTTAGGTTGGGAAACACGATATAGTCACTCATCTGGTCTGGGAAAATGCCATAGGATTACTTGGCACAATTTAGGTTGGGAACCAAAGTCCTGAGACCAGATTGTGTATAGGGAATGAGTCAGAGTCTTTCGCTGTCCCGGACAAGGGTGGGAATTGGCGTAGGTCCAAACAGCATCATCAGCAAACACTCGACCTTAAGTCGATGAGAAGACTTGAGTTGTGGTTGTGTCACTCATTTAATTTTTGTAATGCTTCTCCATTGACATTAGAAACAATATACCTGATATGTCCACTGACTTGCCCGGGCTTCATCAGGTGCTTATAACTTTGGGCATAGAAGCCCTGTCGAGTCTTTCAACACACTTTACGGTAAACACTCGACCTTAAGTCGATGAGAAGACTTCAAAAGAAGGACCCTGTAGATGACAAAATTCTAGTGACGGATCAAGCTGACTCATGCACCACAATCCTGAGGTCCAATTGGGCCTCAGTCATTACATTAGTTATGCATTTCGGCTTACCAAGACCAGTATATAAGTGGCTTGCTTGAATGAGTCTGACATGTCAGGTAGCCCCTGGATTGGCTACGTCCTGGCTTGAGTAGACCTCCAACTTGTAGACGTCCTGTCGGCTACCCTATGCACCCTTTTGCATACAAGACTCACTCTCCACACTCATACCCTGCCTTTATTATTATTGGGCACATTCGTTTCCCGGCTTCTCTCTCCCTTGCAAACCATGCCTTTCTCACGACAAAGATCTTGTGGTGTGGTGTGCCTAGTAATCTGTGTGTTTCTCCCCCTTAACTAATATTATAGTAGTGGGGTTGTATGGCCCGCAGTGTAGTTCCCCATTCCCAGCAAGAATAGGAAAGAAGATACCACCCATTCAGGCCGCTGCTCTTGTCTGAGCTGTCGCCGCAATGTACCGGCAGTGCCTCACATAACACGTAGATTCAGAGGAATGCAGGTTCTCTCAGTGGGATAAAGAAGTTTATTTATAATCCCGACATCATCCTCTCGACTAAAAGACGAAAAAGATAGCACCGTGGATAGCCTCTTCCGGCTCAAGAAGATAGATCATAGATTGGTGGACCCCATTCCCCAAGGAGCCCTTCCCTCCTTCCGGCACACCGTAGCTATCTAATGTGCTTATATTTAAATGAGAGATGCTACTAAGTAGATGTAAGCCGTAGGAAGAAAGATAGCACTCGTCTATCGGCTGCCAAGAACAAGCGATATCATTTGGGAAATATTTATTGTTCAGATTTGTTCCCTTGCCATGCCAAGATTAAGACGCTTAGCCAGATTGGCTAACGGTCACCCCCTCCCAATATGGCAAGACTGCCGTTTCGCCATATCATCTCAGTAGTTACGACAATAGAGATTTATAAGTGCAAAACTAATTACAACCTAAGATTACCTTTCATAGCCCATCAGTATTCTGCCTTTAAAATGTCCCAATCTTTAACTTGACATCTTGACATTATGCAGTGGGTAACGATAAGTAGAAACGGACATGAATTGCCCAAGAAGTCGCACCAGTGCGCATTTGGCGCAAGGCGCTCCATCGGGTCTACCCGAAAGAAAAGACCTATATCTAATCGCTCTATGAAAAGATCGTGTTATGAAAGTAACCCAAAGAACTATCTTTCATGGTGATTGAGCTAACAAGAGAACTGAGAGCTCCTGAAAGCTGTTTCCCCCTGTTTACCCAAAATGAAAGAAGGCATGAGGACATGAGCCATTGGCGTTTCGCCACACCATCACACAACCTGATCTTTCCTATACTTCAGAATTTGTGATTTTGTCTTACCACTTAATACTAAGTATTCTTCGCAGACACCGTATATGAAAGCTGTTTAAACATTCCTCTTGTTGTGAGTAAGTTGTCCAGGTTTCACTGCCATAAAGAAGAGTACTATGGACGCAGGCTTGGTAGACGAGGACTTTTGTTTTGGCAGTAAGTTTCCTGTTCTCCCAGACTCTTTTTGATAATATGTTCATTGTTGTTGCTGCCTTACCAATCCTGATGTTTATTTCCTGATCTTGGGATAATTTGCTATTTACCTCTGATCCTAGATATGTAAAGTGGTCTACCATCTCTAGTTCGGCGTCGTCAATAAAGATTGATGGTACCCCATGTGCACCTTGTGACATAATCTGTGTCTTCTTTATGTTAAATGTTAAACCAAATTCGGAACAAGCATTGGAGAACGCAGATAGTAGATGTTGTAATTCTTCCTCAGAGCACATGAATTGCCCAAGAAGCCGCACCAGTGCGCATTTGGCGAAAGGCGCTCCATCGGGTCTACCCGAAAGAAAAGACCTATATCTAATCGCTCTATGAAAAGATCGTGTTATGAAAGTAACCCAAAGAACTATCTTTCCTCAGAGCAGCATCATGCGCAAAAAGCAAATCTCTGATTAGTACACTCCTAATTTTGGTCTTGGCCTTCAATCTCTGAGCATTATAGTGGCCGCCATCTGAGCGTGAGTGAATGTATATACCGGCATCCTGAAACCCAATACAGTTGATACCCCTATATTCCCCCCCCCCCCTCCCCCACCAGAATGGTTTATGCTACATTCCTTGGAATCATCAAGAGAAGGGTGAGCTCCCCTGGCAAGATGGTGGAAAGCCTTTTCGCCCGTTAGCGCGAACAGCGTTTTTTGTCCGATACGGGGACATTCATCAACAGCTTCAAGTTATCAACGACTTTTGGTTCACAGCCGGAAGGTAAGATACCTGATTTTTCAGGAAATCTATCAAGAACATTGACAAACTCAAGCAGAAGGTGTTGCAGCAGATACTTTATACAGAACTATACATTGTCATTGTTGTGTCTGTCACAACTCTACAACACAACAGGATCTGCTGTGTAATTACTCAATCCCATGAATTGTCATGTCGTTGTGTCAGTATTACAGAGCTCGACTTATGAAGTAAACTAGATTATTGATGTCTTCACTGCTTTGTTTGGTGCTCAACTATCTACGTGGGACAGTTATGTTTCCGATCAATGAATGGTGTGGACAAAGGTGTGGGAGGTGTATGTTTTAAATTACAATGTCATTGTTAAAATGGCATATGTAACCATGAGTATGGACGCAGCCATTCTGCTGTCTCATGTGAGCTGGTTCGCTTTAGTCCTGGGTGTCAGTTTGTGAATGTGGCGTTCACAGACTGGGCATGATTTCTTCACAGATGAGAATGATGCCACTTGTCATGATGATTTACAGGATACCTCTCTTACGCTGAGGCCGTCACATTCACACAGGACAATATGATTTAGATTGTATCTGTGACACTTAGGTACATTTGTTTGCCTCAAAGTAGCACGGGGTATCTCAGGAAACAGCTGTTGTAATACGTCTGCATGCCTAGTGGATGCCAACACAGTTTCATCATACATGTACAATTTCACCATTGCATGAGCTCTGGCAGCTTCAGTGTGTTCCATGTATGTTGTGGGAGGTAGATATGTAGCCTTATAGCAGCTTATAGCACAGATATCAGATTACATCCATTCAACTGACTTTCATGAAGTGGACAAAGATGTGGCACAGAAAATAACTAGCCTTCAAGTCAGATTCAGTGTGTCCTACACAACTCTACAACAGGATCTGCCTTGGAATGACCTTTCTCATGGTGTTGGGTCAGTACTGCAGAGCTCAATGTGTGAAGTACAGTGATAGTTCTGTTCCCAATAGTGACACAATAACATTGTAAAATAGACGGTGTTCTGCCAGTACTACAGAGCTCAGTGTGTGAAGTACAGTGATAGTTCTGTTCCCAATAGTGACACAATAACATTGTAAAATAGACGGTGTTCTGCCAGTACTACAGAGCTCAGTGTGTGAAGTACAGTGATAGTTCTGTTCCCAATAGTGACACAAAAACATTGTAAAATAGACGGTGTTCTGCCAGAACTACAGAGCTCAGTGTGTGAGGTACAGTGACAGCTCTGTTTCCAACAGTGACACAATAACTTTGTAAAATGAATGGATGGTATTGTGTCAGTACTACAGAGCTCAATGTCTGAAGTACAGTGACAGATCTGTTTTCAACAGTGCCATAATACCATTTTAAAATGGATGATGTTGTGTCAGTACTACAGAGTTCAATGTGTTAATTACAATGACAGTTCTGTTTGCTACAGTGACACAATACCATGGTGAAAGGGATGGTGTTGTGTCAGTACTACAGAGATCAGTGTGTGAAGTACAGTGACAATTCCGTTTCCAACAGTGACACAATAGCATTGTACAATGGATGGATGGGGTTGTGTCAGTACTACAGAGCTCAATGTGTGAAGTACAGTGACAGTTCTTTCTCCAACAGTGACACAATAATATTGTAAAATAGATGATGTTGTGTCTGTACTACAGAGCTAAATGGGTGAGGTACAGTGACAGTTCTGTTTCCAACTGGGATATAATAACATAACATGGATGGTGTTGTGTCAGTACTACAGAGCTCAATGTGTGGAGTGCAGTGACAGTTCTGTTTTCAACAGTGACACAACAAAAATGTAAAATTGACGGTGTTGTGTCATTACTACAGAGCTCAAGATGTGAAGTACAGTGACAGATCTGTTTCCAACAATGACACAACAACAGTGTAAAAGGATGGTGTTGTGTCAGTACTACAGTGCTCAATGTGTGAAGTACAGTGACAGTTCTGGTTCCAACAGAGGCACAATAACATTGTCAAATGGATGGTGATGTGTCTGCCACCGCTCCACCACTCTACAACACAACAGGATCTGCCATGTAATTTACCCAAATATTGTCATATTGTTGTCTCAATACTGCAGGGATCAACGTACGAAGTTAACCAGATTACTGATGTAGTCACTGCTCTGTTTGGTGCTTAACTATCTACATGCGAGAGTTATGTTTCCGTTGTGTGGTGACTTGAATTAGGTACTATTTAATGAATATTGTATAACACTGGTTTTATTCCCCGTATACATGTATCTACTTTGTTCGCCATAAATGAGGCGCTGGAACCTCTTGCCCCGGGTAGATTGGGCCCGTTAGCTATTACAGCAGCCAATCTAGGAGATGGAAAACTCGGATTATAAACCCCCAAGTTTAAGGTGGACCGACGTGCCGAGGACTGAATGGCCACGGGTGAGTTGGTCGTGAACGTGGAACGTCTGGTATGCGGGCGGGGCGGCGCCAGGCGTATGGACTCCTGAGGGACATCCCCTGCCCCTTCCCTAGTAAGCAGGCAATGCTAGGGTGATCGTTTATTTCCTGCAATATCCAAACTTTGCCTATGGATTTATTTAAACACGGGAATCGTCGCCTGAGCTACGGAGCACGTGCTCTGCGCTTGACACATCTTTCAGCGGCTAGCGAAGAGAGAGTGAGGAGGAGAAGGCGAGGAAATGGTGTGAGAAAAAGGCATAGAAATAGGAGGGCAGGCGCCAGGAGAACAAGACGAAAAGTGGAGAGACTAGGTTTCAACCATGTAAGAGTGGGATACTGGAACTGTCGTAGTGCCAGGCAGAGAGGTCCTGTATTGGAGAGACTAATATATGATTTTGATGTCCTCATGCTCCAGGAGCTAAATACAGACAACTACCATTGCCCTGGGTACGCCAGTTATATAAACCCTACTGGGCAGAAGAGACATGGGCAAGGTCTGCTGGTGAAGAAAGGAGTAAAGCATGTGGCACTTGACTTGAGCCAGTGGAATCACAGTGCAAAAGAGGTCCAGGGTATACAAATGGAGATTGGTGGCTTAAGTTGGAACATCATAAATGTATATGCCACAGTGGACTGTTTTGTCAGAAAGGAACAATGGGACTGGCTTAAGGAATTAGAGGACTTACCAGGTGATAGGCTACTCATATGTGGAGACTTCAATGCGAGAAACAGAGATTGGGACAGTAGTGGAGAAAATCGACAAGGAATTGCACTTGCGGATGCCATGGTGGACTCCGATGTGGTCTGCATAAATAATGGTAGGCCGCCTAGAATGGGAATGAGGCCTGGCGATGCAGATACTGCTATTGATTTGGCACTTGTCTCCCAGTTATCAGTCCTTGATGTAAAGTGGACTGTTTTGAATGACCATGGGAGTGATCACATGCCATGCTCAGTCCTGATCTCTAAGTCCAAGAAAGTCAAGGCTGGGAGAGCGCGCAAGACCTTCCGGTATGAGTGGAGCGGCAGCCTTCTTGGACGCCTCAGACATGGGGCATGCAACAGGACTGTTAAAACTCCCTTTTTGCAGCCCCCATGGTGGACCCCAGAAGTGGACAATGCGTGGAAAGTAAAGAGAGCTGCAGTGAAGCAGCTAAGGAAATTGCGACAGACACCCCTAAGTTCACGAGAGGAAGTGGACGTAGCGGAAAATGACAAGAAAGACAAGGTGGAGGCTTTCAAGCGATGTGCTGCAGAGGCCAAGAAAGTAAAATGGGAATGTTTTATGAAGGAGGTTGGAGGTGATAAAACACTGCATAAATTCTGGAAACTGTACAGACAAATGCAAAGAAAAGATCGGCCTATGATAGTAGGAACAATTTATAAAGAGGATGGGGTACGCGTGACAACAGACAAGGAGAACGGGGAGGCGTTTCTCCAGAGATTTTTAGAGCAGACCAATCATAGTGATGCGGATACCAGGGATGCAGTTAGAGTGGAATTATCTGGCACAATAGAGAATATGCCTTACGAAGACATCATATTGTTTGAAGATGTTAAACATATTTTGCAAAAGGCAAAAGACACGGCAACAGGGCCTGATGGTGTCAGGTATGGCCACATGAAGGCTTTGAGCGATGTGGACATGAAGGAGATGGCCGGCTGCTTTAATCAGAGCATTAGGACAGCGTCAGTACCGCAGGATTGGCTGCATAGCTATCTCATCCCTCTCCCAAAACCATACAAGGATCATTCAAAGCTTGGCGGATTTAGGATCATCACCCTTCAAAATATATTTGGGAAGGTTTTAGAGAAGATAGTCGCTGTTAAGCTGCAGGATTTTTTGTAAAGGGGGAAGCTTCTTCCAAGAGGCCTGGGGAGCTACAGGCCAGGAAAAGATACCTGGTCGAATGCGGCCACCTTTGCCTTTGACGTTTATGAGGGGTTCCAGAGTAGACAGGAAACGATGGCGGCAGCGCTTGATCTCGAGGATGCGTACAATAGAGTTCGCTATGATATCTTGATGACCGCACTTATGGAGAAGGGGGTCAATCCCTGGTTAGTGAACTGGATAGCGGCCGTCCTGCATTCTCGTCAGGGTGCTCTCCGTCTGGGCGCATGGACCTCAGAGCCACATATTTTAACCCCGGGACTACCACAGGGATCTGCAATCTCACCGGTGCTCTTTAATGTGTCTACGAGCAAGATTGCATACCTAGAAGCACCAGGGGTTGGAAGGATTCTAACATTTGCAGATGATATTATTGCATACAGGCAGGGGAGAAATAGGGATCAAACAGCCCAGGAGCTACAGGTGACAGTAGACAAAGTGATTGACTGGTGCACTGAAATGAGTGCTGTCATCAACCCGGAAAAGGCGGCTGTGTTGTGGTGCTCTCTGGACAACAGGATTGTGAGAGATGATGCCCCAGGCCTCACGATAGATGATAGAAGCGTCAACAGAGAGAACAAACTAAAGTATCTGGGAATCAAATTTGACAGGAGTCTGTCCTTCAATGACCATGTGGAGACGGTTGTGACAAGATCTCAAAAGGGACTCAATGCACTTAAAATTATGGCAAAAACTAATGGTCGGCGTTTGGTGCAGGAGAGCCTGACGTATGATGACACTACATCTAGCTTAAGAATGGAGGTGGAGGCGGTCAGTGCAGCTTTCCGCTGGATAGAAAACACGATACATACACATATTGTGATTGTAACTGACTCAGAAAGCATGCTGAGAAGGGTGAGAACAGGCAAGCTTCGTGCAGAGTGGCTTGCTTCGCTTCGGAGGTCACGGGTAGCAAGCATCACCTGGATCTTTTCTCCTGGGCATTCTGGGGAATGAACAGGCGGACAGATTGGCTGGCTCAGCAGAACTTGGTGGAGTATTGATGCATGACAAGGCAGATGTGGTTGCGGCCTTGTGGGAGCACGTGTACACCTCGGAGGAGCAAATGGATCACCATAGTCTGGTTAGAATGAGGCAGCGAGGAGTGACGAGGGGATCTGGCCGACGTTCGACGCTCAGAGGAAAGGCGAGACGGACATATAATCAGATTGCTACTGGAACTATTAGTGTTGGAACTCTTCGCTGGTTGCTGAGGATGGGGACGGATCGCTTATGGGAATGTCCCAAATGCTGTGATGTTGGTTCATAGATCAATCAATCAATCAATCCTTGGAAGTTATGATGCCCTCTGGTCTCACATATACCTAACATGTTAATATTCAGTTTTCTTATTTCTTTCTTAAAGTTACCAAAGTTTGAGATGGGCGTGGTTAATTTTGTGTGGCCCTATGAGGCCAGTATAAAATTGTTGTTTCCCCACAGAGGGGAAACGTTTAAAACTACCAATAGACCAATGTCGTTCAATCCGATCCGATTAGTAAAAAAAAAATTCCACCTCGTACAACCAGCCTCAGTGACGTTGGTTATAGTTGTGGTGGTTCATAGTGCGGTATAGATTGTTCTGGTATTTTGCGCATTGGACGACTTCCGTTGCTGCATGTCTGGTCGGGTTCCTCTTTTTCGCCATCCTCCGTGCCATCCTCGTTGCTTCTGCCGCTGTTGCTGCGTGAAACTGCTGCCACTATCGCCTTTTATCATCTTATCGGGGGAAACTGTCGGGGTTATCAGAGAATATCGCGGGTAGGATTCTTGCTCTTTCTTTTTGCACAAGATACAGCTTGTGGGGGGGGGGGGGGGGACTGTAGGGGTTATCAAAGAATATCGCGGTAAGGATTCTTGATCTTTCTTATTGCACAAGATACAGCTTGTGCGGGAATTCTGTTTAGGTCATCAGAGTGAAACATCGCGGGTAGCATTCTTGTTCTTTCTTATTGACAAGGTACAGCTTGTGGGAAACCTTTGAGTCCATAAGAGACACAATATAATTTGAGAATCTTGTTCTTTCTTATTGTAAAAGATACAGCTTGTGGGTAAACTACTGAGGTCATCAGGGAAACATCGTCATTCGAGATTCTTTTTTTTTCTTTTCGCATTGCACAAGATACACCTTGTTGGGAAACCACAGAGGTCATCAAAGAAATACCATATGTGAGATTATTGTTCTTCTTATTGCACAAGAAACAGCTCTTGTTCATTATGCAAGATAGAGGATGTGGAGAAACTTAAATAGAATAATAGTGGGTAGGAATCTTCTTCTGTCTCACTGCACAAGATGCAGCTTCTGGAAAAATCACTTAAGCTTGGCCGTATGAATAAGAACGCTAACTCTTTAACTTGCGTTGTGCTGATAGCGAGGTAACGAGTTCAACCCCTACACTGGTCAACTAAATTAAAATGTTGACTTCTCATCCTTGACATGGGACCTAAGTCACAAGTACCTCAGAAGTCGGAGTAGGTTCACATGATAGCGAGGGTAACAGGGAAGCTAATCCACGGGCTAGAAGTAGTAGCACATGTATGGACCACTCTTGCGTTCAAAGCGAGCGAACACACACACACACACACACACACTCACACACACACACACACACGTGTGTGTGCGCGTGTGTGTGTAAAATCGAGGGTGACATCTTCGGTGATTGTAGCGCAAAACTCTTTGGAACAGAGACAATTAGAAAAGATATCTCCTTCCAGCTGAGCTTCATACAATGACAGCTGTCTTCGAAATCCTTTGATGATTCTGTAGAGATAACAGACAAGGTTATCCTTGTCAAGTTCAGTTTATTCACGTGGGATGGGATGCCGACCAAACATGCCAACTTTGACAGCCAGGTAGGATCTGACAGCTGTGGATCAGCTCTTTCTCTTTCAGTGAGGAAAACACATATTTCGATTCGAAGCTTGTAAAAACGAAACAGGACTTTACAGCAGCTGAGTGACAGATTCATTTTCAGCAAACTTTCTCGTGAAGAGATTTCTATGCTTATGAATTGAAATGTCTCAGGTTGCGTTTCGCTATTGGTCAAAGGGAAGCTACCGTGCACAGTCTTGCCGGAGGTTTACCCCAGTAATGGACTTGCTCTCTCTTTATTGTTGTTACCTGAAACAGACCTTTGGAGAAACCGGCTAGCGCAATTCAGCATACTGCGTCTGAGCTATCGCGTCATGAATCGCATGGGGCAACTTCGCTTGTGCGTTTCTGTGTAGTGCGGTTCAGGCCAAAGGTCGAAGCTGAACGTGTGTTTCAGTTTAGTTGAGATATAGGCAGCATATTCGCAGGACGTCATTTTGTGTTGCAGTGCGTAGTGTATAAATGACCATTAAAGGGGCTCTACAATTTCGGCAGTAAGTGGACAATGATTTTGTTGTTTGAATGTATTTGCATTTAGTTAATATAGTAGTTTGGTGTCGATGTTTCGTGTTACACGCGGGCGATGTAGGTTCTCATCAGACTAGCTCATGCATAGTACTGGGTCTGAAGAAACAGGACTTAGCCGAAATTGGGGTGTAGAAGGGATGGCTGTATCATCCATTGGGTAATGACATCATAAGGGGTTGAGGTTAGATGGTAGCCCAGTAAGTATGGGATATTTAGACTCAGAGCATCAAGGCCTTTAAAATGAATCTATGCAGGAGGGGGTTTTGTGTAGATAATCGCCGGTCGGGGTCCGCGTGGCGGAGAGGTGCGATGGGTGACTTCCGGAGGACACTGCGGGCGCTGGGGCGCGACTGGGTGTTACGTTAACCATAGCGTGCGACCTATCTAATTACTCGGCAGGACGATTAGCGGCGTTTGCGAGGATCGGCAGAAGTGTTCAACGAACGACCGATGTGATCGCGGCCGTCTCCGCAATTTCGGGCGGCCACTGGATTTTTCTATTTCTACTTTCCTCTCACCTGTTCTTTGCCTATTTAGTTCTTCTAAAGGGACAAAAGGGAGTGACACTAATTATTTCAGGTGGTGAAAGTGAGCGAAATAAAACCGAAGGGAATAAAATCTTTGGTAAATAAGACTGCAGTTCCAGGGAACAGTGAAACCGTTCTACCTACTCACCTATTGGCCAGAGGTGAGGAAACGGAGTGGATATTACCCGCTATATGAGGGATAGACCATGTATTTACACAGAAGATGGGTATAACCCGCTCTAGGGAGGATAGACCAAGTATTCACACAGAGGATGAATGAAACCTGCTACATGGAGGTGAGAACCATGTATGTCAAAGCCAATGACTATAATGAAGGTACATATCACCCATATGGAGGAGGCGGACCGGGAGGTATCTGACAGGGTGTTGAGCTTATTACTAATGGCTTAACCATTAATGCATAACATGACTGAGACTTTTGCAGGGACTTTGTGCTTCCATTGTGACTATCCAACGAGACCAGTCCGAGCTGTCGTACAGTTATCGAAGGACGACGCTCTTCCTGGAGCAAGCTGACAGACAGATGAGCCCCAGTTTATCCTAGTCCAGATCACAGCAGATGCGGATGGGTACAGGATCATATATATATATATATATATATATATATATATATATATATATATATATATATATATATATATATATATATATATATATATATATACTAGCTGACACGGCCCGGCTTCGCCCAGTCACTGGTGGGGAGCATCTCATTTAATTCATACAAGTAGTCATATAAGTTTTCGTTCCCGTTACCGACTGTCTGTCTGTCTGTCTGTCTGTCTGTCTGTCTGTCTGTCTGTCTGACCCGGCCCGGCATCGCCCAACTCCTGGTGTGGAGCATCTCATTTAATTCATATAAGTAGTCATATAAGCTCCCGTTCCCGTTCCCGACTGTCTGTCTTTCTGTCTGTCTGTCTGTCTGACCCGGCCCGGCATCGCCCAGTTCCTAGTGTGGAGCATCTCATTTACTTCATATAAGCTCCCATTCCCGTTCCCGACTATCTATCTGTCTATCTGTCTGTCTGTCTGCCTGCCTGACCCGGCCCAGCTTCGCCCAGACCCTGATGGGGAGCATCCCATTTAATTCATATAAGTAGTCATATAAGTTCCCGTTCCCGACTGTCTGTCTGTCTGTCTGTCTGTCTGTCCCTCCCTCTCTGTCTGTCTGTCTGTCTGTCTGTCTGTCTGTCTGTCTGTCTAATCATTTATTGGTTGCAGTTAGAACAACCTTAGATAAACGAAGACCAACTTACAAAAAGCATTAGAAAGAGCACTTGAAAGGTCTTTATATCTTCCCCAACAATTAACTTGGGTAAATGGAGCGGCGGCGCAGCAGCAGCAGCAGAAGAAGAAAAAGGAGGAGTGGGAGCTGGGAGGAGGAAGAGGGAGGTGGAGGAGGGAGGAGGAGGGAGGAAGAGATAGGCGGAGAGAGGAGGAGGAGGGAAGAGGAGGGAGGAGGAGGAGTAGGGAGGAATAGGAGGGAGGAGGAGGGATTAGGAGGAGGAGAGAGGAGGAGGAGGTAGGAGAAGTGTCATAGTGTGGACAAGACAGGTTAAGCACGTAATCGTATAGGACCCAAGTCTCCGCGTTGTTATAAACATACTTTATTGGCCGAATAGTTATACTACAGCACACATGATGGTAGACTCCCTGCCCGGTGTTGACATGTCTTCGCAATTCCCCTAAGTGACGTGTGTGTTCTCCTAGATACACTTCTTCATTCGTGCACACACGTTCACTATAATTTTCCCCCTAGTCAAGGAATGCGCATCATTCCTTAACTCTTTACTCCTAACCTAGTTCCCTCACTGTTACATTGCCTCCCCTTCTTTAAAGAGAATTTTTCCTTGAAAAAATCTCAACCCCCACTTTTAATTATTTAACTTTACATCTCTATCCTACAATATCAACAATTCCATTTATTTCCTAACTCAATTCTCCTATCTCCTCATAGCCAATTGCTAACCAGAGACAATAATATCGAAACTCTCTACAAAACTCGTTATAAAGTTCTCTAGAAAACTCTCTACAAAACTCTCCATAAAATTCCCCACAATACAAAAGTCTCCATAAGCGAACCGCTTTTACTTTAAAATGTCCATCCAAATTATGATTGACAAAACTGAAGATATTCCCTTATCCTTTATTTCCCCCTTATTCACATTCTCACACTCTCAGGATTCTAGGATAGACAGAAAAAATATAGTTAGATTAGATTTGGGTTGGTGCGCACCAAAAAAAATAAGAAAGAAAAAGTAAGGAAAAAGTAAGAAGTAATCACCTTTCTCTTCCCATACATTCTCAAAACTTTATCAAAAAATAAAGTTTCCAAATTTATCTTCAGTTTCCGTCAATAATAATTGTTATTATCAAAAAAAAATATGTTAGTCCAAAACTGCCAGCCTTTGTACTATTCAGGTCATCAATTTCCCGTTTACCATTCCTTCAACAAAAAAAAACCTCCTAACTATTATTATACTGTTAAGTACAGCCTTCTTCTTCCAATATCCAGTTATTTAAATGCCAAAACTCAACCTGGCATTTCCCCCATATTCTCCCATTAAACGCTGTTCAACCCAGCTCCTATTATAAACCTTGTATATACATTGCATACCCCACATGTAATAACAACATACCCCTCCATTACTACATATTGAGTCACTTCACTAACCACCACTTTAATTCGTCTTCTAACTGAACTTCAAAGTAATAATCATTTTAAACACACTCAATAAAACCAAAACATTGTAAAAATAACCATCTAAGTTAACTTATTTTTCACATTTCATAAAACACAATTGCAGTCCCAACAATTGAGCAAACCATATTAATCCCCTCATCATATTTATCCCCACACATTAATCAATTTACACATACATTATGAATTTCAAGACCATATTATGAGTACCCAATAATAATTTTCCGTTTTAGAAAAAAAAAAAAAAACTCCACCAAGTACCTTCTTTGTAAACACAAAAATATCGTGTCTAACTTCTTCTTCTATCTGCCATCTGCAGAATATTCTACCAAGCTATTTATCTATCTCTTCTCCATTTTCTTAATAACTTCAAATTTTTTTCTATAATTGCAATATCTACATCAATGTCGCTATCCTCCCGAGGAGAGCTATCTTCTTTCATATCAGCTTCTTCATCAGTTTCTGACTTTTCATCCATTTCTTCTTCCCCGTCTGTATATCCATTACTAGCAACCGCTAATTTCTTCCTTTCTAAATCCAATCTAATTTTCCTGTCTTGCCGTCTCAACAAATTTTCAAATACTGGCATATCTTCACCACTTGAAGAACTCACTCTAAGTTTCCTTTGCCTCTTAATTTCTTTTTCTTTCTGTCTATCCAACTTTCTTTTTACTGCCTGTCTTGTATTCATAAATGGAGGTTCGATATTTTCCCTGACCGACTTTTCACTAATATAATCGTCATACATGTTATTTTCCTCTGTCATGACTGTTTTTGGTACCGTTTCTTCTTGTTCATCTGTTGTTACTTGTTTTCCAATCTCTATAGGTATTGGATATACCGTTTGTCTGACAAACTGTCCACCTGACAATATTTCTTCGGAACAATAATTATTATTATTATTCTCTGCATTCCTTTCTTCATTATCCCGCCTTAAGTGCTCTACATGTGAACGTGCAACATGCCCTGAAATTTGATTCTTAATAGTATATGACACTGGACCTTTTTTTTCTAGAATATAGTATCCCGGGACCCAATGAGCATCAAACTTAGAGTTTTTTCTATGTTTTTTATAATATACTCTATCACCTACGTTAAACTCTTGTAAATGTGCATTTTTATTTGCGTATTTCTTCTGTCTTTCTCTAGCCTTAATTATATTATTTCTTAAACGTACATGTGCTTTATGCATCTCTTGCAACCTTGTTTCCTGAAAATCTTCCCCCAGATATTTTCTCCTAGGCTTTAATAAATTATCAATTGGCAATATTGGTTCTCTTCCATGTACTAAGTAAAATGGTGAGAAACCTGTTCCTTCATTTTCGTGTGTACGTATCGCCGCTAATGCTATCCCCAAATAAAGATCCCAATCCATATCGTGTTCTTCTACATTTTTCGCTAGAATATTGTATAGTGTTCTGTGTTGTCTCTCATTTTTAGCATTAGAAGTTGGTCTGTAATATGAAGTCCTAATGTGTTTTATATTCCAATCTTTTAGCAATTTCTCAAACTTTTTATTTACAAATTCTTTCCCATTATCTGTAAGTATTATTTGTGGACACCCAAACCTTGGTATAAATTCTTGTAAAAGCATATTTATAACTGAATCAGCACTCTTGTCTGGAATTGGATAAACTTCTGGCCAGAGACTATATGAATCAACTATATGTAGTAGGTATACATTTCCCGATAATGTTTTTGGATGAGGACCTGAAATATCCAAACTTACTTTCTGCATTGGAAATTGAGGAATATCGGTATCTTGTAAAGGACATTTGATTATCTTCATGTTTCTTAACCTACACTTTTCACACGCTTCAACATATTCATATACACTTTTGAATAAATTCGGCCAGTAATATTTACTGCTAATAGCCTTCACTAACTTATCTCGTCCAAAATGACCATTATTATCGTGATATGCCTTTAAGACTTCTTGTTCTAAATGTTTCGGAATATATTTTCTTACTCCTTCACCTTTTTCACTGATATAATATAATTGATTGTCTTCTTGTAACTCTACAAACTTTCTTTTAAAACTATTTTCCCCTGTTTCTTTCAGTTTTCTTTTTATCTGTACTATTTTTGGATCTAGTTCTTGTTCTGTTTTCATATCAAACTGTTCTAAATGTGGGTCTTCTGTTCTAGGTTCAGACTCTTGATCCGATGGTAAACTCTCAAATTCTTCCCTATTTATTATGGCAGAATCTAATATATTTACTTGCCAGTTTCGATCGTCTATGTCTGGTTCAATTTCATCTTCCGTGTTTCCTGATGACTGTGGGTACGGGATTCTAGACAAAAGATCGGCGCACGTATTATGTTTCCCTGACACATATTCAACCCTAGCATTGTACCCTTGTAAATTCAATGCCCAGGTTTGTATTTTCCTATTTTGTATTGGTGCTTCTAATATCGACTTTAATGGCATGTGGTCAGTTCTAATAATGAAATTGGCGTTATGTAAATAGTAATTTAATTTTTGAAGAGCGTAGTGTATAGCATATGCTTCTTTCTCAATAATTGGCCATTTCTTTTGAGTCTTGCTGAGTTTATGAGACAAGAAATAGATTGGTCTTTCATTTTTAACCCCTGGTATTCCAGATTCTTCTCCTTCATATGGTTGAACCAAACATGCTCCTATTGCGTTGTCTGAAGCATCTGTGTATAATATTAGCTGTTTATTCAAGTCTGGATGTGTCAATAATGGTACCACTGTTAAGCTATCTTTTAAAAGTTCGAACGCTTTTTGACACTCATCATCCCACTTAAACCTAGCGTATTTTCCCGTTAAATTCGTAATAGGTATTGCTATCCTTGAAAAGGCTGGTACAAACCGTCTATAATACGCACACGTTCCTATAAAAGCACGCACTTCCTTAACGTTAGTGGGAGGAGGTAACTCTTTAATAACCTTTATCTTTTCCTGGTCTGGTTTAATACCTTCCCTATTTATTATATAACCTAAATATTTTGTTTCTGTCTTTAAAAACTGGCACTTACTTAGCTTTAATTTAACGTCATGCTTTCTTAATCTGTCAAATACTAGTCTAACATGTTTCAAATGATTCTCTACATCTCCTTTCGTAAAAATCAATACGTCATCAATATATGCCAGGGCAAAACTTTGCATACCGTCTAGTACTTCATTTATTAAGAACATATAGTGAGATGGTGCATTTTTGAGACCGAATGGCATACGTAAGAATTCGTAAGAACCCATATGAGTACAAAAGGCACTTTTCTTTTGCGCGTCCTTCGACATCGGAATACACCAAAATCCTGCCCTTGCATCCAGCGTTGTGAAATATGTAGAGCCATTAAGTAACCCCAAAATATCATCAATCACCGGCAATGGGTACGCTACATTCTTAGTAATTTTATTTAACGCCCTATAGTCGCAGCAGAACCTGTTCATACCATCAGACTTGGCCACAATGACGACCGGAGATGACCATTCTGATTTTGACCTTGTTATTATGCCTGCTTTCAACATATCTTCTATTGCCTTTTCTACGACTTCTCTATTTCTTAATGGAGTTCTGTATGGTTTTAAACTAATTGGTGGATGATCTCCCGTGTCTATTTCCATCGTAACTGTTTGTGTCTTACCCAATTCTAAATCATTTATCGCAAACACATCTTGATTTTGCTTTATAAGTTTTTCTAACACTTCCTTATTTTCTGGCGAAGTTTTTAATTGTGCTAACAATTCTTTTTCTCTTGTTACTTTGTCTAGTGAATGTATTTGTGCTGTATTTCTTCTATATGGATGGATCAATTCATCCATTCTTACGTTCCCTTTTCTTCTGCATCCGCGTCTATTATTAATTCTTTCACTAGAGGTTTCTGAATAACTTATACCTGCCATATTTACTCTATCTGTTGCCAATATGTCACTAACGTTATGTTCTAGCTTGGCTATTACACATCCTCTGTATAATTTAATTTCTCTACCTGTGTTATTAATAACCATTACTGGAAATGTTAAACTTTTATCTAATTCTATTATTCCATCCGGAACTTCTAAATCTGGCTCGTCAATTATTTCATTTTGCAATTCCGTGATTCTGACTATGTTTCCTGCTACATAATACGGGTTTCTCTTCAGTCTTGCTTGTATCAAATTAACTGACTGTGGTTTTAAATTCATGGTCGTTTTTACTCTAACTAGTGTCGACACATGCATATCTTCTTCTAGATCTACGTAAACATCTTGGAATTTTAATTTATGCAAATCAAATAAAAGTCTCACCCCATTTTTCAATAAAAAATCTCGTCCCAATATCATATTTCTATTTAATTCTTTAACCACATGAAACATATGCCTGACATTTATCCCTCCTAATTTCAAATTTATCATCGTTTGTCCTAGCACTTCTAACTTTTGTCCCGTTACCGAATGAAGATTCTCCTGAATTCTAAATATTTTACAATTTTTTAACATTCGATATAAAAATGCTTCTTTAATCACGCTAACTTGTGCTCCCGAATCCACTAATGTTCTAACTTTATATTTTCCTATCTGTACTATACATGAGCTAGGATCTACCATATTTAATGACAATTGTTTTACCTCGTCTTGTTTTTTATTTCTAAATGTTCTATTATACTCATCCTTTGGGTTTTTAATATATTGATGCCCTTTTTGGATCTTACTATCTTCCCTCCTACTGCCGACCCTATTCAGTAAGCGGGATGCCAATTTTCCTGATTTCCTGACCTTCTAAAATTTCTCTGTATTTCTCCAGAATTCCAATTTACTGGTCTGCCATTTGCAATTCTATTCTGTATACTCGACTGAACACCTCTACTATTTTGCGTATTCGATGGGCCACTTCTGTTACCACAAAAGCGAAAAATGTGCCCCCGTTTGTGACACCCCCAACAAACCACATTCGAGTTATTTGTGTTTCCTTCCATGTTTCTTACAGTATTTCTCACTTGTCCTCTTCTATCTTGATTATATACGTTCTCGTTTCTTTGTACCATCTGTATTTCTCCTCGTCTTCCTCTCCATCCATGTCTATACTGTCCTATTTCCATAGGTTCTTCAATTCTATCTTCTGAACTACTACCTAACTCTCGTCCTACTCTTAACCTAAACCTCCTCCTCAAGCTTTCCTCTTGTATAGCGATATCTACCGCTTGTGACAATCTTGCAGGATTCTCTCTTAATAATTTAAATTTCAATCCATCTGACCTAATGCCATCAACAAAAATCCCTACTAACATCCGTTCCACTTCTTCAGCTCGTACATTCTGTCCTAAAAATGACTCTTCAGCCAAATTGATTAACCTGTCACTGTATAACTGAACACTTTCTGTGCTGCTTTGTCTATTCTGTCTCAATACTGAGAATGCGTGTTGTGGATCAGTAATTTCAGCATATTTTCTTGCGAGATCATCTTTAAATTCTTCCCAGGTTTCACCTCCTGCTGCCTCTAATTTTCTTCTTATATGGTCAGAAACTGGACTTGTACTTGTTCTGTATGCCAAATTCTTTTTCTCCCCGTCTGTAGCGTTTATTAAATATGCATGTTTCTCAATAGAAATGATCCATTTCTTAAACTGATTTGCTTGACCACTAAATCTTTCAACATCACTGTTTACATTTTGTTGTCTTAACACTGCATCCAACCTTGATATTGCCCCGCCAACTCCAGTCAGTACCTGTGAAAAATCTTGGGATTCCATCCTAAAATCTATAATTATCAAGCAATATACAAATATTTCAAACAATGTTAATTTCAAATTCAGCAACAATACATAATCTGTTAATTACTCTAATATTATCTAATTAACTTAACTAAAGCCTCCAATCGAAGATCCTGACGAAGAATATTCCTGTTTCAATCCTGAATTTTGATAAACGAATTTAAATGAGCTATTGATTCAGAATTACCTACACCACATTAACAAAGGACTCTAATCAACCTCGTTGAAATGAGCAGAACAAAGAAGAGCCTCCGGATTTCTTTCCGTAATAATTTAATCGAAGTCGAAGTCAGTTCTTTCCAATTAATTCCTGACGAAGATTATGCTCGATACCAGGCTCGCAACAAAACTGCTTGCTTACTTGCTCGATTAACTGTAGATTCCCTTCAAGTAAGGTCACCTTCACGCAAACGACAACTGCTCACGACTTCAGCAAAAAAAACTCAGTTTCCAACAGCCATCTGGGTTTTTCATATATATATTTCAGCGCAAACGTAATCCAGTCAACAACAATTTGATTTAAAGCTGACGCTATCCAATCTCTTATTTTCATGTGGGACTCTCGCCATGGTCAGTTTAAAGTGCTTTATCTTATAAGTTGAGACAAATTTCATCAATGCCTTCTAAATGTGAAGTGACTGTAGAAAGTATTGCAGATTTTGATTTCATAATTATGAAACTTGCACCATAACCTTGACTTCACCCTCAACAGTCCCACGGGTTAAACTTCATAATTTGTACTAATTTTTTATGCAGAACGGCATTACTTGATCAATTATACAATTAGCGTTGGTCAATTCTCCAGTTAATTTATAGGATTAAATATGTAATAACATCAGTCTTTCAAAAAAATAAGTTTATCAATCAAACCTTTTTGAGCGCTGTCCTTGAAAATGGAACTCCTTGTTAAACAGGTATACAATAACTATCAACATGCGGCTTTCATCTGTTTCGTTTCTCAATATTTACAAACTTCCTTCTCCAGACGCCCAGACACAACAATTTTCTATAGCGGTACTCTCTCCGCGACCTCCCATGTTTCAGACTTTCACGGCACCAAATCAACCTGCTGTCATAGTGTGGACAAGACAGGTTAAGCACGTAATCGTATAGGACCCAAGTCTCCGCGTTGTTATAAACATACTTTATTGGCCGAATAGTTATACTACAGCACACATGATGGTAGACTCCCTGCCCGGTGTTGACATGTCTTCGCAATTCCCCTAAGTGACGTGTGTGTTCTCCTAGATACACTTCTTCATTCGTGCACACACGTTCACTATGATTTTCCCCCTAGTCAAGGAATGCGCATCATTCCTTAACTCTTTACTCCTAACCTAGTTCCCTCACTGTTACAGAAGGGAGGAGGAAGGAGGAGGAAGTAGGAGGAAGGAGGAGGGAGGAGCTAGAGGGAGGAGGAGGAGAGAGGAGGATGAGAGAAGAGGAGGAGGGAGGAGGAGGAGGAGGGGGAGAAGGGAGGAGGAAGAGGGAGGAGGAGGGAGGAAGAGGGAGGAGGAGGGGGGAGGAAGGATGGAGGAGGAAGGAGGAGGAAGAAGAGGGGAGGAGGAGGGAGGAGGAGTGATTATGAGGAGGAGGAGGAGGGAGAAGGAGAGCGAGGAGGAGGGGGAGGAGGTAGGAGGAGGGAGGAGGAGGAAGAGGGAAAAGGAGGGAGGAGTTAGAGGGTAGGTGGAGGGGGAGGAGGAGTAGGGAGGAGGAGGAAGAGGGAGGAGGGGGAGGAGATGGGAGGAGGAAGGAGGAGGAGGAAGGAGGAGGAGGGAGAAGGAGGGAGGAGAAGAACGCAGGAGGAGGAGGGGAGGAGGGAGGAGGAGAGTGAGAAGTAGGAAGATGGAAGAGGAGGAGGGAGGAGGATGGAGGAGAGAGGAGGAGGAGGGAGGAAGCGGAGGGAGGAGGAGGGAGGAGGAAGAGGGAGAAGGAGGAGGGAGGAGAAGGAGGGGGAGGAGGAGGAAGAGGGAGGAGGAGGGATGTGGAAGGAGGAGGAGGGAGGAGGTAGAGGGAGGAGGAGGAGAGAGGATGAGGAGGGAGGAGGAGAAGGGAGGAGGTGGGGGAGGAGGAGGAGGTAGGAGGAGAAGGAGGAGGAGGGAGGAGGAGGGATAAGGGGGAGGACACAGGAGGAGGAGGAGGGAGGAGGAGTAGGGAGGAGGAGGAGGGAATAGGAGGAGAGAGGAGGAGAAGGGAGGAGGAAGGAATAGGAGTGATTAGGAGGAGGGAGGAGGGCGAGGAGGTAGGAGGAGGAAGAGGGAGGAGGAGGGTGGAGGAGGAGGAGGAAGAGGGAGGAGGAGGAGGATGGATGAGGGAGAGGGAGGAGGGGGAGGGGAAGAGGAAGAGGGTAGGAGGAGGAGGAGGGGAGAGGAGGCGGAGGAGGATTATAACGCATTTGCCTGTAGATAACTGCAGCGAAAAGGTGGGTCTGTCTATCTATCTGACCCGGCGTGGCTTCGCCCAGCTCCTGGCGGGTAGCGTCTCATTAAATTCATACAACAAAATAAAGTAACTTAAAAGAATGTCCGTCCACACACCATCCATTATTTCTAATGAAAACTGCTTCTAATCACCTGCATGACTGTAGATAACTTCGTAAGCATAAAAAGATGAGTTACAAAGTTATGCATTATGCATTATTTTTATGAAAACTTTGAAAATGCCTTAAAGATTGTATCATTATTTATTATAACTCATGTGCCTGTACATAACTATAGACAAAGAGTTTATACATCTTTGAAAACGATGCAACAATATGATTATAAGCTATACAGAAAAGTTATTAAAAGTTATGCCCCTTGAAATAACTTTTCTAGAATTAAGTCCCCTCGCTATATATAAATTATAATGAAAAATGAAAAATTAAATAATATTAAATAAGCAGCCGATTTCACACTAAAAAAATATCACAGTTGGCTGCGCCGGAATGAGAGGAAGAGGTGTAGAAAATTTCATCTCAATCGGATGGACCGTTCGCGAACGCATAAAGGACATACATACAGACGGAGATTGCCTTTTATATATATACTAGCTGACCCTGCCCGGCTTCGCCCAGACCCTGGTGGGGAGCATCTCATTTAATTCATATAAGTAATCATATAAGTTCTCGTTCCCATTACCGACTATCTGTCTGTCTGTCTGTCTGTCTGTCTGTCTGTCTGACCCGGCCCGGCATTGCCTAACTCCTGGTGTGGAGCATCTCATTTAATTCATATAAGTAGTCATATAAGTTCCCGTTCCCGACTGTCTATCTGTCTGTCTATCTGTCTGCCTGACCCTGCCCGGCTTCGCCCAGTCCCTGGTGGGGAGCATCTCATTTAATTCATATAAGTAGTCATATAAGTTCCCGTTCCCGTTACCGACTGTCTGTCTGTCTGTCTGTCTGTCTGTCTGTCTGTCTGTCTGTCTGATCCGGCCCGGCATCGCCCAGCTCCTGGTGTGAAGCATCTCATTTAATTTATATAAGTAGTCATATAAGTTCCTGTTCCCGACTGTCTATCTGTCTGTCTGTCTGTCTATCTGTCTGCCTGACCCTGTCCGGCTTCGCCCAGTCCCTGGTGGGGAGCATCTCATTTAATTCATATAAGTAGTCATATAAGTTCTCATTAAATTCATACAACAAAAAAAGTAACTTAAAAGAATGTCCTTCCACACACCATCCATTATTTTTAATGAAAACTCTTTCTAATCACCTGCATGACTACAGTAACTTCTAAAGCAAAAAAAAAGATGAGTTACAATGTTATGCATTGTGCATTATTTTTATGAAAACTTTGAAAATGCCTTACAGATTGTTTCATTATTTATTATAACTCATCTGCCGGTACATAACTATGGACAAAGAGTTTATAAATCTTTGAAAACGAAGCCACAATATGACTATAAGTTATACAGAAAAGTTATGCCCCTTGAAATAATTTTTACAGAGTTAGGTCCCCTGAGATATATGAAATTATAATGAAAAATGAAAAATGAAATAATACTGAGTAAGCAGGCGATTTCACACTAACAAAATATCACAGTTGGCAGCGCTGTAATGAAAGGAAGGCGTGTAGAAAATTTCATCTCAATCGGATGGGTCATTCGCGAACAAATAAAGGACATACATACATACATACATACAGACAGACAGACAGACAGACAGACAGACAGACAGACAGACAGACAGACAGACGGAGATCCTAATTTATATATAAGATATATATATATATATATATATATATATATATATATATATATATATATATATATATATATATATATATATATATATATATATATCAGTTTTGCTGAGAGCCTCACTCCTATATTCAATATGCGCTGTTTGCTATTACCAGTGGCTCTTGCAGAGCCTGTCATGGAGTGTGGGTACCAGGCGGGCGTAGACCGGGCCTGAGAACCTGAATCATGAAACGCACCAACGAGACTATGGGCGTGAGCTTCTATGTGTTGAGGTAGCAACAGGCCGTTCCAGAAAGTAAAGACTTCCAGTGGCGTATGGTCTTTGCCGGTCAGCTTTACACTATTACTCGTCCATGAACAGCTAGACATCATACCTCAGTGATCATGCAGGTAACCCGGTACATTCAGATGCCATATCTGGCTACTGCTGCCCAGAAAGGGGCTCGAGAACGTATCTAGAGAGAGACTTGGCCTAATATCTATGGCCATGAGTGGTGAACTTTATTGACTTTGTGTTCGACTCCAGATACCAAGTCCTCTGATCATCGACTCAGTAACATTGTTAGGGAGTCCTGATACCAGAGTATGTGGTGTAAAGACAGCGATCATTTACTTAGACTCAGTATTCTAATGGAGTATAGAACTCCATGTTCCCTATATAACATTGACTTGAACTGTGATACTGAACTAAGGGTTACCATGGATAAGTTTTACTGTCAGTCCACCAGGTTTGTGGTCTCGCCACCCACTGTAGCCTAGACCCAGTGGGAGGGCCACCCCGGAGTATATTGCCGAGAGATACCAGATCATTCCTCAGTTTACCAATCTCGATCGGTTACTACATCAGTCTGTCCCATTCGTGGGGAGGATTTGCATCAGCCGGGTGAGAATCCTTCTAGAGCAGACTGAAGCGACTGAACATGGACGGCTCTATGATGAGAGCTGTACACCCCTCCTGCTGATCTAGACTCTAGATAAGTCTACTGCCTACCTCTATCTGCATCTATCTATGTTGACATCCTGTTGCATAATAAATGTCTAGACTGTGGTGGTTTCAAACAAGAATTGAGTCAACCGATCAGGATGGAAGTCTAGAGGGTAACGTCCATTGGAAAAGACTGAAAGAGGGATTTGTCCAGAGGCTGTCGGGGTAGGTAGGTGTCTTTACACCACATACTGAACCACGGTATAAGATAAACACAGGAGATAAAAGGCGGACCCTTCACAGAGTTAGACCAATAAAATAAACACAGTAGATAAAGGGCGGACCCTTCACAGAGTTAGGCCAATATAATAAACACAGTAAATAAAGGGCGGACCCTTCACAGAGTTAGTCCAATAAAATAAACACAGTAGATAAAGGGCGGACCCTTCACAGAGTTAGTCCAATAAAATAAACACAGTAGATAAACGGCGGACCCTTCACAGAGTTAGTCCAATATAATAAACACAGTAGATAAAGGGCGGACCCTTCACAGAGTTAGTCCAATAAAATAAACACAGTAGATAAAGGGCGGACCCTTCACAGGGTTAGTCCAATAAAACCCAAGTACCCAATACCCAGAACTGAACCCACGATATATAGTGGAGCAATGGCTCCCCTCCCTCCAGGGACATTGCGACAGTTTCATGGACTCACATTTCTCAGACTTGTTGGGGTATAAGACTTCTTGTTCTGGTATATGAGGTCTTGCAATGATGGCAGCAGAGATGGCAAGTGGGGAGGGAGTACAAGACTTTGACACAATTAGCCCAGAGATGGCACGTGGGGAGGGAGTTCAAGACTTTGACACAATTAGCCCAGAGATGGCACGTGGGGAGGGAGTACAAGACTTTGACACAATTAGCCCAGAGATGGCACGTGGGGAGGGAGTACAAGACTTTGACACAATTATCCCAGAGATGGCACGTGGGGGGGGGGGGGGAGTTCAAGACTTTGACACAATTAGCCCAGAGATGGCACGCGGGGAAGGAGTACAAGACTTTGACACAATTAGCCCAGAGATGGCACGTGGGGAGGGAGTACAAGACTTTGACACAATTAGCCCAGAGATGGCACGCGGGGAGGGAGTTCAAGACTTTGACACAATTAGCCCAGAGATGGCACGCGGGGAGGGAGTACAAGACTTTGACACAATTAGCCCAGAGATGGCACGTGGGGAGGGAGTACAAGACTTTGACACAATTAGCCCAGAGATGGCACGTGGGGAGGGAGTACAAGACTTTGACACAATTATCCCAGAGATGGCACGTGGGGGGGGGGATATCAAGACTTTGACACAGTTAGCCCAGAGATGGCACGCGGGGAGGGAGTACAAGACTTTGACACAATTAGCCCAGAGATGGCACGCGGGGAGGGAGTTCAAGACTTTGACACAATTAGCCCAGAGATGGCACGCGGGGAGGGAGTACAAGACTTTGACACAATTAGCCCAGAGATGGCACGTGGGGAGGGAGTACAAGACTTTGACACAATTAGCCCAGAGATGGCACGTGGGGAGGGAGTACAAGACTTTGACACAATTATCCCAGAGATGGCACGTGGGGGGGGGGGGGGGGGAAGTTCAAGACTTTGACACAGTTAGCCCAGAGATGGCACGCGGGGAGGGAGTACAAGACTTTGACACAATTAGCCCAGAGATGGCACGCGGGGAGGGAGTTCAAGACTTTGACACAATTAGCCCAGAGATGGCACGCGGGGAGGGAGTACAAGACTTTGACACAATTAGCCCAGAGATGGCACGTGGGGAGGGAGTACAAGACTTTGACACAATTAGCCCAGAGATGGCACGTGGGGAGGGAGTACAAGACTTTGACACAATTATCCCAGAGATGGCACGTGGGGGGGGGGGGAGTTCAAGACTTTGACACAGTTAGCCCAGGGATGGCACGCGGGGAGGGAGTACAAGACTTTGACACAATTAGCCCAGAGATGGCACGCGGGGAGGGAGTTCAAGACTTTGACACAATTAGCCCAGAGATGGCACGCGGGGAGGGAGTACAAGACTTTGACACAATTAGCCCAGAGATGGCACGTGGGGAGGGAGTACAAGACTTTGACACAATTAGCCCAGAGATGGCACGTGGGGAGGGAGTACAAGACTTTGACACAATTATCCCAGAGATGGCACGTGGGGGGGGGGGGAGTTCAAGACTTTGACACAATTAGCCCAGAGATGGCACGCGGGGAGGGAGTACAAGACTTTGACACAATTAGCCCAGAGATGGCACGTGGGGAGGGAGTACAAGACTTTGACACAATTAGCCCAGAGATGGCACGCGGGGAGGGAGTTCAAGACTTTGACACAATTAGCCCAGAGATGGCACGCGGGGAGGGAGTACAAGACTTTGACACAATTAGCCCAGAGATGGCACGCGGGGAGGGAGTACAAGACTTTGACACAATTAGCCCAGAGATGGCACGTGGGGAGGGAGTACAAGACTTTGACACAATTAGCCCAGAGATGGCACGTGGGGAGGGAGTACAAGACTTTGACACAATTAGCCCAGAGATGGCACGTGGGGAGGGAGTACAAGACTTTGACACAATTATCCCAGAGATGGCACGTGGGGGGGGGGGAGTTCAAGACTTTGACACAATTAGCCCAGAGATGGCACGCGGGGAGGGAGTACAAGACTTTGACACAATTAGCCCAGAGATGGCACGTGGGGAGGGAGTACAAGACTTTGACACAATTAGCCCAGAGATGGCACGCGGGGAGGGAGTTCAAGACTTTGACACAATTAGCCCAGAGATGGCACGCGGGGAGGGAGTACAAGACTTTGACACAATTAGCCCAGAGATGGCACGCGGGGAGGGAGTACAAGACTTTGACACAATTAGCCCAGAGATGGCACGTGGGGAGGGAGTACAAGACTTTGACACAATTAGCCCAGAGATGGCACGCGGGGAGGGAGTACAAGACTTTGACACAATTAGCCCAGAGATGGCACGCGGGGAGGGAGTACAAGACTTTGACACAATTAGCCCAGAGATGGCACGCGGGGAGGGAGTACAAGACTTTGACACAATTAGCCCAGAGATGGCACGCGGGGAGGGAGTTCAAGACTTTGACACAATTAGCCCAGAGATGGCACGCGGGGAGGGAGTTCAAGACTTTGACACAATTAGCCCAGAGATGGCACGCGGGGAGGGAGTTCAAGACTTTGACACAATTAGCCCAGAGATGGCACGCGGGGAGGGAGTACAAGACTTTGACACAATTAGCCCAGAGATGGCACGCGGGGAGGGAGTACAAGACTTTGACACAATTAGCCCAGAGATGGCACGTGGGGAGGGAGTACAAGACTTTGACACAATTAGCCCAGAGATGGCACGCGGGGAGGGAGTACAAGACTTTGACACAATTAGCCCAGAGATGGCACGCGGGGAGGGAGTACAAGACTTTGACACAATTAGCCCAGAGATGGCACGCGGGGAGGAAGTACAAGACTTTGACACAATTAGCCCAGAGATGGCACGCGGGGAGGGAGTACAAGACTTTGACACAATTAGCCCAGAGATGGCACGCGGGGAGGGAGTACAAGACTTTGACACAATTAGCCCAGAGATGGCACGCGGGGAGGGAGTACAAGACTTTGACACAATTAGCCCAGAGATGGCACGCGGGGAGGGAGTACAAGACTTTGACACAATTAGCCCAGAGATGGCACGCGGGGAGGGAGTACAAGACTTTGACACAATTAGCCCAGAGATGGCACGCGGGGAGGGAGTACAAGTCTTTGACACAATTAGCCCAGAGATGGCACGCGGGGAGGGAGTACAAGACTTTGACACAATTAGCCCAGAGATGGCACGTGGGGAGGGAGTACAAGACTTTGACACAATTAGCCCAGAGAAAGTGCTACCTTTTGCTTGGTGCGTGAAGGATGGATTTTTTGCTATCAACGGAGCTCGAAGGAGGCAATGAGGCGACAATGGCGTTTACTGGGTCATTGTGAACACCGAGGTGGAAGCGAGGAGATTGCAAGACAGGCCCGGTGGTAGTGGTGGTGGTCTAGGGGGCGGGGGTGGCTGGCTTTCTCTTGGTTGAATGCAATGTGCAGTGATAATGTTAGCAGTTACACCGGATATATAAAATTCGTCCCCCGAGGACGGGATAGCTTTTAGAATAAGTTCGTAAACCTAACGTCTCGAAGGTGCTAACTCGAACTCAAGAACTCAAGTTTTTTTTGGTGATTCATTCATAACTCGAACTCACGACAGGAGAAAAACGGCTTGGAGACACAAGGGCGGGCCTGTCCCCTGAGATTGTCAAGGAGGCTAAGTGATCGAAATAATCGGCGAGGAATGAGATTTTTGACGATGTGAAGCCCCCTGACGTGCTTGCTTCGCCGTGGAGTTCATACTACTGGCCAAACTTCTAGTTAATTATGCTCATCAATTAATCAGACAAAAGCCGTCTCCACATTAAAGGCTAACTGCAGTGGATCCCCAACACCTTCTGTCTCTCTAATGGTACACTCTGGTGGACTGTTATTCGTTCATCTCTTTCAGGCCAGTGAGACCTAATTTTTTGGCCACTTTATGAGAAGAAAAAAACTGGAACATGTTGTGACAACCGGAAAGATTTGTGGAAAGAGAGATTGAGGAAGTTAGCGTATTCTTGACAGTCTTGTGACGTGGCATGGAAGAGTGACTACACACGAATTGATCCGTACCGTCGGAGATCGCAATTTCTGGAGAAACATGATCGTCCACGCCAGCCGGAAAGGCACTGGATGATGATGATGATGATGATGATGATGATACCTATTTGTAAACCCCATAAAATTGCATGCTGACCACGAATACAGTTTTCTGGAGATCCCTTAGAGAAAGGGGATGGGATCGCTGGGGATAGGGAGTCGTGCTTTGTGCGATTCTACGGCAGGGGGCTTGGCGTTCTAAACAGAGACACTCTGAGCCAGGTGGGGTAAGACATGGTTCGGTGTACTTAATGATCCACTCACCTTTAACCTAAACCCGCTCAATACCGGGACGGCTAAACAGGTTAACAAACACCCGCAGAAGTCGGATGTGTCTGTCGCAAGGTGTATATATCGCACCTTTGCTGTAAACTGTCACAACGCAATTCATTATTATGTTCCATGCCGATAAGCGTGGGCGGCCATGTTTCGCCAGCTCACACGATCACCAGAGTCGCGGATCAGCTCAATCATTTTGTCCTGACCATGCCACGTGGGCCGGTCTCCCTGACCTAGGTGTTAGCAACTTTCTCAGTAATCCCGTATACTCTCGTGAGTAACGTGACGACGGCGAGAATCGGTAGTGGTTATAACTGCGTCGGTAACTTACGGGGTATTGAGCTGGTCGCTCAGAAAGCAGTGGCAAACTACTGTGTGTAATCTTGCCAAGAAATCAACAACCAGCTGAAAGATGCTAACATCAGTCGACAGCGATATCTTGTAAAAGATATGCAAACATTGTTATGCCACGTGGCCGAGCCATCCAGTTATTTACTTCTCTGCCTCCCCCTTGTTCTTTTCCCCTCAAACTTGTCATTTGACACTAAGTTCTCTAGTTTATTTCTTCTCATAACTTCCCCCCCCCCCCAAAAAAAAAAAAAAAAAAAAATAAAAAAAAAAAATAAAAAAATTGACTGTCTACGTCTAATTTATCTGATCAGTCTGCTGTTTCCAATTGCATCTAATAGGACTTCTCCAATGTTTTTTTTTTTTTTGTCTCTGATATTTCTTCACATTTTTCTCAGAAACTACAACGCAATTACGCCCCCCCCCCCTCCACCCCAAGGATCGGACAAACGATGAAGAACAAAAAGAACCTGCTGAATGATGGCCAGGTTAGTATTCCGGTCTAGTCCGACATATTTTGTTTTACTTCCGTTAATTTTGATTTCCTTGTTCAGTTACTGACGCTGTGGTGGAGGACTTATAAACGCAGTTCGTAAGCCCGCATTCCACGTTCGAAACACAGATGCAGGTGGTTTAAAAACAGTACGAATACCGATAGTTCAGAAAGCAATATTAAACTACTGAACGTAAACTTGCCAAAAAAAGTCACAAACAGCCAAACAATGCTGGGGTTGACTGCGATGTATGCAACACACTTGTTCAGTTTACTGGAAATTTGTTTTACCTTTCCTCCTATACTTTAACATACTCCATTTTTATTGTAGATTACACTATTACTTTATTGTTATACTCATTTTATAATCCACCGTTGTACTTCGTGATTGCATATTCTTCTTCTTCCGCCTTTTATTCCCCAGCGGAGTATAAGCCCTCAACAAACTCAGCCAAACTTCTGTAGACTTGTTCATGCTTGGTTGATTACGAAGATGCATAATACTGTCTACGCCGGGGAGGGGGGGGGGGGTGGTCACCAAACTACGGCCCGCGGACCGGATCTGGCCTGCGACTTCAGTTCATCAGGCCAGCCGAAGTTACTTGAATTTGCTTGATAAAACGTACGGAACACGAAACGTTGTGATACAATTTAAATTTAAATATTGTGTTTAGAATACAAGGAGATCTATACACGTGCGGAGACCTCCTGGTTGCTTTGTGCCTTAAATTTACCATTTTCAATTTTAAATTATTGTAGCTAGATTGTCTTGTTTATTGTAATGTTTGCTTATTTCGCGCCATCCCAAAAGCTAGGAACTCGATATGGTATTCTCTGGCACCGGACGAGACTACTGATCTCTCGAGTACGTCACAACTTCTCGTGTTCATTCGTGGTGTCAATTTGGACTTTCAGATAAAGGAAGACTTCCTATCTGTTTGCAGCATGCATGGAACACTAACTGGAAAAGACGTGTTCATGGAAGTGCAAAAAAAATTTGCAAGACTATAACCTTCAGTGGAATCAGTTTCGAAGTGTTACAGTCGATGGCGGAAAAAAACACGGCTGGAGTGAGGAAGGGTCTGGTGACGCATATCAGGACTCAGTTGGAAGATTTGGAAATTCCTGGCGCTCTGTTAATACACTGCATAATACATCATCAAGCACATTGTGGGAAAGAATTAGATATTTCTTGTGTACTAACATCAGTCGTTTCTGCTGTGAACTTCATTCGGGGACATACACTTAATCACGGTCAGTTCCAGGTTTTTCTGAATTCTGTGACTTAGCTTATCACACAGCAGTGAGGTGGTCCAGCTGCAGTAAAGTCCTGTTTCGTTTTTACAAGCTCCGAAATGAAATAGATGTTTTCCTCAATGAAAAACGTAGAGCTGATCCACCGCTGTCATATCCTATCTGGCTGTCAAAGTTGTCATTTTTGGTCGACATCACATCCAAAATGAATGAACTGAACATGAAACTTCAGGGACATAATTATATCGTCTGTGATCTCTACAGAATCATCAAAAGATTTTGGAGAAAGCTATCAATGTTTGAAGCACAACTGGAAGGAGAAAACTTTTATAATTTTCACTGTTTTAAAAGAGTTTTGCGTTACAATCGGCGAAGATGTCAACCTCGATTTCCCGAAAAAAAATTATTCGTGACTTGAAGAAGCATTTTTTGAGAGATTTCAGGATCTTGACAAAATTGAGAGTGACATTCTTCTGTTCCAGAATCCGTTTCATTGTAACCTTGATGTGCCAGTACAACTACAGTTGGAGTTAATTGAATTGCAGGCAAATGACTTGTTGAAAGAGAAGCACAGAGAAGGAAAACTTGTTGCATTTTACCTCTGCTTACATGTTGTTGAGTTTTCGAAACTGAAGACATTTGCCGCTGGTATGACATCAATGTTTTGGAACAACGTATGTCTGTGAGCAAATATTTTCAAAAATGAAGTATGTGAAGTGAACGCATCGAACGAGATTGGCTGATGAACATTTGAAAGTAATTCTCTTGATTGGATCCAACAATTCCAAACCAAACATTGATGATATCTTGAAAACCAAACGTCAGTTTCACAAATCTCACTTACCTTTTTTGCTGCTTCGTTTGTGAGATACGTATATGTGCACACAAGGTATGATGTAACTATTTATTTTGCTAAAGTCGCCTTCTTTAATATTTTTTTTTTTAGTAAATGAATATGTTGATATGTTGATTGTGTGTGTGTGTGTGTGTGTGTGTGTGTGTGTGTGTGTGTGTGTGCTCGCGCGCGCGCGCGCATTGCACGCCACTCACCCATGATTAACATGGAATACTAAACTTAGTTTTTCGTCTTTTTCCCTAGAGCTTTCGCCTGGCTTGCAAGTATTGTACAGAATGATTATGCGGCCCGCGCTCGTCATGTTGTCAGTTATCCGGCCCACTGTGAAAACAGTTTGGTGACCCCTAGCCTGCGTGATGACGTAGCCAATCGCACACTAGCCCTTTTTAGTCGCCACTTACTACATACTACCCTCCTTCCCTCCCCACCTATCTTGTGGATCACGGGATACAAGAGTTCATATTTTTATCACATAAGTGCATATTCTTAATCACATTTCTCATTTTAGTTCATTATGTCTTTAGATTCCCATAATATCACTGCTTTCAACTGTCAAACTGCCTGCCATATACTGCCTATAGTACCTAGCGGTGTAGAGCAGGGGGAGGGGGCGGACGGGGTGGAGTCTTGAGCCTACAGAATTAAGGTCGCCTGGCTAGTGCAGTCGCCGAGAACTGTGCAGGTTCATCATCATCAAGTGCCCTGCCAGCAGGCGTAGGTGTTCATGGCTCTACACAGATCTCTGTCTTTGGTTTTCCGGATCGACTCTGCTGATGACATTCCTCCATGCCACCGTCTCATTCCATCCAGCATAATTTCTCTTGGTCTGCCTCTGCGTCTTTTACCATCGATCTTTCCATTTGTCACGATGATCTCCAATGACTCTCTTCTTATCACATGACCGAAGAAAGATGTTTGTCTCTTTCTTATTGTTGTATATAATGTTCTAGTTTCATAAGCCTGTTTCAAGCAGTCGTTGTTAGTTACTCTGGCAGTCCAAGGCATTCGCAACATTCGTCTCAGGAACCACATTTCTGTTGCTTCTAATTTCTTCTTAATTTGTTCATTTACATTCCAAGATTCACTGCCTTACGGCAAAACTGGTTCTACATGGCATTTCAACACTCTCTTTCTTACATTCATTGATAGAGACTTACTGCATAAGATACTCTTCATTTTCTGAAATGCGGCTTTTGCTTGCCCTATTCTGCACTTAATCTCTGTTATACATCTTCCATCTGATGTTATAAATGCACCTAGGTATTTAAAATTATCCACATGGTTAAGAATATTTCCTTCTATTTCTATGTCACATTTTGGTGTCACCATTTTCTTTGATATCACCATTGTTACTGTTTTCTTGATATTCAAGGCGAGCCCTTTCCTCGCACTCTCTGTTACTACAATGCCCAACAATTGTTGTAGGTCTGTTGATTTATCCGCCACCAATACTGTGTCATCTGCATAGCGTATATTATTTATATTATAACCTCCAGCTAGTATTCCTGGCATCTCTTTGATATCTCTCATTATTACTTCGCTATACAGGGAGAAAAGATCTGGTGACAAGACACACCCCTGTCATACACCTAGCTTTATCTGTTCCTAACTACCCTCTTTATTTCCCATTTTAATTTTTGATACTTGGTTCCAGTAAATATTCTTTATTATTCTTAAATCTTTCCCATCAATGCTGATATCTTCCAACATTTTAATCAGTTCATCATGTTTTACTTTATCGAATGCCTTAGTTAATATAATCTCTGTTTTTCCTTTCTTCACATGTTTCATAGAGTCAGCAACATCTTCTTTTAGGAAAGGTGAACCTTCTAAGTTATTTTCTTCTGTTAATTCGTCCCTTCCTCCATCATATAATTCTCTTATATACTCATTCCACTTCTTTATATTAGCACCTTCCTCCAATAATACCTTTCTTTTTTTCTTTTTCTTTGTTTATACGCATATCCTTTACAGGACATCGCTGTCAACATCAGCATCTTTCAGCTGATTGTTGATTTCTTGGCAAGATTACACTCAGTAGTTTGCCATTGCTTTCTGAGCGGCAGGCTCAGTTATCCAGCAAGTCACCAGCGTGGTTAGAACCTCTTCCAATTCTCGCGCACTGCGTTACCATGCATGGATAAACCGGATTACGGAGAAAGTCGTGTAACCCCTAGGCAAGAGAGACCGATACCTTTCCTGTTTTTTATTTCAAACACCCTGTATTCTTATTTTTCTTCCCGTGAGCTCACTGATTTGTCTGTGCATATTTTTTTTTATCTTTAAAGCCATTTAATTCAATTCTTTTGCACTACTCGTTTAACCAACTTTCTTTTGCCTTCCCACATTTATCTTTTATTTCTTTATTTATCTTAGCGTATTCTTGTTTGTCATTTTTACTCTGTTTTCTTTTGTCCATCAGCATTAAGATTTCTTCATTTATCCATTTTTTCTTAGCAATTTGGCTTCTCTACGGTAATATTTCTTTGCCTTAACATTTCCCATTGTTCATTTATACTCAGTATGTTAGCTATTGCATTGTAACTATTTTTCACAGTCACTTTGTACTCTTCGTGAATTTCTTCATCTACTTTCAGAACCTCTTTATTAAGTCTCATATTCCTAACCATTTTTCCCCTCTCTTTAATCTTACTTTTATATGTCCACATAGTGGTACACGATCGCTATTACAGTCAGTGTAACAGTAGTTGGGTAATTGGTGTTAGGTGGAAAAAGACTACAGCACGATTGAGCATCGAGATGGAATGAGAGGAGGGATGCTCAAGTCGTGACGTAGTTGGTTGTTAGAGGGAGATTACATCTAGAGACAGAACTGGGAGGACGCCATATTAGGTCCAGGTGTCATCAAGAAGAAATAAACTATTTATAAAGAACCAATTGAGTCAGTTCGTCTTCACTGAGTTCGCATTGTTACAAAGGCGAAATGTTGCCAAAGAACCAGGATGCTTAGTTGGAGATTGTCGCGGCGGGAGTCACAAACCACTATTTACGTCGACAATTAGAAGAAACTCGAAGAGCCAGCTTCAAAATGTAAAAGGTCCTTGTTCTGCTCAAACCAATTGTCCGGAGAAAGAGGTATTTCAGCACGATTCTACACGCAAGTTGAACGTAAACCAAAGAAGTTAAGAAAGATGGCCAATATTGTTTGCGAGAATTACAGCAGCCAAAAGCCCGGCTAGGGGTGGTTGACTGTAATTAGTTATTAAGATCTTCGCTGTACGGACCTGATATCAAAATTTTCAGCTGTACAGGCGGTACTTGTCAAGAAAAGCATGAAAACCAGTTTGCTATAACGGAGTGCGGTGCCTGCGAGTGTCATCATCCTGCTGAAAGTCGATCCAGTTTGGTCGTAGTGTCGAACGAACAAGAATTCTGCTGAAGATCGATTCCGGGTTATCATGCTACTGAAGGTCAATCCAGTCTGAGCATTGTTTCAGGTGAGCAAGAAGTTTCTAATAACTTTATCAAGTTTTATACTCGCCTCCAACCAAAATTTCAGAGGTTACTCAAAAGAAACAAAAACTTTAGGACTTACGTGACTACAATTCAAGATTTTTCCATGTTGAGTTCGGACAACTTATGTCATCAAAACAAAGTAATGGAAAAGACCATTAACAATCAGAACAGCAGCTAAGTGGCTCATTCTTTCATTGATTGGCCCATGTTTTGTTTGACGCAGTCAGACTATCTCTAGGCCGCTAGCTGATCCTTTTGGGCTCTGTTACCTCTGAGTCCTTCTCAAAACGTCGATGGTGTACCCCACCCGGGGCGAAGTCAGAAGCCAGAAATCTGGTAGGGACCCAACCAGGGGTTGAAGATATGGAGGCATCCTAAGAAGAGTAACTACCTGAAGAAACGGGATTCCTTGGAAGAAGAGACTACCTGAACTGCGCGATTGATTTCAGCTAACGCAGACTCCTAGCGTGTGAATTCTACTTGACAGCGAACATAGAGGAATACGGGAATACGTTTTTTTTTTGGCTCGAGAACAGAGAATAGCAGAGAATAGGGTAACCAGTAAACCTATTAACCAGGTGAACTTGCTGTAGAAGGTAATATTTCTTGTGTTGGTTGATTATAAGTGTGAAATTATTTGAAATTGTGATTGGTTGGTCTATACAATAATATTTCAGCATGACGGAACAGGGTTCATTAGCACAAGTGTTGACGGGAGTGGGGACAGTGATAGATAGACTTAATACGGTCATGAAACAACAAGGAATGGCAACTGAAATTGTTAAGTTTAGTGGACAGGCCAGAGAGTTTAAGAAATGGATAACTTCCATAGAAAAATATGCGTATTTGGTATCTGCATCAGATGAAGAGAAAATGAGACTTGCATATCAGGCAGCAACAGAACCGGTTTCACAGCATATTAGAAGAAAATTAGAGGCTAGAGTAGATGAGACATGTGAGCAGTTTAAAGACGACCTGGCACACAAATACGCGGAAATAACAGATCCACAACATGCGTTTTCGGTATTGAGACAGTCTAAACAAAATAGTGGAGAGACAGTGCAGTTGTTCAGCGATAGGTTGATTAACCTGGCTGAAGAGGCATTCTTGGGACAGAATGTACAAGGAGAAGAGGTGGAGAGGATGTTAGTCGGGATTTTTGTAGATGGCATAAAATCCGATGGACTGAAGTTTAAGTTGATGAGAGAAAACCCCGAGAGGTTGTCACAAGCTGTAGATATTGCAGTACAAGAAGAAAATTTGAGACGTAGATTTAGGTTGAGAACAGGACGAGAAATAGGAACTAGTCGAGAAGATAGAATTGAGGAGCCTATGGAGATAGGACAAACAAGGTTCGGATGGAATAGGAGAGGAGGTGTACAGACGTTACAAGGTAGTAATAGAAATGCTTATGATGAAAGGAGACAAATGAGGTATCCTACCAGTGAGACAGTAGGAAACACAAATAATACAAATATAGTCTGTTGGTTTTGTGGTCAACGCGGACACGGGTTTCGCTTTTGTGGTAACAGGCGTGTCCAGTCGAATACACCAAGTAGAAATGGCAATAACAGGTTAAATAGGAATGTTAAAGATGGACACAGAAATTTTACAGGCACAGGAACGCAGGGAAACGGGCGCCCTACCTATTAAATAGGACCTGTGATAGGAGGGAAAATAATAAGGTCCCAAGGTTTAAAGAACATGTTAATAACAGGTATGGTAGAACGAACAGAGAATACTTTCAACTAGATGAAGTCAAACAATTTATAGAAAATAAAACAGATTATAGCTCTTGTATAATAGAAATAGGAAAGTATAGAATTCGTACATTAATTAATTCGGGAGCTCAGGTTAGTGTGGTAAAAGAAAGTTTTCTATACAAAATAGTGAGAAATTGTAGAATATTTAAGAGTCATAATAATCTTCACTCTGTTACAGGACAGAATTTACAAGTAATTGGACAAACAATGATAAATTTTAAGTTAGGAGGGGTCAACGTAAGACATCTTTTTCATGTAGTGAAGGATTTAAATAGAAACATGCTGATAGGAAGAGATTTTTTAATAAAGAATGGAGTGAGACTTCTCTTTGATTTACACAAGTTAAAATTCAAGGACGTCTATGTGGATATGGAAGAAGACATGCATATATCAGCACTAGTTAGAGTTAAGATGTCCACGACGTTAAAACCACAGTCGGTTAATTTGATACAGGCAAAGGTGAAGAGAAACCCATATTATGTGGCAGGAAACACAGTCAGAATCACTGAGTTGCAAGAGGAAGTAATTGATGAGCCTGGTTTGGAAGTTCCGGATGGAATAATAGAGTTAGATAAACATTTAACTTTTCCAGTGATGGTTATTAATAACACAGGTAGAGAAATTAAATTATACAGAGGATGTGTAGTAGCTAAACTGGAACATAACATTAGTGATATATTGGCAACTGATAGAGTAGAAATGCCGGGAGCAAACTATTCACAAACTTCTAGTGAAAGAGTTAATAACAGACGCGGACGCGGAAGTAGAGGAAATGCACACATGGATGAATTGATCCATCCATTCAGAAGAAATACAGCCCAAATATATTCACTAGATAAAAAGACAAGGGAACAAGAATTGTTGGCACAGTTAAAGGCTCCACCAGAAAATAAAAAAGTATTAGAACAACTTATAAAAGAAAATCAAGATGTATTTGCAATTAATGATTTAGAATTGGGAAGGACAAAAACAGTTACAATGGAAATAGATACGGGAGACCATCCGCCAATTAGTTTAAAGCCATATAGAACTCCCTTAAGAAATAGAGAAATTGTCGAAAAAGCAATAGAAGATATGTTGAAAGCAGGAATAATCACAAGATCAAAGTCAGAGTGGTCATCTCCGATTGTAATTGTGGCCAAACCTGATGGTTCAAGTCGGTTCTGCTGCGACTATCGGGCGTTGAACAAAATCACCAAGAATGTAGCGTACCCACTGCCGGTGATTGATGACATTTTAGGGTTGCTTAATGGCTCTACATTTTTTACAACACTAGACGCAAGATCAGGGTTCTGGTGTATCCCGATGTCGGCAGACGCGCAAAAGAAGAGTGCTTTCTGTACTCATATGGGTTCTTATGAATTTTTACGAATGCCATTCGGGGTTCGGACGGCTCCATCTCACTACATGCTGTTAATAAATGAAGTACTAGAGAGTATGCAAAAGTTTGCCCTAGCATACATAGACGATATTCTTATCTTTACGGCAGGCGATGTGCAAGATCACTTAAAACATGTAAGGTTAGTTTTTGACAGATTAAGAGTACACGATGTTAAATTAAAGCTTAGTAAATGTGAGTTTTTAAAAACAGAAACAAAATATTTGGGATATATTATAAATAGAGACGGAATTAAACCAGACCAAGACAAGATAAAGGTTATTAAAGAATTACCTCCTCCAACTAACGTGAAAGAAGTGCGTGCGTTTATAGGAACTTGTGGGTTTTATAGGCGGTTCATTCCAGCGTTTTCAAAGATAGCAGAACCAATTACTAATTTAACGGGCAAATACGCTAGGTTTAAGTGGGATGATGAGTGTCAAAAAGCATTCGATTTTTTAAAAAACAGTTTAACAGTGGTACCGCTGTTGACGCATCCAGATTTGAATAAACAGTTAATACTATATACAGATGCTTCTGATAATGCTATAGGAGCGTGTTTGGTTCAGCCATATGAAGGAAAAGAGTCTGGAATACCAGGGGTTAAAAATGAAAGGCCAATTTATTTCTTGTCTCATAAGCTTAGCAGGTCACAACGAAAATGGACTACTATTGAGAAGGAGGCTTATGCAATACACTACGCTCTTCAGAAACTAGATTATTACTTACATAATGCAAATTTTGTTATTAGAACTGACCATATGCCTTTAAAGTCTCTTTTAGAAGCTCCAGTGCAGAACAGGAAAATACAGACCTGGGCGTTGAATCTACAGGGGTACAATGCCAGAGTGGAATATATTCCAGGTAGGATTAACACGTGTGCTGACTTATTATCTAGGATCCCCTACCCACAGTCGTCAGGTGACACAGAAGATGAAGGAGAACCAGAGATCGACGACCGAAACTGGCAAGTAAATATTTTAGATTCTGCCATAATAAATGGAGAAGACTTTGAGAGTTTACCATCGGATCATGAGGCTGAACATAGAGTAGAAGAAGACCCACATTTAGCACAATTTAGTATGAAAGAAGAACAAGAATTAGATCCAAAAGTCTTACAAATAAAACAGAAGTTAAAAGAAACAGAAGAGAACAAATATAAGAAAAATTATTTAGTGTTACAAGAGGACGACCAGTTATATTACATGTGTGAAAGGAATGAACAGCTAAGGAAATATATTCCAAAACATTTGGAAAGTGAAGTTTTAAAAGCATATCATGATGAGAATGGTCATCTCGGTCGTGATAAATTGGTGAAAGCACTTACGAGTAAATATTATTGGCCGAATTTATTTAGATCTGCTTGCAAATATCTGGATACGTGTGAAAGATGCAGGTTAAGGAATATGAAAACAATTAAGTGTCCTTTACAAGATACAGATATTCCTCAGTTTCCTATGCAGAAAATTAGTTTAGATATATCGGGTCCTCACCCTAGAACATTGTCAGGGAACGTGTATTTAATTCATATAGTAGACGTCTACAGCCTTTGGCCGGAAGTTTATGCAATCCCAGATAAGAGCGCTGATACTGTCATTAATATTTTTTTACAGGAGTTCGTACCAAGATTTAGTTGTCCACAGGTTATACTCACGGATAATGGTAGAGAATTTGTGAATAAGAAATTTGAAAAATTGTTGAAGGATTTAAATATAAAACATGTAAAGACCTCATACTATAGACCTTCTTCAAATGCTAAAAACGAACGACAACATAGGACATTATACGATATTATAGCAAAGATTGTGGATGAACATGAAAAAGACTGGGATTTATTTTTAGGACCAGCACTTAGCGCCATACGCACAAATCAAAATGAGAGCACAGACTTTTCACCATTTTATTTAATACACGGGAGAGAACCAATACTACCAATAGATAATCTGTTAAAACCAAGACGGAAGTATATGGGAGAAGACTTTCAGGAGACCATTATACAATAAATGCATAAAGCACACATGAGGTTGAAGAATAATATAGTTAAAGCTAGAGAAAGACAGAAAAAGTACAAAAACCTGAATACAAAGTTACAGGAGTTTAAAGTAGGAGATAGAGTTTATTACAAAAAGCATAGAAGGAACTCTAAGTTTGATGATCGTTGGATCCCAGGTTATTATGTTATAGAAAGGCTAGGAAATGTGTCGTATAGTATCAAGAACCAGGTGACGGGACATGTGGCAAGGGCACACGTGGAACACTTAAGAAGAGATGATGATGAGAAAGAAAATAATAATTATAATAATAATTATTATTCAGACACCGGATACTTAGATGAACGAGTCATCAGGGGGACTACAATAACCCCAGCTTTAAGAAAAGATCCGACACACAGTCAGTTAAAAACGGCTCCAGGTTACGATGATACTCAAGAACAAACAATACCGAAAACGATAGTAGGAGAAAAGTTGAATGAGAGTCATTGTGATAGTATAGAATCTATGGAAGAGGAAATAGGTGCTCCATTTAAGAATACTAGACAAGCAACAAAAAGAAGAATGGATAAACAAAGAGAAAGAGAAGTGAAAAGACAGAGGAGAATTAGAGAGTATTCAACAAGCGGTGAAGATATGCCTTTACTGGAAAGGTCCTTAAGAAATAATGATAGACAAATTAGATGGGATATTGAACGGAAGAGATTAGCGGCTGCTAACGAGAGACATACAGATGAGGAGAAGAAGAAGAAATGGATGAGAAGTCAGAGTCAATTAGTAGTATGGAGGAAGATGATAGATTATACGGGGAGGAGGATATTGATGTAGAGATAGCATTGATACAGAGAAACTTGGAGTTGTTGAAGACGTGGAAACGTAAGAGATATATTGATAGAGAATATTGCAGATAGCAAGATGTAAGTTTCAGGCTTTAAGGAAAGAGATACTTGATGAAGTGTGTGAGACGGTGGAAATGGAAAAGGCTTCTGTTGATACTTTTTATAAATGATCTGGAGGAGTAGTCAAGCAATGGATGTAGGTTCGACTGAGGTATATATATATTTTTTCTCTCAGTGACGGAATTGCTGGTTGATATTATGTTTTGGTTTCTTATTGGATGGATAAGTTAGTCAATGGTACAGCAGGTAGATGTACTATATAGTAAATAGACAAGTTTTTATTGGTGCTAGGAATACCGTGGTGTATGGTAATGATTAAGTAGTTATAGAAATATGTCCACGAGAAGCAATTGGGGTGTAGATAATACGGCCATTGTTAGTTAAAGACTTGTATGAAAAGAACAGATATTGTTTTAAGTTAGAATTTGGTCTGTAAATAACAGATATAGATATATATAGACCTGGCGGTGAATTGTTTCAGTTTCTTGCTTATAAAAACAATGGAGTGACTTGAGTGAATAGATATGACTTACGTTGATTCGTATAGGAGGAAAATTTTGCTTGGTTACTTTAAGTAGCTAATTCTATGTGAATTATAATTTTTTTGAAGAACTTCTCTTTAGCGAGAAGACACTTGTTTTATTGAGTCTGAGTTTGAAATGCCTCATATATAATATGTTTTTTTTTGCTTGATTTAATCCTTTGAAATGATTCTTATAATTTGATTTTGGAATTTTAGGGTTGTTGTGTTCATAAAATACAAACTATTGGTCCATAAAAGAGACCAGTGGTGTTAGGTAGACTAGGATATTTCCTTTTGAGTTAATAAGATACATGTTATATTGTTTTAAAATGTGTTTTTCTTTGATTGAGTTGGGGGGGGGGTATAATATTTGGTTTGGATTTTGTTTAATTAAGTAGTTTTGTGTATTAGATTACCTCGTTATATATTTAATTAAGTAAATTTAATTTTTTGAATAGTTATGGTGTTGGCTGGAATAAGGGAAATAGATGAAGGCTAACAGAGGGACACATACTGAGGGCTAATAGAGAGACATATAGATAGTCGGCATGAAGAGGTTCTTATGGATATGAAGTATTTGAAAATAGGAGCTGCATTAAAGTCAGCATTATAGGAAGAAAAAGGAGGGGGAGACTGTGAATGGCAGCATATAAGCGGGAGTGTTTATATAAATATTATGGGATGTGAGGGGGCAAGATATAGGAGCTGGGAAATACCAGCGTTTATTGAATTAAAAATGTTCATGGAATATGAACATTGGCTTGTGGTAAAGGATGAGGTAACGGAAATATAGACAAGATTGTGGATGGCAATATAAATGTTGAAAATATAAATGTTGAGAAAACTTATGTCAACTTGATTTATAGAGAACAAAGATCTATTTCATAAGATGTATTTTTAAAAAAAATTGTTGTACAAAATTTTTTTTTATTGGCAAGGGAGGTAAATGTGATTGTGTGGACTATGCATTACTTTATGTAAATGTGATCATGTTGACTTTTCATCCTTTATGCTTGTCACTGGGTGCGCACCCCTTCTTTACTTTTTCTAAATACGTTGTTTCTACGTTATTTCTGTTTGTCCTGTGTTGTGAAAGAGTGAGGGATTTCATAATACCATGTGTACAATAACGATTATACGAGCTATTATTCTTATGATATGTATATTTGATACAGGAACTTGAGGAGCCAAGAAAGAGCCAGAAATATATATAGTGGATTACTATATGGTTTGGGGAAATAGATTGGTTTACTTAAAATAAAGTGGTTTGGGGAGATTAGGAGAACTGTGAGGACTAAAGAAAGGGAAGAATGAGTGTTTAGTTAAAAGGGTAACCATATGTGGTATGATGTATTGTATAAAGTTGAGATTTATAGAGGCAGAAACGAAGAAGAAGTTTATAGTGGGTTACTAGATGACAATATGACAGGGAGAAGTGTTAAAGGATATAATATTTACTCAAATTTGAGTTAGTTTGGGGAAGATTAGAGGAAATGTGGGAGGTAAGGAAAAAGAGGGAATAGAGTAAGGGAATTGGGAGTAAAGAATTTTTCCTTTACAGGAAAAATTCTTTAGAAAAACATAGGGAGGTGTAACAGTAGTTGGGTAATTGGTGTTATGTGGAAAAAGACTACAGCACGATTGAGCATCGAGATGGAATGAGAGGAGGGATGCTCAAGTCGTGACGTAGTTGGTTGTTAGAGGGAGATTACATCTAGAGACAGAACTGGGAGGACGCCATATTAGGTCCAGGTGTCATCAAGAAGAAATAAACTATTTATAAAGAACCAATTGAGTCAGTTCGTCTTCACTGAGTTCGCATTGTTACATCAGCACCAGGCATTGTCTTTACATTAACTAAAGCATTTCTAACTCTTTTATTAATTAGTAAGTAGTCAGTTTGGTTGCGTATTTTCTTATCAGGGCTTTTCCACGTGTATACTCGTCTTTTAAGAATAACAATCACCTTCAAATTAATAATAAGCTTGTGAGTGTCAAACCGTGGTCAGCCTCAATTTGTGGCTGATTCAGTCACATGATTATTAGTCTTTGCCTGGGATGGACCCTAATCCATCCATCACGTGCCATGCCGATAAGCGACGGCGGCCATGTTTCGCCATCACACTCGATCACCAAAGTCCTGGATCAGCTTCGTGTTTCTGTCTCGACCATTCCACGTGGCCAAGCCATCCAGGTATTTACTTCTCGATATTCCCCTTGGTCTCTTCCCTTCGATCTTGCCAGTTGTCACCATTTCTTCAATTCATTTCTTCTCATAATATGCCCCCCCCCCTTTCCACCCCCTTCCCCCCCAAAAAAAAAAAATTTTTTTTTTTTATTTTTTACTGTCTACGTCTAATGTCTCCAATCAATTTTCGATCTTCATATGTTTCTTGAAGGACTTGTTCGTTGGTTTTTCTGTCTGTCCATTGTGTTCTCTGCATTTTCCTCAGAAACCACATTTCCACAGCCATCAGATGTTTTTTTTTTTTAGCTTGACTGCTCATTGTCCACGCTTCACATCCATACAAAAGTACAGGCTCTATGTAGCACTTAAATATTATTTTCTCGTTTCAATTGATATCTTTTTATTGGTCAGTATGTTTTTCATCTTGCAAAAGGGTACCTTCACCAGTGCAATTCTTGTTCTAATCTCTTCAATGGCCATTTCTTCACCTGCACCATTAGATGTTATGACTGTTCCGAGATAACTGTGCTGATTCACTTGTTTAAAAATATGCCCATTTACTTGTATATTATTCCTTCTTCCCAGTGACGACCATAATCTGTGTCTTCTTACAATTCAGTTTTAACCCTAGTTGTTCACTGTGTGCAACAACTGCATCTACTAAATATTGTAGATCCTGTTCATTGTCTGCAATCGAGTCTGTATCATTTGCATATCTAATGTTATTGATGTATCGTTCTCCAATGATGATTCCTTGTTTTTCAAAGGACCCTAATACAAGGTGTATTTTTTATGACTGCAGTGTTTGAAAATATTGCCTGTCCAAGTTTTGTATTTACCTATTATGTTGCATGAACATTACAGAGGGTAAATACAAAACTTGGATCGGCAATATTTTCAAACATGACAACATTTATTAAAAATACACCCTATATAACAATTTCATTAGGTTGAACGGGGTAGGGGTAATGATAGAATCGAATAGAAAAAAAAATGCATGTTCACTTTGTTGAAGATCAGAACGGAGCACGTACGGGAATGTCCTGAGTGATGTGATGTCGGTTCTGGACTCAACACATCACTTTCTATACCAAACATGTGTATTTCTAGTTTTTATTTTTATTAAACGTTAGTTGCGTGTCACTTACAACCAACGCCTGCATTTATTGACTGTGATTTTCTGGGAAATTGTACGTTCAATAGTTTGCGTTTGTAGAGGAGTTGCTGGCCGAGTGGTAGAATGCCGTATTCTCTTTCGGGAGACCCGGGTTAGAATCATCTGTAAGGTGTGGAGTTTTTTTTTTGTTTTTTCTGTCCGGAGCAAACAGAAAACTCTATCCTGCACAGTTAGCGCCAAACCAATAGCCTGGTGGTCTTAATTCCTCATGCTCAAGACACCCATGCTATACACAACAAGGTACTATACTGGCAGTAAATTATGGTGACAGTAGTTTGCCATTGCTCTCTGGACGGCTCTCTAACGGCAGTGAGACGAATGGTGCGGCTGGTTGTTGTTTTGAAGGCTGCGGCTATTATCGGCTGAAGACCGCCATTGACTTTAGCTCGTTATGGGAATGCCGACTCTGCATCCTGCGCCATGCTCTCGAATAGTCAATATCTGTTGGATATGATGGTACTGACGGTCTATTCGCTTCTGATGGCTTGAGACATCTGACCTTCCCTTGACCAGAGAAGGATGGTTCGAAAAGCTGACAGTTCCTTGAAATGACAACCCTTAGATAAAGCACAGCCAGTCAGCATTGGGTTCACACTCACTTCAGGACATCTAATCTCCACATCGCAGTCAGATGAAAAGCACTTGACAAGGCCATCTTTTCTTTGAGTATTCCGGACAAGAAGTGCCGACTTCATTTCACAGCTCTATATATTCTCAGCACACACGCAATACAGTATTCTAAAGGCCGGCCGAGCTAACCTTACTCTGGCGCCCGTTACTCAAAGTTCCACCTATAGCCATACGTAAGCGCTGCTTATAACTTATCACATGACAGCCAACTCGGACCTCCGAGCATCATGGATAACCGACTGTTTCCCAAGTCCCGTTTCTGTCGCTCTCGCTCAAATTGTAAAAAGCCATGGCCTGACCTTGTGAGACTCTCTCCCAAATTGTGTTTAATGCTGGTGTGGACTACTGCGTGTGCCTGTCCTCAACTGCCCCTGGCCACCAAATGGTGGTTGTAATCAATTAAAATCCTAACGGTTACTTCTGCAGCGTTCATGCACTTATCAAAGGTTCTAAACACGACGTCAACAAGTTGTCTTGTTGATTCTAGCCCCAAGTCTAAGCCCAAAGTGATATTGCTAACCGTCCGTTGTCAGATGACGCGTAGACGGTGCGTTTACTCTTACTGTTTTCTGGTGCGTGACATGTTATTTGCATGCGCACTTGACTTATCATTTCTATGACATGACACTGTCTAACCAGCAGATTCTATTGTGAAAAGCAAAGCAGTCTGCTCCCAAATTGCCGGTGCTCATTGCTCTCAAGCCACAGACTTATATTTTGTTAAATTATGATTCATATATTATCATTCCGATTATTGCACAGTGTTAAACAGTCAGCATGGTCGAATGGATAGGAACGCGCTTTCTTAAACATCCAGTGTGTTTATGCCGAGATAAGGGGTTCAACCTTTACACTATACAGTTCGACTAAATTTTTGACTTCTCGTCCTTGACTTGGAGGCGTAAATTACAATGTACTGAAGTCGGAGTGAGTTCGCCTGATGGTAAAAGACACTGATAATCAATCAATCAATCATGTGCCATGCCGGAAAGCGTGGGCTGTCATGAATCGCCATTTCACTCGATCACAATAGTTGTGGATCAGTTCAGTGTTCCTGTCTCGACCATGCCATGTGGCCAAGCCATCCAGGTATTTTCTTCTCGCTCTTCCCCTTGGTCTGTTCCCTACGATCTTGCCAGTTGTCACCAAGTTCTCCAATCCATTTCTTCTCATAACGTGTCCAAACAATTTTGACTGACTTCCTGTCTAAGTCTAATTTCTCTAATCAATTTACGATTTTCATTTGTCTCCTGTAGTACTTGGTCATTGGTTTTACTGTCTGTCTATGGGATTCTTTGCATTTTGCTCAGAAACCACATTTATGAAGTATAACAGGGCTGGAGGCGAATGTATGTTGAATATAACAACTCCAAGCCATGGTAGTAGTAGTGGGTTCTTCTTTATTTTCTCATACAATAGATGTTATCAATCAGAGACCAGATGTTGACCATATGACCTCTCGGCTCAAGCTATAGTTGGTAACTAATACGTTTCCTACCCTTACGTCAACGCGTGAGCATCCCTAGATACTATTACATCTCCCCGGGGTGCTCACGCGTGCATTGAAGGTTAGACCCTTTTTCCCATGCACGCCCACCTAGATCCCCTTAACAGAGACAGACACTCTGTTATATTCCTCTCTACCCTCAACGAGACTTTTCCCAGAAAAGTCTTAACCCAAAATTTACTTTAACACACTCATCTCCAACAAATCATATAACTCTAATCTTGAACTGACTTTCTGTAAGTCTCTACCATTTCTCTCCAAAGAAGTCTTATTGACTCCTATTACTTTCTTCATTATTCCACACTGCCCCTAGGATTTCTAGCCAACTGCTACCACCATCCACAATACAACTTTCCTCAACCACTCATGGGTCGGTCCTATAACTATCTGCCATCACCACTTAAGCCAAAAAAAAACTTCTTCTTCTCTTCATCTTCTCATCCACAGGGTCACAAGCTATCCGCTTAAACCCTTTTTTTTAAATTTTACTTCTCATCATGTACATACATGTCAATATCTGATCTCGACCATAAAAATTCAAAACGCCATACTCTTCTAAAAATACTTCATACTCCCTGTCATGTAGTAAATGACAGTGAGGCAGGCAATTGATGAGTTAGCGCATCAAAGAAGAAGATAAAGGGTGTCACAAATGGTGAACATTGTGACACCAACATTGAACGCAATTTAGACGTCATGATAGGACGTCACCTAACGCCATAACGGCTTAAGCATTAGTTTGTGTGCCAGCGGACAAGGTGATCGGATGTGCTTTCAATACCAGTCTCGGGAGTCGAATCGTGACTGAAGTTCATAAGTCACTAAAGGCAGCGCTAGCTGTTGGAATTCGAGTATGGTGAGCTCCAGTTGAAGGTAGGAGCAATATATTGGATTTGCATGATACACTAGGCGTCTGGCCTTGTTCCCAACACTTTCACTAGTCTGTGGAGATGATTTCTGATTGAAGAGCGGGAGTGCCTGGAGAGAGAGAATGACTGAAGTCGGCATCAATCCCACACTCATTACCGTAGTCTACGATCAGCTGTAAGAAATACATTGCAGTTCATTCCATCAGTCTATGCGTTGAGTCGTTGTTGTGGAATTCAGATGGTTACCATGTCCTGTGTCAGAATGCCTCAATATATGCTGTCATGTACCCCTGATGCCCAGAGCCACATAGAGCTTGAGGTGAGCTCGCTACATTATAGAGCCTGAACTTGTATCATTGTAGAGGAAGCAAGCCCACCTCTTGACATGGGAGCATCGTCCGAAGAGATTTGAACCATTGGTTTTGACATGGGAGCGTCATCCAAAAAGATTTGAACCATGACCGAGTGACATAGTAACGGTCATTTTCGCAGCCTGATAAAGAAACACATTCATGAACACGCAACGTATCTGTAAATGTGAGGATCATGCCGATCAATAGCTGGTGATCAAGTGGCGCATCCTCGGTTGTTAATTGTCTTATCATCTTATAAATGATTAACCGCACTGTCAGTGTCAGTTGGAGACTGTTTTCTGGATGCTAAAGAGGTCGGTACTGTACTTAATTGTCCGAGAGCCGTATATTGACATTATCGCTCTGATTGTTGATCTAGATAGAGAACATTTGCTTACGAGTTATTATACTCATTATAAGAGCAAGATTGAAAGTCTAAGTGTACTATATTTGGAAAAACTATCAAGTACCAGTTTGTGGATTAAAAATAGAGGTCACGATACATAGGAGACACACGGGATACGGAAGATTGGTAATAACTGATTGATATCAAGATCTACAAAGGCAGAGATTGTCGGATCGTCATTGGGTTACCTTCGCTGGTTGATTGTATCGTTTATACCAACAACAGTTCGTCACAGTGACATATGTTCTATGGAAAACGAATTTTTGTTTTTCCAGTGCTGTTCAAGTGTACAAGATAATCAACGCCTCGCTGAGGCTGTGTCAACACAGTGGTCATCTTAGTGCATATAGACAGTGCATTACAAAATAGTGCTAAACCTGATAGCTACATTGTGTAGCAAATAACACTCACATCAGTCAGGCTCCTTCTAAGGTTGATCACAGGCATCGTGCCTAGAGTGTTATTTTCATAATTTGTGTAACCTACGACAGTTCAACATTTTAAACATATACGGAAACGTGATGAATTAACGCCTAAGTACAACGAAATGGACACAGTGATATCATTTATGAAGGGACGCAGACCTTGGATTTCAGGAACGTACATATAAACTCATTAAAGTCGTGCTTACGGAGTAACATCGAACAAAATTATTTATCAAATCGAGTGGATTGTTCTACTGTCAGACTGTTGGAAAAGTTTTACTTATTCTTGAGCTAAGTATTCTATTTGTTTGTGGTTTGTCAGTAATTAGTTATGGTCAGAATACTGTAATTTTGCACGCATTTATTTTGTCTGTATTATCGTAAGTGTGATGACGTCATAAGCGTGATACACAATTTTATGCTATTTTGTCTTGTGAGGTCTTATGCGCGGTGCATTATTGAGTTGTTACATAATGCTGGAATCTAAAGAACTTTAACTCTGTCTATACTGTAACTGCTGAGTTATAGGTCGTGTCTATTATAAAATTATTTGTCATTTTCATTATTAATGTATCTAATTGTAAGTTATTAATTATTTCTTTCGACTTTCTTCGATTTTGTCTGTCGACTTTAATACCTATAAGCCATGTCTATGGTTTGGTAAAATATTTTTTTTTTTCGTTTCATTCATTTCACACTTTGAGTATTATTATTAAATATTGTAGAAACATAAAAACATGTCATCATTACAGGATTTTGTTGCAATTGGGAAAGATGCAGGTTTGACAGGAGCAGATCTTATATCGTGGTCGGAGAAACAATTTACAGATTTTCAAGCTCACGAAAGGAACGAAAGAGTTGCGATTAGACAATTGGAAAAGGATCGACTAGATGAACAAGAGAGACAAAGAGTATTTGAGAAGAAAAAAATGGCTATGGAAAATGACAGAATTGCAGCTCAAATTGCAGCAGATAAAGAGAGGATAGCCGCAGAAAATGACAGAATTGCAGCTCAAATTGCAGCAGATAAAGAGAGGATAGCCGCAGAAAATGACAGAATTGCAGCTCAAATTGCAGCAGATAAAGAAAGGATGGCATTGCAAATCGCTGCAGATAAGGAAAAACTAGATAGAGAAGCACAATTAAGAGAAAAAGAGATGGCTTTTAATCTTGAGAAATTGAATACAGAAAAGCTTCTGAAGGAAAAAGAATTGGAGAATAACTTCAAAATGAAACAATACGAGAAGGACAAGGATGAACAGATTGCTAGAAACAAAGTGGAGGCACAATCCACAGATGCCATTAAGAAATATAATGGGGTGATAAAGACATACTCCAACTCCGATTCCGTCTCTGCATGGCTAACTAATTTTGAGCTAATTTTGAGACACTATGGAGTTGCGGAGACCGAATGGGCAGTTTTGCTGCATAGGCACTTAAGTGGTGAACCTTTGCAGGTTGTAGAACTGATCCCAGATGAGTTACGTAGTGATTACTCATACATTCGTAAGAGACTGCTGTCTCATTTTTGTCTTGACGAATTTGGCCTTCGTGCATCATTCAAAAATCTTAGTCCTAAAGCAGGACAGACGTTCCTTGACTTCTCCTCTTTGACTCAATTAACATTCGATAAATGGGCTCGATCAGCCAATGTTACCGATGACTACAAGAAGCTACGGGACTTGATTGTTAGAGACAGACTGATCTCGGCGGTTCCTCCATCTATGTCTACCTTTCTTATTGAACAGAAATGTTCGAGTATACAGCAGATGGATGAAAAGGGAGAGTCTTTCTTCGACGCCCACAAAGACATATTTAATAATAGTTTTTCCCCATTGGTGGAGACAAACGCATGTGATAGATTCCCTCAGAAATCAAGGAGGTGGGGATACAAAACACAACAACAGTCTGGTGGACAACATCAAAGGAGGGAAAAACAACAACAACCAAAGCATCAACCTTATGTTAAACACGAGAAAAAGGGTGTGTGGACAACTTGTGAATACTGTGGTTTTACCCACGGCTCAAATCAAATGTGTGACAAACATCCGCAGTTTGACAGTTACATAAAGAAATTAGCACTTAGAAATAGAGACAGATTTAACACCTATCAAAGACAAACACAATGCTTTAAATGTAAAAGTTTTGGACATATGTTTTCATCGTGTCCTTTAAGACAACTGTATAAAGAAGCAAACATAGGGATGCTGACATCTAGTAGTGACAGTGACTCGGACGAGACTAGTCATGCAAATACGGTAGAAGTGGATTATTCTCCCATCGACCCAACGTGTGATACATGCAAGATCTTTCACAAAGAGGGTAATTTAACGTGCGGTCATAAGATACCTGTGCAGGAAACGAATGCGGTCCAAATTACCAATGGATCACTGGTCATACAGCAAGCTACGGTGAATAGAAAAAATTGTAGTTTGGTACGCGATTCCGGAGCGATAATAGTGGGGATACACAGAAAGCTCATCAATGAAAGCGACTATACTGGAGAATATGTGATCTGCAGGACGTTTGGAGGAAGAAAAGAAAAGTTTAAAATTGCATGGGCGGAAATCAACTGCCCATATTATACCGGAAGGATAAAGGTTGCGGTACTTCCAAACCCCTGTGCAGATGTATTATTGGGTAATATCCCAAATGTGCGTGATGCTTCACCAGAGGACATAACCAAATGGGAAACAACACATATTGTAGCAAACGCAGTAACAAGGTTACAAACGCAGAAAGATAAACAGATAGAACAGATCGACACATTGGGTTCAAGACAAACAATAAACCAACTATTGGAGAAACCGGAGGATTTTTCTTATACACAGGAAAAGGATGAGTCGTTAAAAAGGTGCTATGAGAAAATAGACAAACAACCAAAATGCTCAAAAACAGGTAAATGGTATTTTACGAAACAAAACAACATCTTGAAACGAATATTTGATGGGGGTAGCCAACAGTTAGTACAGACTGTACTTCCAATACAGTTTCGACAGAAAATTTTACAGACAGCCCATGATATTCCTTTTGCGGGACATATGGGTATTGCAAGAACATCGGCCAGAATTTTATCGAATTTTTACTGGCCAGGATTTGCAAATGACATTCGCAAATACGTTCGGACATGTAAGGTGTGTCAGACCATGTCTCAAAAGGGTCGACACCCCAAAGCACCTGTACAACCAACAGATTTGGCGTCTCGCCCGTTTGAAAAGATTGCCGTTGATATTGTCGGACCATTAAACACGGTAACGGGCAGAGGAAATAGGTACATTCTAACAGCTATTGATACATGTAGTCGTTGGCCAGAAGCTGTGGCATTAAAATCTATTACAGCGTCAGTGATTATAGATGCTTTTCTTCTGATCTTCTCCAGAATTGGGTTTCCTTTATACATTCTATCAGATAAAGGATCGCAGTTTATTGCGGGGGCTACAAAAGCCATTAGTAACATGTTGGGGATTAAACAAATGTTTTCCTCAAGTTTCCACCCTATGTCTAATGGAATCATAGAAAATCTGAATGGGACATTAAAACGTGCATTGGCCAAGATTACTGCTCAACGACCAGGTGATTGGGATGTTCTATTGCCTGCAGTGTTATTTGCATATAGAGAAGTCCCACAAGCAAGTACAGGGTTTTCGCCTTTCGAACTAATATATGGGGCGAACCCAAGAGGACCAATGCAGATTCTAGATGAATTGTTAACGGGAGAGGTTAAAGATCAACCTACGAAGGAAGCATATGAACAAGTCACTAACCTTCGTGACAAGATAATAACTTCATGTTCAATTGCTAAGCAAGTATTAAATGTAGCAGGAACAAAATATAGACAATATGCAAACAGGTTAGCGAAAACAATCGAGCTACATGAAGGGGATGAAGTTTTATTATTACTCCCAAGTCCGGTCGAGGCATTGGCAACCTCGTGGCAAGGACCATTTAAAATGATTAAGAGGATATCTGACGTGGATTATCAGATTTTGGTGAAAGGGAAACCGAGAATTTACCATATTAACATGTTGAAACCTTATTACTCAAGGCAACCTGACACAACTGATGATGGTGTGACAGATGTACATAGAAATGCGGCCGTATGTTCGGTAATAAATGAACAGGCAGAGGATGCTGTCCCACAGACGATACCTACACCGATGATAGGAAATAAAAATAGTTGGAAATCAGTAAGGATAAACAAGCAGTTATCGCAAGAGGATTTTGAAATGTTTATGAAATTGATAGAGGAATTTGCAGACATATTTTCAGATTCACCAGGTAGAACTTCGATAATTAAACACCACATTCAGTTAAATTCACAAATTCCAGTTAGAACTAAACCATACCCAATTCCATTGCATTATCAAGAAAGAGTAATTAATGAAATTAAAGAGTTGGAAAAGGCGGACATTATTAGGAAATCGGTTTCGAACTACTGTTCGCCGTTGGTTATTATAAAAAAAAAAAAGGACGGAAATCTTCGTATCTGTGTAGATTATAGGAAAGTGAATAAGTTGACTTATCTTGATCCAGAACCTATGCCGCAGATTGACGAATTGATAGCGGGCATGGCGAAATCGACATGGTTTTCACAGTTAGATCTGACGAAAGGATATTGGCAAATACCGATGGCGGAAGACTCTGTACATATTACGGCATTTGCAACACCGTTGGGCCTATATGAATTCCTTTATCTCCCGTTTGGTCTTCAGAATTTTCCTTCTTCTTTTACAAAAATGATGCGGTTACTACTTAGGGACATCACAAATATAGCATCCTATATGGATGACATTGGTATCCATACTACAGAGACAGTACATCATGCGTACATTCTTAGACAGATCTTTTGTCGCATTCGAATGTTTGGTCTTACAGTAAAGCCAAGTAAAACTGAGATTGCATTTCAGGAAATTCAATTCTTGGGTCATAGGATTTCAAAGGGTTTTCTATACACTGATCCGAATATTGTGACTAAGATTCTGAACATTAGTTCGCCCAAAACTAAAAAAGAGGTTAGAACGTTGCTTGGTCTTATTAATTATTACCAGAAATTTATAAAAAAATATTGCTGGAATGACTGCTAAATTATCAGAATTTCTTAAAAAAGACAGCCGAATAGGATCCAATGGTCGGAAGAGCATGAGAGAATTCTTCAGGAAATGAAATCATTGTTTAGTTCTCCACCAATTCTCAGAATTCCAGACATGTCAAAAGACTTTGTGGTACAGACAGATGCCAGCTCACATACCATATCAGCAATTTTGCTTCAGGAATATAATGGACTGTTGCATCCAATTCTGTATTCCAGTCGTAAATTGAATCAAACTCAACGGAGGTATGCGATTACCGAACTGGAAGCACTGTCTGTGGTAGAGGCAATTAAGAAATTTGAAAAATACCTTTTAGGGAAAAAGTTTTTGGTTATTTCAGACAGTATGCCATTGAAAATCTTTAAAGATGGGTCTCCCAAAAACGCAAGAATACACAGATGGTCGCTTTTGCTCCAGGATTTTGATTTTTCCGTTGCTCACATTTCTGGAACACAAAATAATTTAGCGGATTTACTCAGTAGACTATAAATAAACTATGAAAGTTTTATGTATATGTAAATATATATATATATGTATGTTTTCTGTTTTATTTTTTTTTTAGTGTAACATTACGGTAGGATGACTGTGGCTAAGTCTGAAATACCACAGATAAATATATAATTTAAAAAAAAAAAAAAAAAAAAAGTATAGACGTAACTTAGTCACTTGTTGTTATTATTATTTCAGAGAAACAGGTGAAAAGTTTCACGTGGCATAACCGATGTGTGTGGCTTCATTCTGTCACAAGCCAATATGAGAAACAGGTGAAAAGTTTCACGTGGCATAACCGATGTGTGTGGCTTCATTCTGTCACAAGCCAATATGGTAGTATCGGTGGTGGTGTGTAGATAATTTTAATTGTGTTAGTATAAGAAAATTATGAACAAATTCATGATTTTGGGAATTTTTAATATAGGACATAAACTCGAGGACAGAGTCTGTGCGAATCTCCGATCAAATTATTTAAGATACATGTTTCATAAATGAGTATGTTTATTGTTTTAATGTTATGATTATATATTTTGTTTTTATAACTATTATGAGGATTGATATTTGTTATTTTAATTATCCAGACATTGATGTGTTGTAGTTCGTAATGTCAGTAGTATGTGCTGTGTTAACTATTGATCATCATACATATCATTTTCACGATGGATGAAGGAAGAGAAAGGAATGAAAGAAAATTAATAGACACAAACATATAATAAACATTACACATTATAGGATACATAGATACATATAACAAATGAACAACACACTATAGTTATATAACACAGTGATATTGAGAATAGTTTTCCCTATCGACATGCTATAGCGAAAAGAAATGAGGGTGTGCCAGGTCGACGTGCAGTTGTGGGGATATATGTATTCACGTCAGGGACAATAAGTTGTTGATTACGGATCATGTGATCGTTGGGTATGCAACACTGGATGGTGTTTTTATTTAACTGACAGCACTCGGGGATATAGAGACTGTTAGTAGTTTTAGGGTGTCAACATATATACGCGATAACAGATCTTAATATATGAACTGGCGGTGTTTGAGCCTTAGTTTAGTTACAAGTAGTCGGGCATGGTAACGCGATAACATCTCAGGGATCATTTATAGAATGTAGAGGTGGCGGTGTTCGGGACTTGTATTTTAGTCCGGTGTTCAATATCCCACGATCTAGATTGGTTCACGTTGACAAACTAAGTTCCAAGGACGGTGAATGCGTTGTCTATCACAATAGGATGTAATTTACGTCGTGGACATCATTTGCCTGCATGTCAAGATAACATAGAAAATGGTCTAACGATCATTTTCATTGTAGAGGGGGCAAAGCTGTCATGTAGTAAATGACAGTGAGGCAGGCAATTGATGAGTTAGCGCATCAAAGAAGAAGATAAAGGGTGTCACAAATGGTGAACATTGTGACACCAACATTGAACGCAATTTAGACGTCATGATAGGACGTCACCTAACGCCATAACGGCTTAAGCATTAGTTTGTGTGCCAGCGGACAAGGTGATCGGATGTGCTTTCAATACCAGTCTCGGGAGTCGAATCGTGACTGAAGTTCATAAGTCACTAAAGGCAGCGCTAGCTGTTGGAATTCGAGTATGGTGAGCTTCAGTTGAAGGTAGGAGCAATATATTGGATTTGCATGATACACTAGGCGTCTGGCCTTGTTCCCAACACTTTCACTAGTCTGTGGAGATGATTTCTGATTGAAGAGCGGGAGTGCCTGGAGAGAGAGAATGACTGAAGTCGGCATCAATCCCACACTCATTACCGTAGTCTACGATCAGCTGTAAGAAATACATTGCAGTCCATTCCATCAGTCTATGCGTTGAGTCGTTGTTGTGGAATTCAGATGGTTACCATGTCCTGTGTCAGAATGCCTCAATATATGCTGTCATGTACCCCTGATGCCCAGAGCCACATAGAGCTTGAGGTGAGCTCGCTACATTATAGAGCCTGAACTTGTATCATTGTAGAGGAAGCAAGCCCACCTCTTGACACTCCCTATCATCATCACCAACAGGTCTATGCCAATAATCCAGTACGTCAGCATTACTAATTCCCCACATTCAACCATCTTGAAGTCATTCACAATAACACACGATAGGAAGACAAAGAATCGGTGGCCACCGGAGATCAAAGAACAAGAACTCTTCCTCACAAAACCATGCTCTTATTTACCCCACCATGTCACCCTGAGACTTTATGCAGTAAAGTCTAAAAAAAAAAAAAACAAATACATATCTCTCACCACTTATTTTGGCTAAACGTCTACCAATCATATCATATCTCCGAATCTCACCAAGTTTATATATATTACCTATTCTCTGGCTACTGCGGTTTGCGCTATTATCCATAGCACCAAACACCAAAAAAACATCATTAATATCCCTTCTATTAATCAGCTCATCACAGCAACCTCGAAATGTAATGTTAACCACAAAATACATCTCGAGGACACAATCAAAAGGTCCATTGTGGGCCTTATAAACATCACCCACTAAAATATTCATATAATTTAATCTTTGACCATTACATACACCACTCCAGCAACTCCGGGATACTTCATATCAGTTTCCCTATTGTATCTCACTTAATATATGACACTCAAGACGTAAGCAACCTAATAATATTATCAATGTTCATTACCTCCTAAAACCTCTAATTTATGCCGTATCTACAGCAACAAAATACTACCTCATGTCTGTGAACGTCCACTCTGTCTATCCTATTATCCTTTGTAATCAACTTTATTCTTTATTAGTCCATATATCACGGACCTTCCTTTTTCCCCGCAAAGTTCATGGCATTCAATCCATGTTCGCTGTAACCACAGCACTCCACATTAACATTACTGTTCATAACTTCTACTCTCTGGCATATAAACGATAACTATCTTGAGTTATGCTGCAATCACAGCATTAAAAACAATGTTAATTTATTATGAACCTACAGTCTGTGCCTTCCCCCTGTCTATACTATATCAGTATCTTCTACTTATTACGCACCTTCCCAAACCTCCATGGCTCTCAATCTATGTTCAATCATGATTATGCCGTAGCCACATGAAAAATAATATTGACAATGTTCATTTATTATGAACATACTTACTTCCCCTTACGATTCATTGTTCATCATTTAATCCCCCAACTACTGTACTGCTAGCCACAGTCCCGTCTATGATTACTCCCAGACTAAAACAACCCCTCACATATCAAACATGGCACCTAGTCCATGTGCGTTCCTATTATCGCATCTCTCTTAAACATCCCTGGCACTCATCGTTCATTTATTATGAACCTGACCAGTATGATATGTGCTGAAATCCACAGCCCCATCTCCGACCAGCCTGAAGTTAAACTAACCCCTCACATTCCAACCAAGGCACTCAATCCATGTATTCTCCTATTAGCGCTGCCTAACACTGTCTTCATAATTTATAAGCATTTCTTACGTCTACTTTTCTTAAAACATGTAAATTCATTGTTGTCAACCACAACTATCTATTATCCACCCCCAGACCACTACAAAAATGACTCTTTATCAATTTCGACACGTCTAAGTTCATGGCACCCACTCCATGTTTATTCCAGGTTGAGTAAACCCAGTCTAAGGCAATTATGTCTCTCTTTATTAACGTAATTTCTTTACATAGAGGTGAGGCGTACCCAATCCCAGTCTTATTGGACCTGACTATACCCTTAATTCAACGTAACTGAACAATACTTTACCAAAATTCAGAGCAAAATAATACAACCTGATAATTATAAGTCAAAATAACATATCGAACTAATATGCCAACACTAAACAAGGCAAATTAAAAGAAACTATAAATCATGAGCAAATGGAGACACAGCACAAATCAAAACAATACATCATCCCCCCAAATTATTCAATCATCATTTATCCCCAACATTTTCAAAATAATTTACATAATGAATCATTTTCAACTAAAAGCAAATAACTTATCATAATTAAACATTATTAGTCACTTTTTTGGACTAATTTCTATTCATAAAAAAAGAAAAAAAAAGAACACAAGTCATGAGCAAAATTAAATGACAGCTAAACCTTATACATTCCGTTAACCACGGTATCTCTGCAACCCGAAACCATCATAAAATGTCTATTTACTATAGACCTGAACGTAAAAATGCACTGAAAACCAAGCCCGGACGCAATCAATATGTCCTTTCACTATATCTTAATAACTTAATAACTCAAGTAAATAAAGCAAACTTCAAGTCTGGTTAACAAATCATAACAATTACGGAGTTAACTTTACAACTTAACCACAAAGACCCAAACTGAAAACTAGTGTCAATCCAATTGGTCAAAACACTATATTAACATTCAACAAATACAAGGCCATGGGGACAACAGTCGAATTGGACACGCCGACATCCCAAAACACGACACTCCTTTTCTCCCATATTTGCATGGACACAACCATCCCCCAACATTAACTAAAGCAATAAAATTTTGCTGTTAACCACAGCTTAAATATTCGTCATCATAATGCAGAACAATATATATTCCCCCAACAAAAGTCATTAATAAAAAAAAAAATGACCATACTTTCTCTGGAAGTCAACAATCACTTCTCCCCCACCAAGTATAAGCGTAAGTAAACCAACCTATTTATTTTCTCATTTGTATTTCATTCTACCTAATAGTGTCAGTCTCTTAATTGGTCCCTAGTTTGGGGAAAACTACCACATTGGCCTTACTTCTAATTGTACTAGGTCTGGGGAGCACATCATACATTCTTCCGTAACATTATTCCCCCATTCATCACGTTTACTGTTGACTGCTTTCGAACGCCTGACGTAAGAAACGCTACATTCTCCCGTATTATTACTTCCTCAAGCTCATAATACGCCTTACATTCTACATGCTTCTAACGATTCACATGCTTCTTACATAATACTTTCTTAGAATTACTCACTTCTGCCTCTCTCGCCATTACTCCTCAATTTCCTTTATTATCTTTACTCGCTTATTCAACCATCAACTTTCAACCTCTTCTCTTCACAACTTAACTCAGACTACCAATTCTTCACCAACCCCCATCATCCAACACATTAATCCTGCTGCCTATACCTTTTACTCGCTGACAATCACTTTCCAATTTATCACCAGCCCTTCGCAACTAACTTCTCTGTGTTCTCTCGTTCCTGCGCACACTCACATCCGCCAACGACATGGAATCTGCTTCCTAAAACAACAAACGGAACGTTAATTCCCTATCTGTCACCCTGTCATAGAATGTTCCCTAATTATTTCTACCATCAAATACCACACATTCTAAACAGAAGACATCTCAAATTTCCAATCATTTACTCTCTACCTCCCAACTTTCGCATACTCACTTACTCTGCCCTCCACGTAATCACCGGCATGCTTTATCAGCGTCACCACTCATCAAATCCTCGCATTTTCACACATCACTTTTCAATTATTCTTATCATTACTCATGCACAGCCGTTTAGTTATTCGTACTTCCGCTCCTCATACGCACTAACTATCCTGAGAACAATCTTCATAGCCCTGAACCGCACTCGCTGTCTGCTTCACAATCACAACAATACAGACAACCTCGTTCCCGTCACTATTCTCGCATCACGACAACCCAACGTGCATATACTGTTGCTTCCAAGAAAACAAATTAGACATTAAATCAACATTCTACTAACCACTCAACGCACCCTAAGCGTATCGACAACTTTTCCTTTCAGCACGCGTATATTATGCTCGCTCAGACAGTGACACAATTTCCCTTCACACTGCCCCAAGTCTGAGGTGTACCAACCGCCCTGTACATCCATGCACTATTACTAATAACCTGACATCGTTCTATCCATGCCTTCCAACTAGACGACGTTTCAAAACTTCACTCTTCATTCTCTAATCAGCGCGACGAACACAGGTTTGTCTACACGTTTACGCACTCAAGGACAACGCATAAGCAGACAAATCACTCCGACACTCAACTACTCACTCACTTCTCCTCAACCTCCTCATCACCTCATCCTACACTATTAACGAGTCAGATTCTCTCAACGCATTCCGTCACGTCACTCAATAGTCACCTTTTCAACTCTAACTATAACAAAGTATCTTCTGATAATAGTGTCTGTCTTCATGAGTAGTAGCAATCAAACTCGTTTTCAATATCTGTAACTGTAAAGTATTGAGGCCTTAAACTCATATACTCCCTAATCTTTCTCGCGTCGTCTTCAGTATAATTCGGGTTAATAGAGACTCCTGCCACCTGTCTTTTATTCTTAACTGCTTTCATTCTGCCACCTCTAATTGCAGTTCGTGTCTTTACTGCGTCAGTCTGCTAGCTATTTTCAGTATAAGTCTTATATGTCTTAAATCTTCCTATCTCGTCTTCTGAAGATTCACTAATGATAGTTCCCTCAACAGGCTTATTATACTTTACTGCAGACGCGGGAATAACATCCCTATAGTCGGAACTAGAACGCCTGACCACTACCTTTCATGCTTCGGTCAGGGATGAACTCAATGTCTCCATCTGAAGAATCCGATATACCAATCGTACCTACATTGACTAATAGACTAGTTGCAGTTCTATCCCTAACGTTTTTTCTAACTTTCCTCTTGGTCTTTGTCTGACTATCTTTCTTAATTTCAACTGTGTCTCCTTTTTCTAATTTCACCTGAGGTGGTTCTGCAACTTCCACCGTCTTAATAGTTTGCGTTCCCTTTTCTATTTTCTTAATTGACTGTACCTGGGTTGTCTTCTCTACAGTATCAATTTGTGTCTGCGTACTATCATTTATCGTATTACTTGTCTGCGTCTGTGTCTCTCGGTCCATCTTCTTCACTAATACTGTCGTCTTCTTTTCCTGTTTAACCCTTACATTTGCAAGCGTCTTTGGAATACTTGGTATCTTATTTGTGTGTTCTACTCTGTCTTTCAACTCTGACCTCAAATATTGTTTCCGTCTTTGCTCAAACCAGTCGTCAGGTCTTTTTCTAGCGGATGCACTGTGGGAGGGCCAATTCCATGATTTCTTTGAAAGGTTTCTCTCACGCCCATTTTTGTATCTATGACACTTATACTAGTCCGACATTCCATAATTACTTCTCCTTTCACCACCCCCTACTTTATAGACATCGGGTCCTGGTTCATCGTAACCAGCCGCATACATGGAATCATATCGTCCTCTGTCTTCATTAAGTACTGGCTGTCTCCTCTTATTCTTTCCTACTCTATTGCACTCCACATTAAATATATAAGTCTCTTGCCCAGTCGTTCTTCTTCGTAACCCTTCTACAAAATTTTCAACCTCACTGACTGCTACTTTTAACTCTTTTAACCATGCAGTTACGCGTCCCAATTCTCTATGGAAGTGGTTCATATTTTTACTCTGTATGCTATCTCAGCCTAAAACAATATGTTTCTTCTTCTTCTAATATGCTTCTTAGTATCTGTAACGAAGCCTCGTCCTGTTCCATCATAACTTTATATAATATACTTCTCTTCTTTCTTCTTCTTCTTCAGCGTTCCGAGCCATTGAGGTTCTTTGCTGCAAATACAATCCGTCTCCATTCGTCTCTCTGGTGGACCTTCTCTTGCCAGTCGTTGATTCCAAGTGCTTGTAAGTCTGTACATGTATTATCTCTCCACCGCCTTCTTGGTCTACCTCGGGGTCTACGGTCATTTATTTCCTGAGTGTAAGCGAGTTTTGTTTCCCTATTATCTTCCATTCTTTCTATATGCCCCAGCCATTGTAGTCTATTAGCCTTCATGATATGTGTTGCATATAATATACTACAATAATATAATAATACAATACTATTATCAATCAAACTAAACAAGTTCTATAGCCTTCTAATAATTAAATCGTTAAATTTATACTTTACTGTGACGAATTCCTCGGTTGCAAGTACCGGCCGCCAACTGTAGACCACTTCTCGACTCAACAAAACGATTAGGGTCCCTTGTACGCCTGCAGGTAGACACTCGATAGAAACTGCACTGTAATGATTCAGCCAGCGACACTTGATACGGAACAGACTGTGCAGCAATGATTCAGCCAGCAACACCTGAGAACGAGCAAACTGTGTGGCAAGGATTCTGGCAACGGCCATGGTAAGCCCCTTGGAAACGATAATTTCAGGCAACGGTTATGGTAAGCCTCTTGAAAACGATAATTTCAGGCAACGGCTATATCAAGCCTCTTGAATTGAACAATGCAAAGTGACGGCTATACCAAGCCTCTTGAGTTGAACAATGCAAAGTGACGGCTATACCAAGCCTCTTGAGTTGAACAATGCAAAGTGACGGCTATACCAAGCCTCTTGAGTTGAACAATGCAAAGTGACGGCTATACCAACCCTCTTGAGTTGAACAATGCAAAGTGACGGCTATACCAAGCCTCTTGATACTCACACAGACTGTGTGAACCTGTGTAACAATGACTCAGCCGGAAAAAGATCACAAGCAACCACCCCTAACCGGGTTTTTGGCTGCTGTGACTCTTACATACAAGGTTGTAGTTGCAGAAGCCATTTTCTTACAAAGCGCGTTCAACAAGCGTTTCTGGATGTGCCGCGGTTAGTATCTCACGTTTTCTTTACAACCCAGGATCTGGAATCCGGGGTCACGGCACCATTTCGCCTTCTATAACAGGGCTGGAGGCGAATGTATGTTGAATATAACAACTCCAAGCCATGGTAGTAGTAGTGGGTTCTTCTTTATTTTCTCATACAATAGATGTTATCAATCAGAGACCAGATGTTGACCATATGACCTCTCGGCTCAAGCTATAGTTGGTAACTAATACGTTTCCTACCCTTACGTCAACGCGTGAGCATCCCCCCGGGGTGCTCACGCGTGCATTGAAGGTTAGACCCTTTTTCCCATGCACGCCCACCTAGATCCCCTTAACAGAGACAGACACTCTGTTATAGAAGCCATCAGATGTTTTTCAGCTTGACTGCTCATTGTCCAAGCTTCACATCCATACAAAAGAACAGGCTCTATGTAGCCCCTCAACACTTTTTTCTCGTTTCAATTGAAATCTTTTTATTGGTCAGAATGTTTTTCATCTACTTTCGCCATGGCGATTCTTGTTCTAATCTCTTCAAGGCATCTCCCATCAGATGTTATGACTGTTCCGAGATAATTGTACCTATTCACTTGTTGTAGAATATTCCCATTTACTTGTATATTAGATTATGGTATTTCGTTCTTCCTAGTGACGACCATACTCTGTGTCTTTTTACAATTTAATTCTAACCCCAGTTGTTCACTGTGTGCAACAACCGCATCTACTAATTGTTGCAGATCCTGCTCATTGTCTGCAATCAATACTGTATCATCTGCATATCTAATGTTATTGATGTTTCGTCCTCCAATGCTGATTCCATTTATATCTTCTACATTTCTGAAAATATTTTCACTGTATAAGGACAAAAAGATCTGGAGACATTACACATCCCTGTCTAACACCTCTTTTAATAGGCTGCTTTTGCCCCACTCCATTATCAATCCGTGTGGCAGCTTGTTGTTTCCACTATATAGTTTTTATAAGTCTAATGTCTTTTCCATCAATTTGTAGATCTGCAATCATATCCACCATGTTGACATGTCGAACTCTATTAAAATCTTTTGTGTAGTCAATAAAGCAAAGTAACTGCTCGCAATAACTGATGGCAGAATGTACACAGCATTTACTGTACCCTTTCCTTCTACAAACCCACATTGTTCTTTCCCTATTTCAGGTTGCATTTTCTTCCTCACTCTTTGCATGATAATTCGTAGCAAAATCTTTGTGATGTGACTCCTTATTCTTCTTCTTCTTCTTCTTCTTCTTCTTCTTCTTCTTCTTCTTCTTCTTCTTCTTCTTCTTCTTCTTCTTCTTCTTCTTCTTCTTCTTCTTCTTCTTCTTCTTCTTCTTCTTCTTCTTCTTCTTCTTCTTCTTCTTCTTCTTCTTCTTCTTCTTCTTCTTCTTCTTCTTCTTCTTCTTCTTCTTCTTCTTCTTCTTCTTCTTCTTCTTCTTCTTCTTCTTCTTCTTCTTCTTCTATGGGTGGGGAGATGTGTGTGTGGGTGGGAATGTGTGTGTATATGAGTAGGGGTTTATGGTTAAGGAATGTGTGGCTGGGGGATGGGTGGGTGGGTAGAGGATGGGTGGGTGGGTGATTGTATATGGGTAAGGGTGTGGTTAAGGGATGTGAGTTTAAGGGATGTTTGATTGCGGGATGGGTGGGTGGAAGATGTCTGGATGGGTAGAGGATATGTGGGTAAGTGTGTGTAGGTTAGGAGATGGTGGGGGATGTTTGTATGGGTGGGCTCGGGATCTTTGAGATGGCTGGGGGAGATTGGAGATTATGTGGGTGGGTGCGGAATTTGTGTGTGGGTAGGTGCGGGATATTTGAGATGGCGAGGAGATGTGTGTGTGTGTGTGTGTGTGTGTGTGGGTGTGTGGTTGAGGGATGTGTGTTTGGCTGGGTGGTTGGAGGTGTGTTGGTGGAGGAGGATATGTGGGTTGGTGATTGTTGGTGGGTAATTGGACGGGTGGAGGATATGTGAGTGGATGGGAAGATGTGTGTGGGTGGGGGATGTGTTGGTTGGGGAATGTATGTGTGCTTGGGGTGTGGGTGGATGGGATGTGTGGTTGGTGGGAGTGTGTGTGGGTGGGGAGATGTGTAGGTGTGGTGGTTGGGTGGGGGAAGTGTGGGTGGGTGGTGGATTTTTCTCATAACATGGTAATATGCATTGTTTATGTTTACAAATTTCATTTGACAATGTTTTTCCTATGCACTATTGATGAACGAAAGATGCGTGATTGGAATGTAAGACGGGCCTGCGTGCCCAATTTGTTACCCTTTGAAAATAAAGTCCGATCGATCGTTCGTTCGTTCGTTCGTTCGTTCGTTCGTTCGTTCGTTCTTCTTCTTCTTCTTCTTCTTCTTCTTCTTCTTCTTCTTCTTCTTCTTCTTCTTCTTCTTCTTCTTCTTCTTCTTCTTCTTCTTCTTCTTCTTCTTCTTCATTCACAAACACAACATATAGTCAAGGATGATGAAGGCTAATCGCCGCAACGTCCCGTATGTGTCGTAATTCTGTTATGTAAAGCTGCACTACTTTGTGTCATTTTATATTGTATACAAAACATGTGTATTTTCTGACTGTACTTTGATCTAGTTTTTATTTGTATTAAAAGTTAGTTGCATGTCCTTTACAGAACGTCACAATCAACCCCAGCATTTAATGACTGTGATGGTCTGGGAAATTGTGCGTTCAGTAATTTGTCATTGCTTTCTCATAATATTGTGAAAATGAAAGCAAAGCAGTCTGCTCCCAAATTGCCGGCGCTCATTGCCCTCAAGCCACAGACTTAAATTTTGTTAAATTATGATTCATATATTATCATTGCCGGTGTCTCTGGCCGAGGGGTTACAACACTTTCTCCGTAATCCCGTTTATCACGCAGAGTCTCGTAGCAGGGCGAGAGCTGGGAGCGGTTCGATCCCCGCTGGTGACTTGCGGGATAACTGAGCCGGCCGCTCAGAAAGCAATGGCAAACTACTGAGCGTAATCTTGCCAAGAAATCAACATACAGCTGAAAGATGCTGATGTTGACAGCGATGTCCTGTAAATGATATGCAACACATTTAATTTAATATTATCATTCCGATTATTGCAGTGTTAAAAATCCAGCACGGCCGAATAAATAGGAACGCGCTTTCTTAAACATCCAGTGTGTTGATGCCGAGATAAGGGGTTCAACCCTTAAACTGGACAGTTCGACTATAATGTTGACTTCTCGTCCTTGACTTGGGGATGTAAATTACAATGTACTGAAGTCGGAGTGAGTTCGACTGATGGTAAAAGACACTGATAATAGGGAAAGCTAATCTAGACACAACATTCAGATAGAGTGAAGTGTGTATAGACTCCGCTTGAATTCAAAGTGAGCGAGCGCTTAAAAAAAAAAAAAAATCAAAGTATGTGGGATGGGCATATTTAATTTCTTTAACAATTTGTGTGGCCGTTTTTATGAGGCCAGTAAAAAATTATTAGTATTCATAATTTTATTAAGTCGTTACCATAAAAAGACCACTTTTAGAAAATAAAAGTAAATGTGGAACGTTAAAAGTTGATTTTAAAATGTAAGTAAGCAAAGTTTAGACAAATTTTCTTGAAGGAAACTATTGGCATTATTCTTAGACTTATAGCATCTCACTGTATTTTTAATCACATCATTTCCTAAATAACAAAGAAGAGATTTTTAGTTAATTGATGATATTGTAACTAAGTATACAATTTCCTTTTTTAATTTCTAGTAGTCTCCCTTGTCACAATATTAGATGTTTATGTCCCCTCTCTTTGCTTATCTCGGTGTTTTTCTTTTAGATATCTAGTAATTCTGCAGAATGCTTGAACATAAGTGTTAATACGTGAGTATTACTATAATGTTATTATGATATTTTAAATATTCTCTAAGCAAACGTAACTGCACCAGCATTTGGCAGAGAGTGAGAGAGAGAGAGAGAGAGAGAGAGAGAGAGAGAGAGAGAGAGAGACAAACAGACAGAGAGAGAGAGAGAGAGAGAGAGAGAGAGAGACAGACAGAGAGAGACAGAGAGAGAGGTGGGGGAGAACTATTTGTTCAAAATGAATGAAATTTACAAACGTAAATGGCATTTCCTCTAAACATAATATTTATCTACATAAATCTGATAAACTTGCACGGCCTTTCGCCAGTGCGAAAATAAGTGCATGCAGGCCTTGACTGTGCCAGACCAGGTTTTGTTCTGCTCACTTCGCCTATTAATCGTCATCTCTCTCATTCCTATCACCTAGGCCATAGCCACCAGTCACACCACTCACCTTCTCGTTGTTACTTTGGTGTTGACTTCCCCCAGGATGACAGTCATTTCAAATTATTACACTGGTCCTCGGCCATGTCTAATTCGTTATATCATTCCAGAAGCCCTGGGCATGAGAACGTGAGGCGAAGAAATTCATTGGCATTGAAAATCTTTTGCATTTACTGAACCCTTGCCTTCCACAAATCAACATTGGTCTTCTCCTATCTATACAGTGGTAACCCCGGTTACGAACTTAATTCGTTCCAGAACTCTGTTCGTATCCCGAAACGTTCGTAATCCGAAACATTAAAATCAATTAAATAGAGACAACCCGTTTAAAGATGAAAGAATCGTTCTTTTTTTATTAACATCCGGTCGTTTACCTGACAAAACGCAAAGAATACGTGTACTTCACGTATTAATTAAAGATTGATTGATTGATTGATTGATTGATTGATTGATTGATTGATTGATTGATTTAGGAACCGACATCACAGCATTCTGGGCATTCCAATAAGCGCTCCGTCCCCATTCTCAGCAGACAGCGAAGAGTTCCAACACTAATAGTTCCAGTAGCAATCTGATTATATGTCCGTCTCGCCTTTCCGCTGAGCGTCGAGCGTCGGCCAGATCCCCTCGTCACACCTCGCTGCCTCATTCTTACCAGACTATTGTGATCCATTTGCTCCTCCGAGGTGTACACGTAATCCCACATGGCAACCACGTCTGCCCTGTCATACATCAATATTCCACCAAGTGTTTCCGAGCCAGCCAATCTGTCCGACTGTTCATTCCCCAGAACACCGGCATGCCCAGGAGAAAAGATCCAGGTGACGCATGCTACCCGTGACCTCCGAAGCGAAGCAAGCCATTCTGCGCGAAACCTACCTGTCCTCACCCTCCTCAGCATGCTTTCAGAGTCAGTTACAATCACGATGTGTGTATGTATCGTGTTCTCCATCCAGCGGAAAGCTACACTGACCGCTTACACCTCCATTCTTAAGCTAGATGTTGTGGTATCATACGCCAGGCTCTCCTGCACCAAACGTCGACCATTAGCTTTTGCTAAGAATCCCCAGGCACTTCTCCTGCCTCTCAACACCGAACTATCCGTGTAGATAATCACATCACCCGGGCGTGCATTATCCTGAATTAGTTGCTGGCTTTCCACTTCCGTCGCCCCTGCTGGCCACTCTCTGCACTCCCGGCTCAATGTGATTATAACTCTGCACAAGTCTGACTGCTCCGCTGGCATTCTGACCTACTCCTCTCCTCGCCTAATGTTCTCCAAGATGCACACCTGTCTGATCGTATACTCCGCCTGAGCCATACATGATTTCCCTCTCATCAGTCTCCGAACCTTAACTTTGTCCAGCACCTCATGCAACGGGTGATCTGTGTCTGCAGCTATTCTGAGGTATGCCTTCGCCTGCATCACCTTGTGCCTAACAGCAACAGTCTGCAGACCAAGGATGTAGCGCATACACACTACTGGGGTGTCTCTGGTGCATCCCAGAATGACCAGCATAGCTTCGTTCTGAATGCGCTCTAATTTCACCCGCTGACTCTTTGAGACAGTGAGCAGTTATAGTCCATAATCAATCACTGGGTTGATCAAGTGCTTGTATAGTGTGAAGAGCATTCTCTGCTCTGTGTCCATTGCCGCCATAGTTTTAAGTGCATTGAGTCCCTTTTGAGATCTTGTCACAACCGTCTCCACATGGTCCTTGAAGGACAGACTCCTGTCAAATGTGATTCCCAGATACTTCAGTTTGTTCTCTCTGTTGACGCTTCTACCATCTATCGTGAGGTTTGGGGGCATCATCTCTCACAATCCTGTTGTCCAAAGAGCACCACAAAACAGCCGCCGTTTCCGGGTGGATGACAGCACTCATTTCAGTGCACCAATCAATCACTTTGTCTACTGTCACCTGCAGCTCCTGGGCTGTTTGCTCACTATCTCTCCCCTGCCTATATGCAAGAACATCATCTGCAAATGTTAGTTTCCTTCCAACCCCTGTTGTTTCTAGTTTTGCAATCTTGCTCGTAAACACGTTAAAGAGCACCGGTGAGATTGCAGATCCCTGTGGCAGTCCTGGGGTTAAAATATGTGGCTCTGAGGTCCATGCACCCAGACGGAGAGCAACCCGACGAGAATTAAGGACGGCTGCTATCCAGTTCAACAACCAGGGATTGACCCTCTTCTTAATCAGTGCGGTCATCAAAATATCATAGCGAACTATATTGTAAGCATCCTCGAGATCAAGCGCTGCCGCCATCGTTTCCTGTCTACTCTGGAACCCCTCATAAACGTCAAAGGTAAAAGTAGCTGCATTTGACCAGGTATCTTTTCCTGCCTTGTAGCTCCCCAGGCATCTTGGAAGAAGCTTCCCCCTTTCCAAAATATCCTGCAGCTTAAAAGCGACTATCTTCTCTAAAACCTTCCCAAATGTATTTTGAAGGGTGATGATCCTAAAGCTGCTAAGCTATGAATGATCCTTGAATGATTCTATTAATTAACGAGAAAGAAAACAAACTAAATAAATTAAATGTAAAATAAAAATAAAAACAAAGATTTATTCTATCTTTCTTCCCAAGAAAACGCTCATAGGAAATAAGTCGCTTTCTTTGCTATTCTGAATCATTAGTTTCAGGAGTTTCTTGTCGTTGTTTCTTGGCAATCAACTAGGCATCTTTCTACACCAAGAAACTACCAAGGGAAATTTGTCGCTTCCTTTGTTGGAGAATCTTTCTGAAATGGGCCATCGCGTTATCATTGATCAGGTTTACTGCCCTGTTAGCAACAACTTTGTTTGGATGGTGGTTCACAATGAAGTCTTCGACGTCTGCCCACTTGATGCAAATGTCTTTAATCCTGGCAGTTGAAACGGTCACTGGCTCCTCATCATCGGACGACTGCTCCTCCTTTAATGTCTTTAGCTGTTCTTTCTGAAGATCCACAAGCTCATCTGTAGTGAGCTCTCCAATTTGATCCTCAATCAGCTCCTCCAAGGCGTTGCCACCGACTTCCTGGCCCATGTTTTTGCCAAGGACAAAATCTCATCCACTACATTGGCACATAACAGCAGAGTTAGCCTGTTCTTCATTGGTTTGTACCCCGGCAGTGCTTTCTCCTCCTGTGTGATAAAGCCCTCTTTGGCATTTTGTTCCAGAAGAGGCACGTTTCATCGCATTTAAAGACTTGTTATGGAACGTAATCTTCCTCTTTGATGATGTTATCAAATTCCACCTTGAACGCTTCAGCTTATTTCTCCTCAGAACTTGCAGCCTCTCTGTGCCTAATTACACTATGAATGCCACTTCTTTTTTCTTTTCTTTTTTTTAAACTTTTCAAACCAGCCTCTGCTGACTTTAATATCGTCAGTCTTAGCACTTGCACCAAGCAACTCCAACAATAAATCACTGTGCAACAGCTTCGCCTTTTCACATATTATTGCCTCACTAACACTGTCTCCTGCAAGTTGCTTTTCATTGATCCAGACTAAGAGAAGATTTTTAACTTTCTCAAAGATTTGAGGTCTTTGCTTCTGCAGCTTAGTTATGCCTTCAGCAACATCGACTGATTTGAGTAACTCTTTGTTCTTTATGATGGTGGAGATAGTTGATTTTGCCATGCAGTAATCATTAGCGATGTCACACACACGAACGCCATTTTCATGTTTCATAATTATTTCCTTCTTTACCTCCACTGTTATACGTTTCTGCTTCCTATCAGCACCACTACCGTTGTTCGAACTCATAATTGATGGGGTTAACAAGGAAAATAATGAAAGAGATAAACTGAACACAGTGCCACTGCTAAGAAATCTTTTACTGCTGTGTAGTAAGGCCTATGAAAGCGAAGCTGCGCACGCGTGAAAAACTAGGCTACTAGGCTAGCGCTAAGCGATGTTAGTACTGTACTGCGTGGCCTCCATTTGTACTGTACGTAATCATTTGTCTCCATCGTTAAACCACTCTCTCTCTCTCTCTCTCTCTCTCTCTCTCTCTCTCTCTCTCTCTCTCTCTCTCTCTCTCTCTCTCTCTCTCTCTCTCTCTCGCCTTCGTTCGTAACCCGAGGCACTGTTCGTTACCCGAGACAAAAAATATTTTCGAAGTGGTTGGTCGTAACCCGAATTGTTCGTGACTTGAGGCGTTCGTAACCCGAGGTACCACTGTATATCCACTATAGTTGATACCCCTATATTTTGTTTTATTTCCACCAGAATGGTTTATGCTACATACCTCGGAAGTTATAATGCCCGCTGGTCTCACATATACCTAACATGTTAATATTCAGTCTTCTCATTTCTTTCTTAATGTTATCAAAGTTTGGTATGGGCGTGGTTAATTTTCTTTAAATTTTGTGTGACCCCAGGAAACCAGTAAAAAATTGTTGTTTCCCCACAGAGGGGAAACGTTTAAAACTACCAATAGACCAATGTCATTCAATCCGATCCGATCCGATTTGTAAAATCAAAAAAGAGAAACCTTCCACCTCGTTCGACCGGCCTCAGTGGCGTTGGTTATGGTTGTGGTGGTTCATAGTGCGGTATAGATTGTTGTGGTATTACAGCGAATGTTTAAGAACACACGTTCTTATCCATTCGGCCATGCGGACCTGCACTTAATGATTTTAAAGCCAGTAGAGGATGGTTTAAATAATTCAAAAGGCGCACTGGCGTGCATAGTGTTACTAGGCAAAGTGAAGGTGCGAGTTCGGACAAGTCTGGGGGGACGAAAAATTGTATTAAACACTATATTTATTCTCTATAAAATGTGTTTTTTGTATGTATTTTGGAATTTATAGAACGAATGAATTGGATTGATATGGAAATCACTGCCTCGGTTTTGGTCGGTTTCGGATTTCGTCGATTGTTTTCGGACGGATTATCGACGAAAACAGAGGTTTTACTGTACTAACTACGCGATGACGTAGCCAGTCGCCTCTAATGACATATTATGTTGTTTTCCTCTCTAGTGGACCCCGGTGAGACAAAGTGCATATTTTCATCACAATTCTTGTTTTAGTTCATTATTTCCTTGGATTTCCATAATACTATTTCTTTCAACTGCCAAACTGTCTGTCATCTACTGACTATAGTACCTAGTGTTGTAGGGCAAGGGGGTTGGGGGAGGGTTCTTGACCCTAAGGAATTAAGGCCGCCTGGCTTGTACAGTCCGGGGCGAACTGAGCGGGTTAGTTTTCTTTTTGTTCCTGACAGAAAAATAATCCGCACCTTGGCAAGGATTCGAACCCGGGTCTCCTGAAGGAGAAACCGGAGTTCTAACCACTCGACCAGTCGCTCCTCATTGCTGTCAAAGCTTCTCTCTATTTCCATTTGTTCTTCTGTTATCTTCATTTTCACGTTGTTGAAGATGAGGACGGAGCACTATGGGAATGCCCCGAGCGATGTGATGTCGGCTCTTGACTCAACTCAAATTTTAATTTTCTATACAAAACATGTAAAAATATGAATAAAATTGGGTGGAACTGCGGTAAAGCTGTGAAAATGTAAACAATATAAAATGGCACGAAGTAGTGCAGCTTTACATAACAGAATTACGACACATACAGGATGTTGCGGCGATTAGCCTTCATCAGCAAACAAACACATTCACAAACACAACATATGGTCAAGGATTATGAAGGCTAATCGCCGCAACGTCCTGTATGTGTCGTAATTCTGTTATGTAAAGCTGCACTACTTTGTCATTTTATATTGTATACAAAACATGTGTATTTTCTGACAGTGTACTTTGATCTAGTTTTTATTTGTATTAAAAGTTAGTTGCATGTCCTTTACAAAACGTCACAATCAACCCCAGCATTTAATGACTGTGATGTTCTGGGAAATTTTGCGTTCAGTAATTTGCCATTGCTTTCTCATAATATTGTAAAACTGAAAGCAAAGCAGTCTGCTCCCAAATTGCCGGCGCTCATTGCCCTCAAGCCACAGACTTATATTTTGTTAAATTATAATTCATATATTATCATTCCGATTATTGCAGTGTTAAAATTCAGCATGGCCGAATGGATAGGAACGGGCTTTCTTAAACATCCAGTGTGTTGATGCCGAGATAAGGGGTTCAACACTTACACTGGACAGTTCGACTAAAATATTGACTTCTCGTCCTGGACTTGGGGATGTAAATTACAATGTACTGATGTCGGAGTGAGATAGCCTAATGGTAAAATACACCGATAATAGGAAAAGCTAATCAAGACACATTTTGATAGAAAGTAGTGTGTATCGTCTCCGCTTGAATTCAAAGTGAGCGAGCGCTTACAAAAAACAAAACCAAAGATTGGGATGGGCGTAGCTATTTTTTTACAATTTGTGTGGCCTTAGGAGGCCATTAAAAAATTGGTATTATTAACCAGCATTAGCTGAAGGAACGGTTAAGAAAATACACTTTTAACAATTAAAAGTACATCTGGAGCTTTAAAAGTTGATTATAAAATGTAAGTAAGTAAAGATTAAACACATTTTTTTTAAGAAACCTAATAGCATTAATCTTAACCTTATAATATCTGACTGCTGTACAAACAATTTCATTTTCTAATGAACAGTGAAGAGATTTCCAGTTAACTATTGATATTATATCTAGTATACAATTTTCTGTTGTAAAATTCTAGTAGTCTCCCTTATCACAATATTAGATGTTTATGTCCCCTCTCTATTTGCTTATCTAGGTGTTTTTTCTTTTAGATATCTAGTAATTCCGCAGAATGCTTGAACATAAATATTAATACGTGTAGTGATCAATCAAGGTATTAATATCATGTTATTATAATATTTTAAATATGCTCTAAGCAAACGTAATTGCACCAGCATTTGGCAGAGAGAGAGAGAGAGAGAGAGAGAGAGAGAGAGAGAGAGAGAGAGAGAGAGAGAGAGAGAGAGAGAGAGAGTGAGAGAGAGAGAGAGAACTATTTGTTCAAAATGAATGAAATTTACAAACGTAAATGGCATTTCCTCTAAACATAATATTTATCTACATAAACCTAATAAACTTGCACGGCCTTTCCCCAGTGCGAAAATAAGTGCATGCAGACCTTGAATGTGCCAGACCAGGTTTTGTTCTGCTCACTTCGCCTATTAATCGTCATCTCTCTCACTCCTATCACCTAGGCCATAGCCACCAGTCACACCACTCAGCTTCTCGTTGTTACTTTGAAGTTGAAATCCCCGAGGATGACAGTCATTTCAAATTTTTACACTGGTCCTCGGCCATGTCTAATTCGTTATATCATTCCAGAAGCGAAGAAATTCATTGGCATTGAGAATCTTTCAAATTCACTGAACCCTTGCCTTCTACAAATCCACATTGTTCTTCTCCTATTTATATATCCACTATAGTTGATACCCCTATATTATTTTTCTTTCCACCAGAATGGTTTATGCTATATTCCCCGGAAGATATAATGCCCTCTGGTCTCACATATACCTAACATGTTAATATTCCGTCTTCACATTTCTTTCTTAATGTTTTCAAAGTTTGGTATGGGCGTGGTTAATTTTCTTTAAATTTTGTGTGGCGCAGGAGGCCAGTAACAAATTGTTGTTTCCCCACAGAGGGGAAACGTTTAAAACTACCAATAGACCAATGTCATTCAATCCGATCAGATCCGATTTGTAAAAACAAAAAAGAGAAACCTTCCACCTCGTTCGACCGGCCTCAGTGGCGTTAGTTATGGTTGTGGTGGTTCATAGTGCGGTATAGATTGTTGTGGTATTACAGCGGATGATTAAGAACGCGCGTTCTTATCCATTCGGCCATGCGGACCTGCACTTAGTGATTTTTAAAGCCAGCAGAGGATGGTTTTAAAAATTCAAAAGGCGCACTGGCGTGCATAGGTTACTAGGCACGGTGAAGGTGCGAGTTGGACAAGTCTGGGAGGACGAAAAATTATATTAAACACTATATTTATTCTCTATAAAATGTGTTTTTGGTATGTATTTTGAAATTTCTAAAACGAATTAATTGGATTTATATGGAAATAACTGCCTCGGTTTTCGTCGGTTTCGGATCAGCGCATAAATGTCTTTGAATATAAATGTTATAGACGAGTTCTAAGAATATCTTGGGTAAAGAAAAGAACAAATGCATCCATACTTCAAGAGCCGAAATTTGAAGGGGGTTAGCTATAAATCAAAGAAGGCGATAAATCAAAGAAACTTGAAATATTTTGGTCACTTGAAACGACAAGAAAGTTTGGAGAGAAAAATAATGGATAGGTATATGCCTGGGAAGAGAGGAAGAGGAATGCCAAAGAGAAGATGGGTGCAGGATGTGGCGGATGATCTCCAGATGGGTGTATCGGACGCGGGACATCTTGCTTATGATCGAGAAGTTTTCCTGTAGGTTGTTATGGGAGCGAGGTTCTGCAAAGGACATGCTACTGAATGAATGAATGAATGAATGAATGAATGAATGAATGAATGAATGAATGAATGAATGAATGAATGAATGAATGATGTTCTGGGAAATTGTGCGTTCAGTAATTTGCCATTGCTTTCTCATAATATTGTGAAAATGAAAGCAAAGCAGTCTGCTCCCAAATTGCCGGCGCTAACCTCGAACTCTGCATGTCGGGATTGTGAAACTGCGTTCATTACCCTCAGGCCACATATTTATATTTTATTATGATTTATATATTATCTTTCTGATTATTGTACAGAGTTGGGACAGTATCAGCCAATTAAGAGAGGTGTTAGGCAGGGATGTGTGATGTCTCCAGATCTTTTTTCCCTGTACAGTGAAAATATTTTCAGAAATGTAGAGGATATAAATGGAATCAGCATTGGAGGACGAAACATCAATAACATTAGATATGCAGAGGATACAGTATTAATTGCAGACAATGAGCAGGACCTGCAACAATTAGTAGATGCGGTTGTTGTACACAGTGAGCAACTGGGGTTAGAATTAAATTGTAAAAAGACTCAGGTTATGGTCGTCAGTAGGAAGGAAGAAGTGCCACAATGTAATATACAAGTAAATGGAAATATTCTTCAACAAGTGAATCGGTACAATTATCTTGGAACAGTTATAACATCTGATGGGAGATGCCTTGAAGAGATTAGAACAAGAATCGCCATGGCGAAAGTAGCCTTTAGCAAGATGAAAAACATTGTGACCAATAAGAAGATGTCAATTGAAACGAGAAAAAGAGTGTTGAGTGGATACATAGAGCCTGTTCTTTTGTATGGATGTGAAACTTGGACTATGAGCAGTTAAGCTGAAAAGCATCTGATGGCTGCAGAAATGTGGCTTCTGAGGAAAATGGAAGGAATACCATGGACAGACAGAAAAACCAATGACCAAGTACTACAGGAGACAAATGAACATCGTAAACTGATTAGAGAAATTAGACGTAGACAGTCAAAATTTTTTGGACATGTTATGAGAAGAAATGGATTGGAGAACTTAGTGACAACTGGCAAGATCGAGGGGAACAGACCAAGAGGAAGACCGAGAGGAAAATACCTGGATGGCTTGGCCACATGGCATGGACGAGACAGGAACAATGAGCTGATCCACGACACTGGTGATCGAGTGAAATGGCGAGTCATGACCGTCCACGCTTTCCGGCATGGCACATGATTGATTGATTGATTGAAATCAGAGTGGGTTCGCCTGATGATGAGGTACACTGAAAATAGGGAAAGCTAATCCGGACGTAAAATTCAGTCCAGTGGTACTAGAATGTTGTGTGTATGGACTACGTCTGAATTCAAAGCGAGCGAGCACGACAGGATACTTCCGATCAAAAGAGATTCCCAACCCCTTTAAAGTCGTATGTTTCGATCCTTTACTTTCCTGCCACTGTCAGGGGCCGAGCACGCCTGGGTCATGACTCCGAAGCGTTTTTCTCCTGTCGTGAGTTCGCACGTCCACCATCAAGACGTTTAGCATTTCGCACATTAATATCGCTATGTATGTTTGCATACAAGCCATCCCGCCTGGGGGAGGAGAAGAGATGAACTTTGTGCACCAGGCAACATTATCACTGCACCGTAACTGACCGCGGGAAAGCCGGCATCTTTTGTAACAGAGGTTGGGTTTTAGGTGGGAAAAGGCTACAGCACGACTGAGCATCGGGATGGAATGGGAGGAGAGATGCTCAAGTCGTGACGTAGTTTGTTGTCAAGAATGAGTTTACATCTGAACCTAGCCCTAGAAGGCAGGCCGTCAACACGTTTGTATTCTACCATGACATTGTATCGGCTATAACGTTTAATAAAGTTGATTTAGAATTTCTACAAGACTTGTTAAGCCATCGTTTCATCATACACTGTTATATATGGCTTAAATGGAGCCGTTTGACCAGGATTCTGGACTTTGCCGTCGCGGACGCAATGTGAAGTACTAAGAAACAACAGAGCACAGCAGAGAACTTTTAATGAACACCTTTCTCAGCTTGCGGCAACAAGAAAAGGAGGGAATCTAGAATCTTGTTGGAAGTAATAATCAAAAGATTCAGACCAGACTACCTTTTGAGGCCTGCAACTTAGAACAAGCGTTTTTTCCCGACCAGGCGATTGGAATACCTATTGAAATCAGTTTTTGGATGGAGCTACCATCTACCATCGTAGGATTTTTGTTAGAATCGGGGGCTGTTTATTATCGTGCTCTGGAGTGACCGAACTGTTGTCAATATCCTGTGAGTTTTGACCTGCCGTCATTGTAGCCGTTGTTTTAACCTAGCTTGTCTGAAGGTCACTTGCTTGCTGGAGGACTGAGGAAATTTTTCTGCTCTCAAAATATAAAACAATGGCCACTGCGTCGTCTGTGAAACTTACAGCAACCAAAAGCCCGGCTAGGGGTGGTTGTCTGTAAATATTTTCGGAATTCTGCTATCAAGAATCTTAAATTTGCTAACAGAACATCTTGTCAACTGAAGGTCAACTGTCAACTTGAACAAGAATTTTGCTGAAGGTCAATCCAGTTTGATCGTTGTCTCGAGCGAACAAGAATTTTGCTGAAGGTCAATCCAGTCTGATCATTGTTTCATGTGAGCAAGAATTTTTCAATTCCTCAATCAAGTTCAGCCCTTGCCTCAAATCAAATTTGCGGAAGTTAATCAAAAACTTTAAGACTTAATCATCTAGAATCAAAAATCAAAAATTTTCCAGAATGGTGATGAATTCGGACAACTCGTTTCATCAAATCAAATATTATCTAAGATCTGTGGACAATGTTAAAAAGTTTTTGAGCTCTCTTGCAACTGAATAGTTATAGGAAAAGAAAATCAGGACAGCAGCTAAATACTTCATTCCTTCATTGATTGGCCCATATCTTTTTGACGCAGTCAGACTATCTCTGGGCTCCGCTGCATATGAGAGCTAATCCTTTTGGGCTCTGTTGCGTGTGAGTCGTTCTCAAGACGTCGATTTGATGTACCCCAACCGGGGCGAAGTCAGAAGCCAGAAGTCTGGTAGGGACCCAACCAGGGGTTGAAGTATTGAGGCATCCTAAGAAGAGAAACTACCTGAAGAGTGCGAGATCCCTTGGAAGAAGGAACTACCTGAAGTGCGCGATTGGTTTCAACTTATACAGACTCCAGGCGTTTCAGTTCAACCTGACGGCGAACCTAGAGGAGTACGTCTTGCTTGAATCGGGAACCGAGAGTAGGGTAATCAGTAAACCTATTAGCTGGTCGAACTGTTCTTGGTGTATAAGGTAAATGTGATTTGTATTGCTTAAATTAGCTGGTTACAAATGTGAAATTGATTGTTTGGTTTGTACAATAATATTTCAGCATGACGGAACAGGATTCATTGGCACAAGTTTTGACGGGGGTAGGAACAGCGGTAGGTAGACTTCATACGGTTATAAAACAACAAGAAATGGCAACTGAAATTGTTAAGTTTAGTGGACAGGCCAGAGAGTTTAAGAAATGGATAACTTCCATAGAGAAATATGCATATTTAGTGTCTGCATCAGATGAAGAGAAAATGAGACTTGCTTATAAGGCGGCAACAGAACCGGTTTCGGATCATATCAGAAGAAAATTAGAGGCTAGAGTAGATGAGACATGGGAACAATTCAAAGAAGACCTGGCACACAAATACGCGGAAATAACAGATCCACAACATGCGTTTTCGGTATTGAGGCAGTCTAAACAAAATAATGGAGATACGGTACAATTGTTCAGCGATAGGTTAATTAACCTGGCTGAAGAGGCATTCTTGGGACAGAATGTACGAGGAGAAGAGGTGGAGAGGATGTTAGTCGGGATTTTTGTGGATGGCATAAAATCCGATGGACTGAAGTTTAAGCTGATGAGAGAAAACCCCGAGAGGTTGTCACAAGCTGTAGATATTGCAGTACAAGAAGAAAATTTGAGACGTAGATTTAGATTGAGAACAGGACGAGAAATAGGAACTAGTCGAGAAGATAGAATTGAGGAGCCTATGGAGATAGGACAAACGAGGTTCGGATGGAATAGGAGAGGAGGTGTACAGACGTTACAAGGTAGTAATAGAAATGCGTATGATGAAAGAAGACAAATGAGGTATTCTACCGGTGAGACAGTGGGTAAAACAAATAACACAAATGTAGTCTGTTGGTTTTGTGGTCAACGCGGACACGTTTCTCGTTTTTGTGGTAACAGGCATGTCCAGTCGAATACACAGAGTAGAAATGGCAATAGCAGGTTAAATAGGAATGATGAAGATAGACACAGAAATTTTACAGGTACAAGAACACAGGGAAACGGGCGCCCTACCTATTAAATAGGACCTGTGATAGGAGGGAAAATAATACGGTCCCAAGGTTTAAAGAATATGTTAATAACAGGCATAGTAGAACGAACAGAGAATACTTTCAACTAGATGAAGTCAAACAGTTTACAGAAAATAAAACAGATTATAGCTCACGTATAATAGAAGTAGGAAAGTATAGAGTTCATACATTAATTGATTCGGGAGCTCAGGTTAGTGTGGTAAAAGAAAGTTTTCTATACAAAATAGTGAGAAATTGTAGAATATTTAAGAGTCATAATAATCTTCACTCTGTTACAGGACAGAATTTACAAGTAATTGGACAAACAATGATAAATTTTAAGTTAGGAGGGCTCAACGTAAGACATCTTTTTCAGGTAGTGAAAGGTTTAAATAGAAACATGCTGTTAGGAAGAGATTTTTTAATAGAAAATGGAGTAAGACTTTTCTTTGATTTACATAAATTAAAATTCAAGGACGTCTATGTAGATATGGAAGAAGACATGCATATATCAGCACTAGTTAGAGTTAAAATGTCCACGACATTAAAACCACAGTCGGTTAATTTGATACAAGCAAAGGTAAAGAGAAACCCATATTATGTGGCAGGAGACACAGTCAGAATCACTGAGTTGCAAGAGGAAGTAATTGATGAGCCTGGTTTGGAAGTTCCGGATGGAATAATAGCGTTAGATAAACACTTAACCTTTCCAGTAATGGTGATTAACAACACAGGTAGAGACATTAAATTATACAGAGGGTGTGTAGTAGCTAAACTGGAACATAACATTACTGATATATTGGCAACAGATAGAGTAGAAATGCCGGGAGCAGACTATTCACAAACTTCTAGTGAAAGAATTAATAACAGACGCGGACGCGGAAGTAGAGGGAACGCACAAATGGATGAATTGATCCATCCATTCGGAAGAAATACAGCCCAAATACATTCACTAGACAAAAGGACAAGAGAACAAGAATTGTTGGCACAGTTAAAAGCTCCACCAGAAAATAAGAAAGTATTAGAACAACTTATAAAAGAAAACCAGGATGTGTTTGCAATTAATGATTTAGAATTGGGAAGGACAAAAACAGTTACAATGGAAATAGATACGGGAGACCATCCACCAATTAGTTTAAAACCATATAGAACTCCCTTAAGAAATAGAGAAATTGTCGAAAAAGCAATAGAAGATATGTTGAAAGCAGGAATAATAACAAGATCAAAGTCAGAGTGGTCGTCTCCGATTGTAATTGTAGCCAAACCTGATGGTTCAAGTCGTTTCTGCTGTGACTATCGGGCGTTGAACAAAATCACTAAGAATGTAGCGTACCCACTGCCGGTGATTGATGATATTTTAGGGTTGCTTAATGGCTCTACATTTTTTACGACACTGGACGCAAGATCAGGATTCTGGTGTATCCCGATGTCGAAGGACGCTCAAAAGAAAAGTGCTTTCTGCACTCATATGGGTTCCTACGAATTTTTACGAATGCCATTCGGGGTTCGAACGGCTCCATCTCATTACATGTTGTTAATAAATGAAGTACTAGAGGGTATGCAAAAGTTTGCCCTGGCATACATAGACGATATTCTTATCTATACGGCAGGCGATGTAGAAGATCACTTAAAACATGTAAGGTTAGTATTCGACAGGTTAAGAGTACATGATGTGAAATTAAAGCTTAGTAAGTGCGAGTTTTTAAAAACAGAAACAAAATATTTGGGAAATATTATAAATAGAGACGGAATTAAACCGGACCAAGACAAGATAAAGGTTATTAAAGAGTTAAATCCTCCAACTAACGTAAAAGAAGTGCGTGCATTTATAGGAACTTGTGGGTACTATAGGCGCTTTATCCCAGCGTTTTCAAAGATAGCAGAACCTATTACGAATTTAACGGGCAAATACGCTAGATTTAAGTGGGATGATGAGTGTCAAAAAGCGTTTGAGTTCTTAAAAAACAGTTTAACAGTGGTACCGCTATTGACGCATCCAGATTTGAATAAACAGTTAATACTATACACAGATGCTTCTGATAATGCTATAGGAGCGTGTTTGGTTCAACCATATGAAGGAAAAGAATCTGGAATACCAGGGGTTAAAAATGAAAGGCCAATTTATTTCTTGTCTCATAAGCTTAGCAGGTCTCAACGGAAATGGACTACTATTGAGAAGGAGGCTTATGCAATACACTATGCTCTACAGAAATTAAATTACTATTTACATAATGCAAATTTCGTTATTAGAACTGACCATATGCCTTTAAAGTCTCTATTAGAAGCTCCAGTGCAGAACAGGAAAATACAGACCTGGGCGTTGAATCTACAAGGATACAATGCCAGAGTTGAATATATTCCAGGTAGGATTAACACGTGTGCTGATTTATTGTCTAGGATCCCCTATCCACAGTCATCAGGTAACACAGAAGATGAAGGTGAACCAGAGATCGAGGACCGAAACTGGCAAGTAAATATATTAGACTCTGCCATAATAAATAGAGAAGAGTTTGAGAGTTTACCATCGGATCAAGAGGTTGAGCCTAGAGCAGAAGACCCACATTTAGCACAGTTTAATATGAAAGAAGAACAAGAATTAGATCCAAAAGTATTACAAATAAAACAGAAATTAAAAGAAACGGAAGAGAATAAATATAAGAAGAATTACTTAGTTTTACAAGAAGATGAACAGTTATATTATATGACCGAAAAGAGTGAACAGCTAAGGAAATATATTCCCACACATTTGGAAAATGAAGTTTTAAAAGCATATTCTGATGAGAATGGTCATCTCGGTCGTGATAAATTGGCGAAAGCGCTTACGAGTAAATATTATTGGCCGAACTTATTCAAGTCTGCCTGTAAATATGTAGATAAGTGTGAAAGATGCAGATTAAGGAATATGAAAGCAATTAAGTGTCCATTACAAGATACAGATATTCCTCAGTTTCCAATGCAAAAGATTAGTTTAGATATATCAGGTCCTCACCCTAGGACATTGTCAGGGAACGTGTATTTAATTCATATAGTTAACGTCTACAGTCTTTGGCCGGAAGTTTATGCAATACCAGATAAGAGTGCAGATACTGTCATTAATATTTTTTTACAAGAATTTGTACCAAGATTTAGTTGTCCACAAAGTATACTTACGGATAATGGTAAAGAATTTGTAAATAAAAAATTTGAAAAGTTATTAAAAGATTTGAATATAAAACATATAAAGACCTCATACTATAGACCTTCTTCAAATGCTAAGAACGAACGTCAATATAGGACGTTATACGACGTTATAGCAAAGATTGTTGATGAACATGAAAAAGATTGGGATCTATTCTTAGGACCTGCCCTTAGTGCTATTCGCACAAATCAAAATGAGAGCACGGGGTTTTCACCATTCTATTTAATACACGGGAGAGAACCAATACTACCTATAGATAATCTATTAAAACCAAGACGGAAATATATGGGGGAAGACTTTCAAGAAACCATAATACAGGAAATGCATAAGGCACACGCAAGATTAAAGAATAATATAATTAAAGCTAGAGAAAGACAGAAAAGGTACAAAAACGTAAATACAAGGTTACAGGAGTTTAAAGTAGGCGATAGAGTTTATTACAAGAAGCATAGAAGGAACTCTAAATTTGATGCTCGTTGGGTCCCAGATTATTACGTTTTGGAAAATCTAGGAAATGTATCGTATAGTATCAAGAACCAGGTTACGGGACATGTGGCAAGGGCACACGTGGAACACTTAAGAAGAGATGACGATGAGAAGAAAAATGATAATTATAATAATAATTATTGTTCAGACACCGGATACTTAGATGAACGAGTCGTCAGGGGAACTACAATAACCCCAGGTTTTAGAAGAGATCCAGCACACAGTCAGTTAAAAACAACTCCAGTTTACGATGATGCTCAAGAACAGACAATACCGAAAACGATAGAAGAAGGAAATGTGAATGAGAGTCATTATGATAGTATAGAGTCTATGGAAGAGGAAGTAGGTGCTCCATTTAAGAATACTAGACAAGCGACAAAAAGAAGAATGGATAAACAAAGAGAAAGAGAAGTGAAAAGACAGAGGAGAATTAGAGAATATTCAACAAGCGGTGAAGATATGCCTTTACTAGAAAGGTCCTTAAGAAATAATGATAGACAAATTAGATGGGATATTGAACGGAAGAGATTAGCGGCTGCTAGCGAGAGACATACAGATGAAGAAGAAGAAATGGATGAGAAGTCAGAGTCAAATAGTAGTATGGAGGAAGTTGATAGGTTATACGAGGAGGAGGATATTGGTGTGGAAATAGCACTTATTCAAAGAAACTTGGAGTTATTGAAGAAGTGGAAACGTAGGAGGTAAATGGATAGAAAATATTGCAGATAGCAAGATATGAGAAAAGAGATACTGGATGAAGTATATGAGACGGTGGAAATAGAAAAGGCTTCTGTTGATACTTTTCATAAGTGATCTTGAGGAGTAGTTAAGCATTAAGATAACTAATATGGATGTAGGTTCGAGTGAGACATATATATTTTTTCTCTCTCTCTGTGATGGAATGGCTGGTTGATTATGTGTTAAACTTCTTATTAGATAGATAAGTTAGTCAATGTTACAGCAGTTAGATGTACTCTATAGTAAATAGACAAGTGTTGATTGGTGCTAAGAAATACCATGGTTGGTGGTAATGAATAAGTAGTTATAAGAATATGTGGAACAAATCCAGAAGAAACAGTTGGTGTGTCGAACCACAGGTTCTGTTGGTAGATAATACGCTCATTGTTAGTTAAAGACTTTTGTGAGAAGAATAGATATTGTTTTAAGTTGGAAATTGGTCTGTAGATAGCAGATATATATATATATAATTGGCAGTGAGTTGTTTTAGTTTCTCGGTTATAAAAACAATGGAATGACTTGAGTGAATAGATATGAGTTACATTGATTCGTATAGGAGGACAATGTTGCTTAGGCACTGTAAGTAGGTAGTTCTATGTGAGTTAGTTTTGTTTCAAAACCTTCTCTTTAGCGAGAAGACAGTTGTTTTATTGAGTTTGAGTTTTAAATGCCTCATATATAATATGTTTTTTTGCTTGATTTGGTCCTGTGAAATGATGGTTGTTATGTGATTTTAGAATAGGATTATTGTGTTCCTAGATTTTCCGTACAAACTATTGGTCCGTAAAAGAGACCAATAGTGATAGGTAGTAATAGAATATTTTCTTTTGATTTGATAAAATGCATGTTATGTCATTTTAAAATCTGTTTTCTTTGAATGAGTTGGGGGGTATGATATCTTATTTTGATTTTATTTCGTTTAATTTTATTAAGTTGTTTTGTGTATTATGTTACCTAGTTATAAATTTAATTAAATAAGTTATTTTTCAAGTAGTTATGGTGTTGGCTGGAATAAAGAAAATATATGAGGGCTAATAGAGAGACACATACTGAGGGCTAATAGAGAGACATATAGATAGTCGGCATGAAGAGGTTCTTATGGATATGAAGTATTAGAAAATAAAATAGGAGCTGCATTGAAGTCAGCATTGTATGAAGAAAAAGGAGGGGGAGACTGTGAATGGCAGCATATAAGCGGGAGTGTTGATATAGGTAGACAAAGAAGCACATTATGGGATGTGAGGGGGAAAGATATAGGAGCTGTGAAATACCAGCGTTTATTAAATTAAAAATGTTCATAGAATATGAACATTGGCTTGTGGTAAAGGATGAGGTAACGGAAATATAGACAGGATTGTGGATGGCAATATAAATGTTGAATATATAAATGTTGAGAAAACTTATGACAACTTGATTTATAGAGAACAAAGATCTATTTCATAAGATATATTTAAAAAAAATGTTGTACAAAATTCTTTTATTGGCAAGGGAGGTAAATGTGATTGTGTGGACTATGCATTACTTTAGGTAAATGTGATCATGTTGACTATTCATTCTTTATGCTTTTCACTGGGTGCGCACCCCTTCTTTACTTTTTCTAACTACGTTATTTCTGTTTGTCCTGTGTTGTGAAAGAGTGAGGGATTTCATAATGCCATGTGTACAATAACGATTATACGAGCTATTATTCTTATGATATGTATATTTGATACAGGAACTTGAGGTGCCAAGAACGAACCCGAAATACCTAGTGGATTACTATATGGTTTGGGGAAAGAGTTACGAATAGATTGGTTTACTTAAAATAACGTGGTTTGGGGAGATTAGAGGAACGGTGGGAAGTAAGGAAAGGGAAGAAGGAAGGTTTAGTTTTAAAAAAAAGGGGTAACCATATGTGGTATGAGGTATTGTATAAAGTTGAGATTTATATGTGTCAAAGTATGAAGAGGCAGAAACGAAGAAGAAGTTTATAGTGGGTTACTATATGACAATGTGACAGGGAAAAGAGTTAAAGAATAGAATAATTACTCAAATCGGAGTTGGTTTAGGGAAGATTAGAGGAACTGTGGGAGGTAAGGAAAAAGAGGGAATAGAGTAAGGGAATGGGAGTAAAGAATTTTTCCTGTACAGGAAAAATTCTTTAGAAAACATAGGGAGGTGTAACAGAGGTTGGGTTTTAGGTGGGAAAAGGCTACAGCACGACTGAGCATCGGGATGGAATGGGAGGAGAGATGCTCAAGTCGTGACGTAGTTTGTTGTCAAGAATGAGTTTACATCTGAACCTAGCCCTAGAAGGCAGGCCGTCAACACGTTTGTATTCTACCATGGCATTGTATCGGCTATAACGTTTAATAAAGTTGATTTAGAATTTCTACAAGACTTGTTAAGCCATCGTTTCATCACACACTGTTATACTTTACCCGGCCTTTTCCTGTGTCCTCACTTCCACCTCGGTGGCTAGATATAACCCAATAGAACCATTTTGGCTTCTTTATACCCTATTCAAAGCTTAAGGAACCGTTCTCCTGCACGCGCCCAGCTATTCCTAAGGCTAATTCTACTACGGCGGGCGTGTTCGTTTTGTTGTCATGAGTGCGGTGGGGCGAGGAGGATTCCACGTCTGCGTTCTTCGTCTCACTAAGTGAGGGGAAGGCTGGCAACCTACTCCTCCGTGCATTCAGGCCTACACAAAGATCAGTGCGAGAAGAGGCAGACCGAGAGAAATGGTGCTGGATGGGCTGAGGTGGTGCTGGATGGGCTGAGGCGGTGCTTGTTGGGCTGAGGCGGGGCTGGATGGGCTGAGGCGGTGCTTGATGGGCTGAGGCGGTGCTTGATGGGCTGAGGCGGGGCTGGATGGGCTGAGGCGGTGGTGTGGAGAAATATCAGTAAGAGTTGATCCGGAACACTAGGGTCAGAGATATGTGAAGGGACATGAACGCCTACGCCAGTTGGCAGGATTCATGATGATGATGGGTTATGGATAGCTACGACCTCGACAAATGGAAGCAGGTCTCGACTATAAGTTTACCGAGGCTGCAGCTATCTGCTGATGACATCCACTACTAAAGGTATGTACACTGTGTCCGTGTTCAGTATGTCTCACTTGTTCACTGGAGTTACACATACCTAACCATTGTTATTTCTTACTGTTATATCCTGCTGCAGCTGGGAATTTTCACATAACCCAACTGAGAGTGTATGTAAATGATGTAGTTATGCATATACGTGTTTATGCATGTGTGTATGTCTGTCTCATTACATGGTAGTTTATGTTCCACGACATTCATTTGACAATGTTGTTTCTATGTGAATGTACCATACACAATAGTTAATTGATGTACGATAGATGAGTGATTGGAAGGTGTGACGAAGTCTCCAGCTTCCCCATCATCTTTTGAGTAAAGTAGAGTAAATTCTCTTTAAAAACCCTTATTTAATTGTATACGAGTTTATCTGCATATTTATACCTAATTATATATGTATAGATAGTCCACGTCTATAGCATAAATCTACTCCTATTTAATGTTATGAATGTAATATGAAGTAATACGGTACATTAGGATCGGGGGAGAGGCTGAATTTACAAAATAGTGTACCCAGCCAAATCTATAAATTTGGCTACGACTATTTCACAATTTGGTCGGATAAATTAAAGGAAACGAACTCCCTGGCACGACCACTTCCGGTCAGGAGAAAAATAGCTAAACTCGTTCTTTCGCAATCCAGACGTCGGGGTAGAAACATGCTAGTAACTAGGCTCTGGGAAAATACTTATACAGTGTTAAGAGTTTTATCTTTGGCGCGTATTACTGCCATAAATATATTTAAAATATATTAGAGAGATACCTAGAGCAGTTTCCGTACCCAAGTGTGGTCAGAAGATTAGAAGGGTAATGTCTAGTTATTTGTATCGATATAATATTGTCGTGTGCGCCCGATATTTCTGTGTGTAGTAAAATAGTGTCAACCGCCGATAATACTTAATAGGTTATTTTACCGACTACACGCGATCGCCTATATTATACTTCGTACAGGTAGTTTACTAAGCACGCAGAGTAAAGGGTAAAACGTAACTGTGTAGAAAATTACCTTTACATGAGGTTTAGAGAGGTGTAGCCGATTTGAGATAGTTGTAAACTTGATAAAGTCGGATAGAAACCAAAGTTTCGATTAGTCCGTATAGCAGTAGACTAGGCCATACTAATCGAGCCGTTAGTGTAGGAAATACATGAGGCCGTTCATAGTGGTGATAATTCGAGAATGTGATAGTGATTGCGAATACATAGAGATAATAATGAATATTTCGATGCCGCGAAAATAGGAAATCTTACTAAACACGTGTACGAATGTCAAATACTAGCGTGGTAGATCCTAGGCATGTTCGTTAATTCTTATCGGTGATTTCTCACCAATTCGCAGTCCTGTTCTTGCCTGCCACTCCATTAACTTTCAGTCTATCACATTCCATTATGATAATTACCTACATGGTGTGTATTTTAAAATATGTTACATAGAATCACTATATTAAATATATGCTAGGAATATAGCATCAGAATTTGAACATGAATATCTATAATATGTAATCTGTTTAATAGATTGTATATGTATCTACCTCTAGATTACTTTGTAATCATTGTATTTTAATAATATAATTATGATATGCATTATATGATTAGATGTTTAATTATTACTGAATAATTATTATATTCACTTATAAGAAAGGATAGAATGATTTTATTGAAATGTTTTCCCTAGGTCAGTGTTTTACTATTTATCCTAGGATAGGGACTTATAGGGAGCAGGGACAGATAGCTTATGCTATTTTGTTTCTGCAATTTTGTATGAGATGTTATTGGCCATCAGGAACAATCCAGGGCCGATGCTTACAGATGTCTTGACAGAAGAGTCACGTACTCTAACTATATTTCACAGATTTGACACCTTCAGCACCAAGCTTTAGATGTTCCAACCTGTGTGACATTGTGAAGCATCACTCTCCATCTCACTTATGCCTACTAAATAGAGTTTACACGCACTGTGTAAGCCGGAGAACCAGAAGATAAGTGGCCAAACTTACCGTTGGCCACCACCACCATTTACATGCAAATAATACCAGCTTTGTCAGGCCATGTCAATGATTAAAATGCAACATTGTTAGTTTCTTAAATTTTACACCCACTAGTTGTTACCTTACTTAGTACCCTTAGTCATAGTAGAGTGAGAAGTTACGAAAGTTTGTCGCTATTATATATGTTACTCTTTCTCCGTGTCAGTGAGAGTGATTAGAGTTTTGGGGGCTCGAGCTTTTTATTTCAGGCACGTAGCTAGACAGCCTTGGCAGACTGTCTGTATCAAACCAGTATAGTTGTACGCCATTCCTGTCTGCCTGAACACTGTCAGAAGATTAGACTTGTTCTGGGACCTTTACTCCGTCTAGAATTACGAGCTATTCAGTCTTGTCTTCTCCAGTGATTTATTTTTCTATTCTTAGAAAGTCTATCCGCAGCAACTTTGATAGATTCCTTATCATCGTAGCTGACGCTACGCTACAGAAGGGCCAAATATAAGATGGGCATGCCTGTCAGATTTATGACCCTTTGAAAATAAAGTTTGTTCGTTCATTCACTCATAGCTGTCCTATCCTTAGCTATTCCCTACGGCTTCATTTATGACCTCCCCATATTACATTTCAGTGTCTACTTCTCCCATGTGTTTTTTAGGCCTTCCTCTGTTTCTTTTGCCCTGTGGATTCCAACAGAGAATAAGAACAGAATATGGTAAGCAAAAGCTGTATTTTAGAAAATGAAATGTATCTTATGCAATAAGTCACTATCATTGAATGTAAGAAAGAGAATGCTGAAGTGATATTTAGAACCTGTTTTACTGTATGGCAGTGAATCTTATAATGTAAATGAACAAATTAGGAGGAACTTGGAAGCAACAGAGATGTGGTTCCTAAGCCGAGTGTTGTAAATTCCTTGGACTGCCAGATTAACTAACGACAATTGCCTGAAATAGGCTAATGAAACTAGAAAATTATATACAACGATAAGAAAGAGACAAACAGCTTTGTTTGGTCATGTGATGAGAAGAGTGGCATTGGAGAACATCGTGATGGCTGGAAAGATCGAGGGGAAGAGAGGGAGAGGCCGATTAAGAGAAATGAAGCTGGATGGATTAATACGGTGGCAAGGAAGAATATCATCAACAGAGTTGATCCAGAACACCAAAGACTGAAATCTGTAGAGAGACATGAACGACTGCGCCAGCTGGCATGGTACTTGATGATGATGATGATGATGATGATGATGATGATTATGATGATGATGATGATGTGGATCCCATACGTTGCCACATGAGCATGCATGTACTCAAAATGTCAACTTGTATTTGTTTGCTGGTCATTGGCTCTTTCTTAAATATAAGACTTAAAAAGCCGCTGATATTTTGTGAAAGATATTGTAATCCTTTAATAGATACATTGTCATAATCAGTATTGTTTAAAAAAAAACAGCTCCTATATCATGGGCGTGTGTTAAGACCACCAAGATGTCCAACACTTTACTAACCTAAACAATTCCAGAAAAAAAGTAAAAGGGGAAGGAAGACCTTATGTACAACTGGAAGGATCATAAGATATGGATAAGAAAAACCCTGGTAGAAACTGAACCAATTTGGGGGTGGTGCTCCAACAATCTTGTAGGTCAAAGCAAAGTAATACAATCAAGGTGTTGTGAAAACCACATTTGGTCAGAAGAAAAGCAGATCTTGTAAGTATTAAACAGAATAATTCAATGTGCACAAGGTGAACAATCTGCAACCAGCATGTCATATAGGAATAAAGTACTAAACAGTAAAAAGAACGTCCAAGATAACAGAACAAAGAACATCCAAAATACATAAGGTGAACATTGAGCTATCAATAAAATATTAAACAGAACAAAAAACATCCATAGACACAAGCAGAGAAATCTGCAACCAGCATTATTGGACAGAAATAAAGAAGCTCCTCTTAGCTGAACCCCCATGACAATATAGTGTCACAGAATAATTAAACAACTCTTTTTTTTTTTCAAAACTTCACCAGTAATGGTCCATCTGTCCTAATTATTCCATATTGTTATTGTACATATTTCACACCCCAAGGTGGCAGCTTCAATACATTTAATCACTCATTCATTACTTGTGGAATAACAGTAAAAGCTTTTCACATGCTTGATTCCATGAACAGTAAACACGTGATTAAATTTGCTAAAGCATCTGCTGTAAGCTACCAAAGACTACCACTGTGTAAGTAGAAAAAAATTATAGTGAACCTATGACTATCTTGGTAACAGGTTTGTGTAAACTGCAGTTGTATCAGTGACAATGTGTTGTGTATTTCAGTAAAAAAATTATCAATCCATTTACCTCATATCATATGTAATTCTGCAGTAAGCACTTGATGAGATACATTGAAATACAAGGGGCTTCTCATAAGTCTTTAGCCTGACCATGTTTGACTGTGTTTGTTTGTACAATAGCAAGTCTTTTGATTATTTTATATTACCAGTTTTTAATGCAAAAGAATTACACAATTTATATTTGTTTTATTTTACATCCATAATCAATCACACACATACACACACCTCACTTTAATCATAAAATTAATTAAAAACACAAGATATTACCGAATGGCAATTTTACCAATTAAAAATAATCACACCATAGAAAGCAAGTAAATTAGCTTAATGCGATTTAAAAGGAATGAAGAATGAGACCCCGAAAAAAAAATGACTGAAGTTAGTATTCAAAAGCTGTACATCTGAGCTGATCTTGTGTTGCTTATTAACCAGCCAATGTGACGTTGAGGAAGTGAGGACATGCTGATGTGAATCTTGTGGTCCTGAAAGAAAATATCACATGAGCTAGGACCTTTCATAGTTAAGTTATTAAGTTTTATTCTGGATTAGGACAATTGTATCTGTATTGTCCACAGTGTTGTCAGTCAGTGTCCCCAGTCTTGTGAGTGAATGTCCACAGTGTTGTGAGTCAATGTCCACAGTGTTGTGAGTGAATGTCCACAGTGTTGTGAGTGAATGTCCACAGTGTTGTGAGTGAATGGCCACAGTCTTGTGAGTGAATGTCCACAGTGTTGTGAGTGAATGTCCACAGTGTTGTGAGTGAATGTCCACAGTGTTGTGAGTGAATGTCCACAGTCTTGTGAGTGAATGGCCACAGTCTTGTGAGTGAATGTCCACAGTCTTGTGAGTGAATGTCCTCAGTGTTGTGAGTGAATGTCCTCAGTGTTGTGAGTGAATGTCCACAGTGTTGTGAGTGAATGTCCACAGTGTTGTGAGTGAATGTCCACAGTGTTGTGAGTGAATGTCCACAGTGTTGTGAGTGAATGTCCACAGTGTTGTGAGTGAATGTCCACAGTGTTGTGAGTGAATGTCCACAGTGTTGTGAGTGAATGTCCACAGTGTTGTAAGTGAATGTCCACAGTGTTGTAAGTGAATGTCCACAGTGTTGTGAGTGAATGTCCACAGTTTTGTGAATGAATGTACAGAACATCTTTTATGAATTACCTGTATGTTTGATTTAATCTTCGAGTACACATCTTCAATGAACTACCTGTACATTGGGCCTGAAATGCGTACCACTTAAGCAGATTAAGAGCTAAACCAAATTCACCGCAGATATAAGTAGATGAGCCAAATAAAATGCTAAAAATCTTGTGATTTTAGGTCCCCATTTAGAATCAGCTGTGGTTTTTTGGAGTCAATTTCAGCCTGCATCCGTGCCAGGCGTTCCAGCATTCTGCGTAGCTGTATAAGATACAGATTGTGGGAAACCATTGAGTCCATAAGAGACATAATCAATTGAGAATATTGTTCTTTCTTACTGTAAACGTATATACAGCTTGTGGGGAAACTACTGAGGTCATCAGAGAAACATCGTCATTCGAGATTCTTGCTCTTTCGCATTGCACAAGAAACCGCTTGCGGGGAAACCACAGAGGTCATCAAAGAAATACCGTAGGTTAGATACTTGTTCATCTCATTGCACAAGAAACAGCTTGTGGGGAAACCCGGGGGCCATTAAATAAATGTCTTGCTCTTGTTCATTATACAAGATACAGCTTGTGGGGAAACCCGGGGGCCATCAAATAAACTTCTGGCACTTTTTCATTGTGAAGAAAACACAACAGAGAAACATGGTGGGTAGGAATCTTCTTCTGTCTCTTTGCACAAGATGTAGCTTCTGGAAAAATCACTTCAGCCATGAGGTCAGCTTGGCCGATTGGATTAAAGCGCTAACTCTTTAACGTCCGTTCAAGCCTTACACTGGTCAACTGGACTAAAATGTTGACTTCTCGTCCTTGATTTGGGGACGTAAGTTACAAGTATCTCAGAAGTCGGAGTGGGTTGGCATGATGGCGAGGGTGATAGAGAAAGCTAATCCACGCGCTAGGAATAGTAACAAATGTACGGACTAAGCTTGAGTTCTAAACGAGCGAATGCACGCGCACACACAGACTCACACACAGACACATACACACACACACACAGACAGACTCACACACGAACACAGACACATACACACACACACAGACAGACAAACACAAACAGACACATACACACACACATACAGACAGACTCACACACGAACACACACACAGACACATACACACACACAGACTCACACACGAACACACACAGAGACACATACACACACACACACAAAGACAGACAAACACACAAACACACACACACACATATACACACACAGACACATACACACACAGACAGACAAACACACACACACACACATATACATACACACACAAACACATATACACACACAGACACACACACAGATAGACAAACACACATACACAAACAAACACAGACACATACACACACACAGAGACAGACAGACAAACACACACACACACACACACACACAGACAAACACACAAACACACACACACACACACATACACACACAGACAGACAAACACACACACAAACACACACACACACAGACAGACAAAGACACACACACAAACACACACATACACACACACACAGACAGACAAACACACACACAAACACACACACACACACAGACAAACACACACACAAACACACACACACACATATATACACACACAGACAGACAAACACACACACACAAACACACACACACACACATTTACACACACACACAGACAGACAAACACACACACACAAACACACACACACACAAACATACACAAACATATACACACACACAAACATACACACACAGACACATACACACAGACACATACACACAGACACACACAGACAGACAGACAAACACACACACACAAACATACACAGACACACAGACAGACAGACAGACAAACACTCACACACACACACACACACACACACACATATATACACACACACACTTACAGACAAACACACACACAGACATACACACACAAACACACACACACACAGACAAATACACACACACACATACACAGACAGACACACACACACACACAAACACACACACACACATATATATACACACACACAAAGACAGACAAACACACATACACAAACACACACACAAACACACACATACACAGACAAACACACACACACATACACAGACAAACACACACACATACACACACACACAGAAAAAGAAAGAAAAAGCTTGCGTCAGCTTGCGTTAAAGCTACGAACGAAGATAAACACAGTTAGTGCAATGATTCTTTAATAACAGTGAAAGTGTTCGTACAATTGCTTGGCCAAGTATAGCCAGTTAACGCTTTGTGCAGTGTGTTGATTTAGAGACGACCCAGCAATGCTCTAAGCTGGCGTTGGAGACAGTCAAACGTAAGTTGTGACCTTGAGCTAGTCAGACATATTGGTAGCCAGCATTAGGCGGATGGTCGATTGTCTTCTGTTAAAGTACTGAACAGTAGTCAGCAAATATAAGTATATTCATCCCCTGTTACACTGCGTCTGCTGTAACTTGTCATCGTCAGTGTTGTGATAATGTCCACAATAAACATTGTGATGTGTCAGGGACGACATGCTGTTCATTGTTGATTTCGTATGAATGATTCTACCAAGTCTGTTGGATGAATGATCCTGCTGAATCTGTCATCGAGGCTGAGAAAGCGAGCCAGTAAGATTCAGCTCCTGGCAGTAGTAGTAATAATAATGTCATTTTTTTTTCTAATTACAAGAGAAAACGAAATTAAGGAGAGTTTACACATTTCAGTCAGGGAAAATAGTAGATAGTTTGTATTTGAACATTAGTAAACATAAGTTTCTGTTGTATGTAAGGGAGTTGAACCTTGCCTTGATTCTGCAATTCCAAATTAATTTTCTGTATTCTGCTAGTGTTTGAAGTAGTTGTGTGTGTGTGTGTGTGTGTGTGTGTGTGTGTGTGTGTGTGTGTGTGTGTGTGTGTGTGTGTGTGTGTGTGTGTTGTGTGTGTGTGTTTGTGTGTCTTTGGGTGTTTTAGGAAGAGTGTTCAGAAAGATTGACTTGTAAATGTCTGTTTGTTTCCCTGTGTGTGTTTGTATTAGTTGCTGTAGAGTTTCCACTGCACCTGTGACTGTTTGACATGTGAAGAAAATGTGTTCCTCTGTCCCTTGTGTGTTGTTCCTGCATAGTTGGCATTTTCCTATTTGTCTGGATTTGAAAGGTATTTTGGGTATTATGGGAGTCATATTAAAAATCAATCTGTAAGTGACTTGTTTCGCCTTAGATGTGATGTATTTGTTGTGTAAGTTGGAAAAGGTGGATGTGTAGTCTGACATGAAATATTTTTGTCCTCTTTTGATTCTCAGTTTAAGTGATGGTGCTTGTTTAATAACTAATTGTTTGTATATTTCTCGTGTTGTTTCATGTATTAAATGTTCATGTCCTTGTATTGCCTGTTTACAAATGTGATAGAAAGATGGTAGTATGTCTTGATAATGTGCTGCTGCATTGTTTAGTTTTGTGAGATGTTTTATTTTGTGTCTGGTCCTGGTGTCTTGTCTTTGTTCATTTTACTAAGTGCATGTGTTACTATTCTATGTTGTTCTGGATATATGATAATATAGCCTATGTGGCTGATTCTAAGTGCTTGTATTTTTGTTTGTATGTCCTAAAGTGCTATTCCTCCTTGTTTCTTGTCCTGTATGAGAGTTTTATGCTGTATGCTGTGTATTGTGTTACTAAATATGAAATGTCTTATCTGTTTATTTATGTCTGTGATTGAACGTTTTGGAGGGTTTAACACTGTCACTACGTATATTATTTTTGGTATGCGTTAACTATTATGCTTATACCAAATATTGTTGCTGTTTTGTATTTATACCTGTGTAGCATGTCTGTGATCTGTTGTGCTAGTTGTAGCCATGTTTCTTTGTGTGTTGTTCGGGGGTCACATGGAAATGTGATCCCATACATTTTCATATTTTGTGTATGTGTTAGGTCTGGAGGGAAATCATACTTTTGTTTACACTTACCCAGGCCCATAATTTGTGATTTTTGTCTATTAATATTGGCTCCACTGCCTTTCTTAAAGTGGAATAAAGTGTGCATTATGTGTCTGATGGACGTGTTGCTTGTAGGGAAGAATGCAGTAGCGTCTGCATAAGCAATGGCCTTTTGCTCTCCTATTCACTGTATGAAAGTGCCTTTAATGCTGGTATCTTGTCTCATCTTTTCTAATAATGGCTCTAGTGTCAGTATATACAGAAGTGGTGATAGCGGGCACCCTTGCCTTATAGATCTTGTCAGTCTGAAGCTAGCAGTCTGTGAATGGTTCACTTTGCTTTCAGGGTTGTTATACAAAATCTGTATCCACTTTCTGTAGTACTGTCCCATATTGCAGTGTTCTAGGCTTTTGTGCAAATAGGAGTGTGCGATTCTGTCAAAGGCCTTCTCTTGGTCCAAAGACAAGAGGGAGGATTGACGGTCTTTCTGGTGTGTGTATGTTGTAATCTCTCTAATAAAGTGTGTGTGTGATTTTGTATATTCCTGTGCGGTACACTACTTTGCTGGTTAGGAGGTACTAGCTTTGGAAGGAATTGTATGATTTTGTGTGCTAGTGATTTGGCCAGAATTTTGTAATCTGTGTTAAGAAGTGAAATTGGTCTGTAATTTTTCAGTTGTGTCTTGTCTGTCTTTGCTTTGTGTATAAGTTTTATATAAGACATGTTGCAATTATCAGGGAGTTCTTGTTTGTCAAAGGCTTTTTGATAGACTTTTAGCAGAAGGTTACCTATGATATGAAAGAATTGTTGATATAATTCTACTGATAATCCGTCTGGTCCTGGTGTCTTGTCTTTGTTCATTTTACTAAGTGCATGTGTTATGTTTTCTAGTGTCAATTGTGTTTACAATATCTCTTTGTCTGTGTCTGATATGTTATTTGTATATTGTAAGAAACTATCTTGTATTTGTGTGTTTACTGTCTCGGCAGTAAATACGTGTCTATAGTATTGCTGGAATTCTTCTGTTATGCGTGTTGTTTCTGTTTGTGTGATTCTTTGCATGTATAATATTGTGTTTATCTATTTGCTACGCTGTATGTTTTGTTCTATTGCCATGTATTGTTTGCTGGGCGTCTCTTGTGTGATGGTGTTGAGTTTTGTTCTAATTAGTGCACCCAGGTATCTGTGCTGTTGGTGTTGTTCCAGTTGCATTTCTAATGCATGCAAGTATGGTGAATTTCTGTCGGTTTGCTTTGTTAAATGCATTGCTGTTTGTATGATCTGTTCTTGTTGTAGTCTACGCTTGTGTATGATGGATTCTAGTTGTTGGTGTGTCCTGCACCGTATTGTGTTTTTCAGTAAGTCCCAGTATTGTCTAATGTTATCAGTTGGTATATTATCAGTGCATGTATGTATCAGGTCTGTCATATATTGTATATATTCTGTATTTTGGAGTAATGTGTTGTTAAATTTCCAGTGTGGTGATCGTTTGATTGGCTGTGTGGTTGTGTTATTTATAGTGATGTGTGCTAGTATTTGCTTTGTGGTCTGTATACTGAAGATTTTCTTGTAGGTGTTTAGTCTGTGTTATGTTGTGTGTTGTGGGTACGTGTATTCTATCTAACCTAGATGATCTGTTATGTGCATGGTTTCTGTGCGTTGTATCTGGACTGTTGGGATGTTTATGCCTGAATGCGTCTACTAGGTAATGTGTGTCGATTATGTATTGCAGTGTATCGAGTTGATTCGTGTCGTCTCGGCCAGCTCTTCTTAACTGCGTTTTAACTTCCCCGCCTATTATGTCAGCAGAAGCTAAACAATAATTAAAATCACCTGCTAAAACAACATTCCTCCCTCTGTATGTCTGTGCTAATAGGTTTTCTAAGTGTTCGAAGAATTGTGGTTGATAAACGTAATTTGCTGGGGCATGTATGTTGATTAAAGCGTATGTGTGTGTGTTGTTTCTAACCTGTATGATGGTAATGTCTTTTTTGGTCATCCTTGTATGTGTCAGTAATTTCCCATTTGTCTGAAGTCTGCAGTATGGCGGTTCCAGAACCTATACGATGTGTCGACAGGCTGAAGCATGAGTGTTTGAGCCCTAATTGTGTAGTGATTTGCTTTGTATGTGTGTATTCGCATATGTTTGTTTCTTCTAGGAGAATGAAGTCGGGTTTGTATTTGTGTATGAGTGTGACGATGTGTTTTTGTTTTGTGCGTAAACCTGAAATGTTCAGAATAATAATAATAATAATAATATCATTAGTCATCAAAAATTAATCAAAACAAGCAAATGATATTGTTGACTAACAATAATAAGAAAACAGAGACAAACGAGGTTGTCTAGTTGAGATAGTTATTTTTTTCTTGTTGTCCTGATGTAGACTGATCTTATTGTAGATGTTAAAACAATAGGCAATCTTCTTCGGTGTCAGTATCAGTATCAGTAGCGTTCATAGATATCAATTCTGATAGTTTTATTATCCAAGGTGTCTTTGTTGGTGGTTTCGTCAGTATTTTCGATTTGTCTTTCTTTTTTTTTTCTTTTTTCTTTTTTGGCGTTGATTTGGTTGGTGAGTTTTCCTCTTCTTCTTCTTCCTTAGTACTGCTTGTTGAGATTGGATTTAATCCTCGTAGTTGTGTTTTTCTTGTTTTGGAGTGAAAATCAGCTGTAAAGTGTTCTTTTGTTTGTGTTTCCAAAATGTAGTTTCTTTTTTTTTATGGGTTTGGTGGTTACCCAAGACTGGCTGGTTCCCCCGCCTCCCCCTTTTTTGGCGTGGACCCTTAGTCTCACTGTGAGCTAATACCCACAGTGTCCACCGGGCCGACATTTAAGGTGAAGCTATGTGAGGTGATTTGATCACCCCGGCCCTCGACCAGACCAGGCGCACTACTGGGCGTTCAGCAGCTAATGCGCCTGATCCGAGCCAAAGGACCGAAAAGGATCATCCCGGCCTCCGATCAGACCAAGCGGACTACTGTAGGGGGAATGTAGTTTTCTTGGTTGCCTGTGATAATTAATAAAATCCGAAGGTGACATTGAAAGTACGAATTTAGAAATTAAAAATAAATGTGGAACGTTAAAAGTTGATTATAAAATGTACGTAGATAAAGTTTAGAAAAATTTTCTGTAAGAAAACTATTCTTAAGCTTTTATGTATGACTGTATGGTTAAGTACTTCAGAACAATGAAGAGATTTATTGTAAACTGTTGATATTATAACTAGGTATACAATTTCCTTTTTTAAATTCTAGTAGTCTCCCTTGTCACAATATTAGATGTTTATGTCCCCTTCTATTGCTTATCTAGGTGTTTTTCTTTTAGATATCAATAGTCTGTTTGTTTGTTTTTTAAATTTGCCCCAATATAAAATTCCATATCTCAGTAACCAACTGAGGGAAAATGATGAGATTTAGCATATAACCTTATCATTATGTCCACCCAACAAAAAATATTTTGTTCTGGAGATTGTACAGCAGATTTCAATGTTTGTTTATATGCGGTATATAATTTACTGCTCAGAAATTAAGTCCATCATTTTAAAAGTATTACAGCTTCACCAAGACACATCCGCGCTTTTTAAAAAATTGTCTCGTGGTTTTTGTGTTAGCACAGACTGAAATGGGATTGTTTGTTCAGAGGTGTCTCCTAAATGTGAAAAGTGGAAAAGACAGGAGTCTCGACAAACAACAGCCCGCACAGATACACTGTGCATAATGCCGCCGCCAGAATGTCAACACAATAGTCCCCAACGAAACACCCAGTTCATCTCTGATGGAATCGGCAGTCATTTTCTCATCTGGATGTTTCCTAGATGTTCACCAACACAGTCCACGAAAATACAGTTCATTGTCGATGGCAGTGGCATTCAACCAGAAGCCCAGCAGCCACGCATTTCTGCATAAGGCAAAAACCGGTCAACTCTGGGACATAGCCATCTACCTTCGCTCCGAACATGCAGTCACGTTCCAAAAAACCTCGGGCAGATTCAAAAGCATTTCACACAAAACCCACAGCTCACAGTGTCGCGCCACGCACTCATTCAGTAGCAGGGCGACGGAACCATCAAGCATCTTTAGTCGCCTCTTACGGCATGGTAGACTACAGTGTTGCTATTCTTTGCTTCCCTTATGGGCCCCGGCAACACACGGTGAACCATTAATGTAATATATATATATATATATATATATATATATATATATATATATATATATATATATATATATATATATATATATATATATATAATATAATATCTTCTTCTTCTTCAGCGTTCCGAGCCATTGAGGTTCTTTGCTGCAAATACAATCCGTCTCCATTCGTCTCTCTGGTGGACCTTCTCTTGCCAGTCGTTGATTCCAAGTGCTTGTAGGTCTGTAGATGTATTATCTCTCCACCGCCTTCTTGGTCTACCTCGGGGTCTACGGTCATTTATTTCCTGAGTGTAAGCGAGTTTTGTTTCCCTATTATCTTCCATTCTTTCTATATGCCCCAGCCATTGTAGTCTATTAGCCTTCATGATACCAGTGATTAGCGGGGACTTAAACAGATCATAAATGTCTTTGTTACTTCTTCTTTTCCACTCTCCACTTTGTGTATCCCTAATGGGTCCAAAGATGCGTCTTAAAATTTTGTTCTCAAAGGTTTGTAACAAGGCTTCGTCTCCTTTCGTTGTACTCCAGGTTTCAGAGCCATACAGCACAACTGGTCTGATCAGTGTTTTGTATATTGTGATTTTGGTGTTACGAGATATCGCCTTTGATTTTAGTAGATGTTGTAGTGCATAGTATATCTTATTTCCAGAGTTGATTCTAGTTTGTATTTCTTCCCTTATGATGTTGGAGCAGTTGAAGATCGTACCCAGGTATTTGTATGTTTCCGTTCTTTTAATGGTCATATTATCTATTTGTATGTGGCCAGAGTTTCTAGCCATTCCGTCTCTTGAAATTACCATATATTCTGTCTTATCTTGGTTGATAACCAGCCCCATCTGTTGGGCTTTTTCCTTTAAGTGAGTCAATATTTCCAATGTCTTTTGTTCACTTTGCCCTATAATATCTATATCATCTTAATATAATATAATATAATATAATATAATACAATATAATATAATATAATATAATATAATATAATATAATATAATACAATATAATATAATATAATATAATATAATATAATATAATATAATATAATATAATATAATATAATATTAATAGCTAATATTTGAATGTGTGAATATTGTTCAATGGGATTGAAAGTGAAATAGTGTACACTTCAAACAGTGGCATGCAGAGGTTCTTTGATGCCCGGGGCTAACCCCTTGATTGGATGCCCCGTAATTGTTCTTTCCCTAATTCATTCTTCCTTCCCTCCCACTGCACTGTGATGCCCCCTCTCCCTAATTGGATGCCCCCCTGCCGGCTGGATGCCCAGGGCAATCGCACCCCCTTCCCCCCCCCCTCTGCACGCCACTGACTTCAAAGCATCGTTATGAAGTTGTACACATATTTTTGTTAAGAAGCTGACCGCAGTAAACTTTCATACTGTTACAAATGCCGAAAAAAGAACAGTGCATGCATTGGGTTTGAGTAAACGGTCATTTCGTCGATGGGTGCAAGAATCTGGAATTAAACCAACACGCGATAAGCAAACGGTAGGTAGAAAGGCAATTGTAGACAGCTTTGACAAGGATGTCATCAGGCGAGTTATTATAAAAATGATGGATGCCAAAGAAACAGTGACTGTAAGAAAACTGAGGGTTTTGTAGAGAAAGAACAATAACATAGGGCTATCCAAAACAAATTTGTGGAAAATTATAAGGACTTTAGGCTTCACTTTTAGAAAGTACAATGGAGGTAGAAATATCCTTTGCGAGCAATAGCATTTAGGAGCCATGAGAAGCAGATACCTACGTGAAATAAGGGAAATGCGCAAAGAAAATTATGACATAGTGTATTTGGATGAGACGTGGATCAATGCGCACCACACAAGTGAAAAAGAATGGCAATCAATGGATGGAAAGATAAAGCGTTATGTGCCCAGTAGTAAAGGACAGCGTTTGGTCATAGCCTATGCTGGTAGTACTCATAATGGCTTACTACAGAATGCTGGGCTCGTGTTCGTATCAAAGCATACAGACAATAGGGATTATCATAATGAGATGAATGTAATGTATTTAGAGATTGGCTCGAGAATACAGTACTTCCATCCCTTGATAGACCGTCTTCTCTAATCATATCACAATGTTGTTGCCCAAGAAGACAAAATACCACGGCATCGAGCACAAAGGAAGCAATAAAGATATGGCTCCGCATTTCTAGAAACATATTTCAAGCTACAGTTGTTGTCACTTGTAAAACAGGCGCAAAACAGCAAGAAATATCAAATGGACAAGTTGATAGAAGAGCATGGCCATAGGTGCTTGAAACTTCCGCCATATCATTCTCATATACACCCTATAGAACCTGTGTGGGCTGAAATTAAAGGACAATTGGCAGCTGCCAATACTACATTCAAATTGTCTGACGTCAAGATACTAACCCAGTCCGCGCTATTAAATATTGATTAAAAGTTACTGGAAAAAAATGTGAGGACCATGTGTTGAAAGAGGAAGAGGACTATTGGAGAAAGGATGGATTGAATCTTATGCAACCGAGAGCAATCATCAACCTACTGTAATCGTCCGACACAGATTAAGGTCTGAGCAGATCGCAGACCTTAATCTACGTACACACTTATTGGGATATTTTGCTCCAACTATTCAGACGAATTGCAGGCCCTAAACATTACAGCATTAGCATAATGTCAATGGCAACAGTTTGTATTCCACAGTGATGAATTTTCAATTTCGCAAGCCCTCAGCGGTGACAAACAACTGTATTGAAAAATCAAAACAAAACACACACACACACACTAAACGCATTGAATACCAACAGAAGAGTAATATTGCGGTGGAAACTGCCATATTGTGGCATAACAAGAAACGTGAGAGCAAACACGTTGTCACATTAGGGGACAACACACGTGCATACGAATCAATCTATAAACTTCAATGAAAAGAGGACCAACATCTTGGTCGTTAAGAAGAAAGCCCACTACAGAGACACTGACAACTATTTTCATAGTGCAAAACAGGTAATCATGTTCCGTCTCTGAACGGTAAACAGTAGAGTAGACAATCTTTCATGAAGACTCAAAGCGGACCTGTCACCCATGTGTACATGTGAACAAACTACACAGACAGCTGAACAGATCCTTAAAAATGGAATCATGATGACTAAATTGCGGTATCATTTCTGGTTACTCCATACACACATTAACGCAGTTATTTGGAAGTTTTCACGAACTCAATATGAAAAGCTAACATGAATATTTGTGTATACATTATTAATCAGCAGCCGAAGAAACAAGAAGGAAATGAAAAATAAGGTAAGAAATATATTCCTTCTACTTTCCTGTCAATTTACAAATTATTAACCCCATGCCTCTGTAAATTCTCTGTCTTTACTAATATTACACAATGCACCCCTCTCGGGATTCTCCGTGGTGAAGTGATCAAGTCGTCTGACTCGGGCTCCGAAGGTTGTATGTTCGATTCCGGGCCGCTTGCTTCATTTCACGAGTGCATTTTCCCGGAGACATCCGAGGGTCGTCGCTGGGGCTACGGAGTTCGTGCTTAGTGCGACGCTTTTCGCGCTGCGGAAAGAAACTTAGCCATATGGGATAAAAACCCGGTGCAATGCAGTCGACCCTGTCGACTATTAAGCTACTTCTTTTATTGCACCCACTCCCATTCGAATCCGGATACGCCTTGTGTCGTCATGTGAATTGGCGGAGCATTCATTACTGTAAAAACATGTTTGTTAGCGAGAAATCACTAGCTTTTCAGCAAAACGTCAAAGAAATGTCGCCGCTTTAGATGATTTAAGTTGCTTTTGGACCTATCAAAGACATATTCCTTGGGTGGGGGTAAATATAATACGGCAGGAAAAATGTCATAATGATGCAACAGACAGTTTTCAAAATAATTGATTGTGAATGACGGCATTCTTCTCGGGACAGACTATAGTAATTCTGCAGAATGCTTGAACAAATAGTTCTTCTTCCAACGCTCTCTCTCTCTCTCTCTCTCTCTCTCTCTCTCTCTCTCTCTCTCTCTCTCTCTCTCTCTCTCTCTCTCTCTCTCTCTTTCTCTCTCTCTCTCTCTCTCTCTCTCGCTCATCAATAGTATCTCTGGAGCGGTCTCGGCTGGCAAAGATTAGTTTCATCTTCGTGCCAGGGCATGCGGGAGTACAAGGGAATGAGCGGGCTGACAAGCTCGCAGGTAACGCTACTGTGGAGGGCAGAATCGCCATTTGACCAGGCTGAGATTCTGAATGCTCTACGAGAAGTAAGACTTTTGCGAGAATCATGTGATGACTGTGAATCTACAACCATGGCCAGACTGCGAGAACAGCAAATTAAAAGATGGGTGGCCAAACAAGAACACTACGCAGGAAGCCAAAGAAGACTGATAAAGCAACACTGAACTGGTGTCGTTAGCCGCTACACGCTGCGGGATTTGCTGAGGAGGGGATCCGAGCACTTATGGACTGAATGGTTCGATGTGCAATGAGGATGATCTGTCAACTAACTAACTGACTAACTAACTAGCTCATCAATGGTGATAAGTTTACAGACAATTCTAACCTACATGAATGTCTTCAGTTACTGCCACGCCACAAACGCCTACTTTTTAATAAGGCTAAACTAACTCACAAAATCCTATTTCTAAATTCCCCCAAGCTACCTTTGGCCATTGTTTAAATATAACGCAAGACATAGCGAACGACTAAATATACTTCATGTCCCTAAACCTAGGATAGACATATAAAACAAGCTTAGCATACTCTGCCGATCAGTTGTGGAACAATCTTCCACAAGAAATCAAAGACACCACCAATCATTATACATACAGTCGCAACCTGTTTGAACACTACCTCAGGACAGACTACATGCCACCTTAAAAAAAACATCAACAAAGACATTAATAATGGTAAATTGTCAGACGGGCCTGCGTGCCCAATTCTTAACCCTTTGAAAATAAAGATTTTCATTCGTTCGTCTCTCTCTCTCTCTCTCTCTCTCTCTCTCTCTCTCTCTCTCTCTCTCTCTCTCTCTCTCTCTCTCTCTCTCTCTCTCTGTCTCTCTCTCTCTCTCGCATTCGTTCGTAACCCAAGGCACTGTTCGTTACCCGAGACAAAATATTTTCGAAGTTGTTCGTATCCCGAATTGTTCGTGACCTGAGGCGTTCGTAACCCGAGGTACCACTGTATATCCACTATAGTTGATACCCCTATTTTTTTTTTTAATTTCCACCAGAATGGTTTATGCTACATACCTCGGAAGTTATTATGCCCTCTGGTCTCACATATACCTCACATATAGGAAGATGTCAGTTGGTGGGGATGTGTGTGTATGGTTTGGGGATGTGTGAGTGGATGTGCGATGTGTGGGTTGGTGAGGGATGTGTGTGCGTGGGTGGGGAATATGTGGTCGATGGAGATCTGGCTGGGGAATGGGTGGTTGGAGGTGTGGGTGGGGAGAGGATGTGTGGGTTAGGATGTGTATGTGGGTGGGAGTGGGATGTGTGGGTTGGTGGGGGTGTTTGTGGGTGGCGAGAGTGTTTTTGTTGGGGGAACAGGTGAAGGCAGTGTGTGTGGGTAGGGGATGTGCGGGAGGGGATGGGTCGGTTGGTGGGGTATGTATGTGTCTCTGGGTGTGTGTGTGTGTGTGTGTGTGGGTAGGTGGGGGTGTGTATGTGGGTGGGATGATGTATGGGTTGTTGTTTGTCCATCAAGAATAATGATGACCATTCGTTTCATCCAGTGGGGTTGAAGGTATGGAGCCGTGGGTTCTAAGATGGCTGATTTTGGCTCGAAATGTTCTTTGACAATGTGGGCAAAAAATGCTTGACGTTTCTGGAGGAGGATTTCCTGCAGTGGTTTTTCTGTCCTGCCTTTTCTTTACAGCTCTTGCAGTCCTGGTTGCCTCACACATGACTGCACCCTTGTGTAATGATGCACGCCACGAATTTCGGTCTCTGGCTGCAGTCTCCCAGGTGTCATGATGAATTCCAAAAGCATTCAGTGAGATTTTCAGAGTGTCTTTAAAGCGTTTCCTCTGGCCACCTTTGGAGCGTTTACCACAACGCAGTTCGCTGTAAAACATTCGTTTAGGGAGCCTATGATCTGGCATGCGAGTCAAGTGACCAGCCCAGCGAATTTGATTCTTCATCAGTAGAGTGTGGATACTGGGCATGGACGCTCTTTCTAAGACTTCAGTGTCTGGAATCTTGTCTTGCCATTTAATCTTCAGTAGCTTCCTTAGGCAGACTGTGTGGAAGTGGTTTAATTTCCTAGCGTTTCGCTGATAAACAGTCCAGGTTTCACAAGCATAAAGCAGTGTGGATAATACAACTGCTTTGTAGACTTTTAGCTTTGTTTGCAGGCTTATTCCAGTTCTGTCTCATACATTATTGTACAGTCTGCCAAAGGCCGTACTGGCCTTGGAGATTCTTGCATTAACTTCGTCATCAATTGTAGCAGCTTGTGACACAGTTCTGCCAAGATAGGTGAATTTGTCCACAACTCTTAGTCTATGATCATTCACTTTGATATTCGGCACAGTGTGATTATTCCCTGGAGCTGGCTGGTACATAACTACAGTCTTCTCCAAGTTGATATTGAGCCCAAAGTTGGCACAGGCATGTGAGAAAGCTGAAACATTATGTTGCATGTCCACCTCTGAGTTGGCGTATAGAGCGCAATCATCAGCAAACAGGAGCTCTCTGACAGTGTCGCTGTTAATTTTGGGTTTAGCTTTCAGGCTTCTGAGATTGAATAACTTTCCATCCATACGGTAGTTGATGTCTATTCCAATGTCGTCGTTCTCGAAGGCATTCATCACCATGGCTGAAAACATGAGGCTGAACAGTGTTGGTGCCAGGACACATCCTTGCTTCACTCCATTGGTGACAGGAAAGGCTCAGACAGCTCACCATTTTCCTGTACTCTTGCCTGCATACCATCATGAAATAGCCGCACTATTTGGACAAACGTTCGTGGACAGCCATACTTCGCCATAATCTTCCACAGTACTTATCTGCTGACTGTATCAAAAGCCTTGGTAAGGTCAATGAAAGTGGAGATCATTTCGCAGTTCTGTTCCTGACATTTCTCTTGCAGCTGCCTTGCAGCGAAAATCATGTCAACAGTCCCACGTTCTTTTCTGAAGCCACATTGACTCTCAGGAAGAAGACCTTGATCGAGATGGGCTGTGAGGCGATTGAGAAGAATTCTGGCGAGAGTATTCCCTGCAATTGAAAGCAAGGAGATGCCTCGGTGGTTGTCACAGTATTGGCGGTTTCCTTTACGTTTGTAAAGGTGGACTATTGACGCGTCCTTGAAATCTTGTGGTATGGTCTCGTTCACCCATATATTTGTAAAGGCTTGGTGAAGCTGCTCTATTAGGACCAGCCCACCTGTTTTGTATATCTCTGCTGGGATGGAGTCAGGACCAGGTGCCTTGCCGCTGGAGAGTTGCTGAATGGCTTTGTTTACTTCCACTATGGTTGGCAGGTCATCAAGTGTCTCATTGGTGGGAACTTGAGGAAGGCAGTTGATGGTTTCATCATCGAAGAAGGAAGTTGCATTTAAGATGTTGCTGAAATGCTCTGCCCAGCGTTGAAGGATTTCTTTCTTATCGGTGACCAATGTTCCCCCATCTGCACTGAGGAGGGGAACTATGCCTGGTGATGTAGGACCATAGACCGCTTTCAGTGAGTCGTAGAAGTTTTTCATATCATGTCTGTCAGCAAAGCCCTGAATTTCATCAGCTTTGCTGCTCAGCCAGGAGTCCCGCATGTGCCGAAGTTTCTGCTGCACTACTTTCTGAATGTTCTTGAAGGTATCTTTTTTTATGTTGACTTCGGGTCATTCAAATGTGCCTTGAGGAGAAGATGTTTCTCGGCCAGCAATTGGTTGATGTCTTCGGAATTTTCATCAAACCAGTCTTTATGCTTTCGGGGGGCTGGACCCAGGATTTCCATAGCAGTGTTGTAAATTATGTCCTTTAGGGCTCTCCATTCTGTTTCTGTATCCTGTTTAGCTGCAGCATTGGGCTTGAGGCGTTCTTCCAGCATATTTTCAAACGAATGCTCATTTTCTTGCTGTTTAGGCGGGTGACATTTAGCTTTTTTCGCATTGTCACCCCTTGAGGACGCCGTGGTGGTCTGATGTGAATGTTTATTTTCGAGACAATGAGACGATGGTCTGTCCAACATTCGGCACCACACATGGATTTTGTCACTCGAACGTCTTGTTTATCACTCCTCCTGACGATGACATAGTCAATTAGGTGCCAGTGTTTCGAGCGAGGGTGCATCCACGATGTCCTATTTCTCATGGGGAGACGGAAAATTGTGTTCGTAATCAGGAGATCATGTTCGGCACATGTCTGAAGGAGGAGGAGTCCATTGCTGTTACAATTTCCGACTCCATGCTTTCCGATAATGCCACTCCAAGAGGTGGTGTCCGTGCCTACTCTGGCATTGAAATCTCCAAGGAGTATAAGTTTGTCTCCTTTGGGACCAGATGTTAATACATTGTGCAGGTCCTCATAGAACATGTTCTTGACATCATCTTCGTTGGTCATAGTTGGTGCGTAGACACTCACAATGGTTGCATGCTTCCTTCCATTCAGCAGGGGCAACTTAATGGTCATGAGCCTGTCGTTTATAGCCTTTGGAAATCCAGCTAATTTGCCGACCAGGGCCGACTTAATAGCAAATCCCACACCGGATAGGCGTCTTTCCTCGTTTTTCCTTCCACTCCAGAAAAATGTGTAGCCGGCACCTATTTCACAGATTTGGCCTTCTTCTGCAAGTCGTGTCTCGCTCAAGGCTGCAATGTCGATGTTGTACCTGCCCAGCTCTCTCCCAATCAGTGCTGTTCGTCTCTCTGGACCCGACGCTCCTTCTCTGTCAAGTATGGTGCGTACATTCCAAGTTCCAATTGTTAAGGGAATATGGTTTACTCTTTTAGCTTTGCTTGTTTTATCTTTGTTTGTATGTTGACCGCAGTTAAGGGTACCCACCAACCGCGGTTAGCTGGTTAGGTAGTGATGGAGCAGACAATGTTTAGGGCACCTTTTCTTGCCCCTTCCTCATGCTATGGAGGTGAGCAGTGTGTTCCTATAGAAGACTGCTCAGTCGCTCAGGAGGCTGCCGAATCCCACTGCTGCTGATGTATGGGTAGGTGGGAGATGGGCCTCATAACATGGTAATTTGCCTTGTTTATGTTTACAACATTCATTTCACAATGTTTATTTTTCTTCCTATGTAAATGTATAATGCTCTTGATGAACGAAAGACGAGTGATTGGAAGGGCCGAATGTAAGAAGGGCCTGCGTGCCCAATTTGTGACCCTTTTAAAATAAAGTTGATTCGATTTGATTTGATTTGATTTGATTTATACCTAACATGTTAATATTCAGTCTTCTCATTTCTTTCTTAATGTTATCAAAGTTTGGTATGGGCGTGGTTAATTTTCTTTAAATTTGTGTGGCCCCAGGAGGCCAGTAAAAAATTGTTGTTTCCCCACAGAGGGGAAACGTTTAAAACTACCAATAGACCAATGTCGTCTCCGTGGCTGAAGGGTTAGCAGCTTTCTCCGTAATATTCTCCTGGTTGACGTGAGCGCACGATTATTGGAAACGGTTCGAGTCGCGCCAGTGACTTATGAGCGTATGGAGCCGGTCGCTCAGAAAGCAATGGCAAACTACTTGCAAAGAGATCAACAATCAGCTGAAAGATGCTGATGTTGACAGCGATGTCCTGTAAAGGATATGCACCAAAAAAAACAAAAAAAAAAAACATTAGACCAATGTCATCCAATCCGATCCGATCCGATTTGTAAAAACAAAAAAATAGAAACTTTCTACCTCGTTCAACAGGCCTCAGTGGCGTTGGTTATAGTTGTAGTGGTTCATAGTGTGGTATAGATTGTTCTGGTATTACAGCGGATGTTTAAGAACACACGTTCGTATCCATTCGGCCATGCGGACTTACACTTACTTATTTTAAAGCCAGCAGAGGATTGTTTAAAAAAATTCAAAATGCGCACTGGCGTGCATAGTGTTACTAGGCACGGCGAAGGTGCGAGTTCGGACAAGGCTGGGGGGGGGGGGGGGGCGGCGGCGCGAAACATTGTATTAAATACTAAATTTATTCTCTATAAAATGCATTTTTGGTATGTATTTTGACATTTCTAGACCGAATGAATTGGATTTATATGGAAATAACTGCCTCGGTTTTCGTCGGTTTCGGATTTCGTCAATGACGTAGCCAGTCGCCTCTAATGACATATTATGTTGTTTTCCTCTCATATGGACCCCGATGAGACAAAGTCCATATTTTCATCACAATTCTTGTTTTAGTTCATTATTTCCTTGGATTTCCATAATACCATTGCTTTCAATTGTCAAACTGTCTGTTATCTACTGACTGGGACACAGAGGTGTTTCCAAGGCACCAGGGCCGGGTTATATACTGGCCAAGACCTATTGACGCGTCCTCGTCGAGCGTCCTGGGCAACAGGTCCCTTCGGGGTCCTGGCTAAAGTCAGCTGGATCGCCGATTCCTCCGTAGTCGGAGAGTATCTGCCTGTACGGCGAGGAACCACCAGTCTGCACACCAATAAGCCAGACATGGGACAACGGATACTCACGCAAACCTCAGGTCCTGTATGACATCACACTGATGTTGGACAACAGGATGCCTTCATCCGACATACAGGACTTCGCGTTGGAGCTCAAGCCAACGAACACAAGCAAGCAAGCATCTACTGACTATAGTACCTAATGGTGTAGGGCAAGGGAAAGGTGGGGTGGGGTTCTTGACCCTAAGGAATTAAGGCCGCCTGGCTTGTACAGTCCGGGGCGAACTGAACAGGTTAGTTTACTTTTTGTACCCGACGGAAAAATAAATCGCACCTTACCTAGGATTCCTGAAGGAGAACCCGACGTTCTAGCCACTCGACCAGCCGCTCCTCATTGCTGCCAAAGCTGCTCTCTATTTCCATTTGTTCTTCTGTTATCTTCATTTTCACGTTGTTGAAGATGAGGACGGTGCACTATGGGAATGCCCAGAGCGATGTGATGTCGGCTCTTGACTCAACTCAAATTTTAATTTTCTATACAAAACATGTAAAAGTATGAATAAAATTGGGTGGAACTGCAGTAAAGCTAGGTACTTTAGGAACATTTTCTAAATTGCTTTTTAATTATATAACCTGCATGGTTGGATACCTCTTGAAAAAAAAATCCAACGATACATTATTCAAGTCTGTACGTCAATTGTAAGCTGAGATATTAATGTTTGTATGTCAGTTTATATTTAACATTGGCATATTGGTAACCCAAGTGTGACCACAAAACACGTAATTTAAGGGCAGATAACTGCTCTTGGGTTTTTTTGCACTAAGGGGGATAACTCAGGTTTTTATTTTGAACGCAAAATTCAAATGAAAACCTCAAACTCCCTCTTCCTCCAGCCTCTTCCTCCAATCATAAATACTAGAATGGGTGGTGAATGCAAACGTGCATCATTATAATCTCGTCGCTCTGAATAATCCATAAGAATATTAAATGATCTTCGCTGTATTATGACACGGAAAACCACTATATTCCCGCCATTGAAATTTAAAATGTCGCATCTTAGCATACGATCTTAATAATTTCTGTTTGGGATGACCCCGTCGACTAAAATATTTGAAAATTTCACAGTACGCGTAAGAATGGATGCTCAATTTAATTATTTATACTAAATCAAGTGGCAACGTCTATATAACGAGTACTATATATATCCTTAATACCGGGGAACAATAACAAGAAAACGTAAATCGCCGTTTGAAACATCGCCGGCAACGTTCGCTAACTGAAAATGTAGTACCTATAAAGCTGTGAAAATGTAAACAATATAAAATGACACAAAGTAGTGCAGCTTTGCATAACAGAATTACGACACATACAAGATGTTGCTGCGATTAACCTTCATCAGCAAACAAACACATTCACAAACACAGCATATAGTCAAGGATGATGAAGGCTAATCGCCGAAACGTCCTGTATGTGTCGTAATTCTGTTATGTAAAGCTGCACTACTTTGTGTCATTTTATATTGTATACAAAACATGTGTATTTTCTGACTGTGTACTTTGATCTAGTTTTTGTTTGTATTAAAAGTTAGTTGCACGTCCTTTACAGAACGTCACAATCAATCCCACCATGTAATAACTGTGATGCATACAGATAAAATTACTATGGAGAAAGAAATATATGTTAATGAGGAAAAATTGGAGGTTGTGGAAAATTTTGAATATCTTGGGTCATTGCTTACCAACAACGGTGACACAATGAAAGAAATTCAACGACGACTATCATTTGCTCTTCAAAGGCTAAAACAACTGAATTAAATTATGGAGTAGGACAGACATAACTACAAAAATTTGATTTTTCGAGCATGCATCTGTCCTGTTGCAACATACGCTTGCGAGACCTGGACACTTACTAAATAAGCTGAACAGCGCATAAATGCCTTTGAGAATATAAATGTTATAGACGAGTTCTAAGAATATCTTGGGTAAAGAAAAGAACAAATGCATCCATACTTCAAGAGCCGAAATTTGAAGGGGGCTGGCTATAAATCAAAGGAGGCCGATAAATCAAAGAAACTTAAAATATTTTGGTCACTTGAAACGTCACGAAAGTTTAGAGAGAACAATAATGGAGAGGTATATGCCTGGGAAGATAGGAAGAGGAAGGCCAAAAAGAAGATGGGTGCAGGATGTGGCGGATAATCTCCAGAAGGGTGTATCGGACGCGGGACATCTTGCTTATGATTGAGAGGTTTTCCGGAAGGTTGTTATGGGAGCGAAGTTCTGCAAAGGACAAGCTACTGAATGAATGAATGAATGAATGAATGAATGAATGAATGAATGAATGATGTTCATTCCACCATGGTGGCTGCAACCATCTTTCTTGTCTCCTACGGGACGGAGACTGGTGGACAAAAAAGAGGTAGAGGTAGACTGGAATGCTCTACAAACATGCCATCCATCCTCGAAGGCACAGAAGACTGTGAGCTAAGGGTAGACCTAAAATGCCGTGGCGTATATCCTAAGATAACTGAAGTTTCAGAAACGACCAGACATTGTGGTTTACTCCCCAGCGGTTTAGCAACTGGCGCTGTTTGAGCTGGCTGTCTAGCACGAGTTAAAACTTAAAAGAGTCAAGGAGCAACATACCTAGAAGATAGAAAAGCACAGCGGCTTGGTTACAAGTCTGAGACAAGATCCGTATACCATTTGCTGTTGAGTTAGGCACCAAAGGTCTGGTTGCCAACTTCGCGCACCATGTGCTAAAGCTGTTGGGTGCAAATTAACAATCGAGAACTGGAACACTCAAACGACTAAACCAGGCGTCGGGGGGGGGGGGGGGGGGGAGGGGGGGGGGGGGTTTCCTGCTGGTTATGGTGCAAGCAGAACGATGAGATAGACGAATCGATGCGGTAAGATGGTTCACGAGTCTGCCTGCAATGCAAGGTCAAATGTCTCTCACCCAAGCGAATCAATCTCTCAAATAAGACCGACAGAACCTTTACTGTCTCGTGTCGACCAAAGAGCCACCTTGCAAAGTACGATAGGGCAGCCAGGAACGCAATGTAGAGATCGCCCGGATCGGAAATGTCCGAAGTCGAACCCCTTACAGCCAAGCAACAGCAGCGGTCAATTGTTGTGGTATACGACGTCTTGCAATGATCGCAGCAGAGACGGCACGGATGGTGAGTGGGGGAGGGGGGGGGCAAGAATTTGGCACAATTAGTCCAGGGAAAGGGCTAGCTTTGTACGGATTCGTAGAAGTCAATACAGCAACAATAATGTGTACTGGGTCATTGTGAGCCACCGAGGTGGAGGCGAGGCCAGAAGCAAGACAGTCGGGAGGTGAGAGGGGACAGGAATGGGTGAGGGGGGGCGTGGCTATCTCGTGAATGAATGGAAGATGCAGTGATAATGTTGACATATATACCGGATATATAAAATTCTACTCCCGAGGACGGGAATAGCTTGTGGGATAATTTCGAAAACCTAACGTCTCGAAGGTGAATATGCGGACACATAACAGGAGAAAAACGGCTGGGAGACACGACCAGGGCGGGCCTGCCCCTGAGATTGTCAAGGGAGTAAAGTGATCTAAATATTCGGTGAGGAGTGACATTTCTGACGATCGGAAGCCCCCTGACGTGTTTGCTTGGCCGTTGAGTTCATACCATTAGCCAAAATTCTAGTTCATTATGCACATCGATTAATCAGTCAAGTGCCGTCTCCACAATAAAGACTAACTGCAGTGGAGCTCCAACACCTTCTGTCTCTCTAATGGTACACTCTAACGGATTGTTATTCGTTCATCTCTTTCAGGCCCGTGATATCTAAATTTTTGGCCACACTGTGAGAAGGCAAAAACTGCAACACGTTGTAACAACCGGAAAGATTTATGGAAAGAGGGATAGAGGAAGACAGCTTGAGAAATTTCTTGACTGTCTTGTGTTATGGCATGGAAGGGAGTCAACACACGAATTGATCCATGCCGTCGGAGATCGCAATTTATGGACAAGCATGATAGACCACGCAAGTCGGCAAGGCACTAGATGATTATGACGACGAGGATACGTAATTGTAAACCCCACCAAACGGCATTCTGACCATAAATAGAGCTTTCTGGAAATCCCTTGAGGTAAAGGGGAGAAAATTGCTGCAGGTATGAGGGTCATGCTTTGTGCGATTCTACGGCAGGGGGCTTGGCATTCTACGGAAACAGTCTGGGCCATTCATTCAGTTTCATGTCCTTTGCAGAACCTCGCTCCCATAACAACCTTCCGGAAAACCTCTCGATCATAAGCAAGATGACCCGCGTCCGATACACCCATCTGGAGATCAGCTGCCACATCCTGCGCCCTTCTTCTTTTTGGCCTTCCTCTGTTCTCAGGCACATACCCCTCCTTTATTGTATTCTCCAAACTTTAATGACGTTTCAAGTGACCAAAATATTTCAATTTTCTTTGTTTTATGGTCTTTTATAGCCAACCCCCATCAAATTTAGGCTCTTGAAATATGGATGCATTTGTTCTTTTCTTTATCAAAGATATTCTAAGAACCTATCTATAACATTTATATTCAAAGGCATTTATGCGCTGTTCAGCTTGATTATTAATTGTCCAGGTCTAACAGGCGTATATTGCAATTGGAAAGATCAGTCTGAGCCAGATGGGGTAAAATCTGGATCTATGAAGTCGAACCACTCGCCTTTAATCTTTAACCTCCTCCTTCTTCTTCTGCGTTCATTCGGAGAGTTTTGTTTTTTGTTTTTTCGGACATGATTGCGTTGTGCCTGTTTAAAGCAGAGATGCGTTCTTGCGCCGTTAGGCCGACACATTCGACTTCTGCTGGTATTTGTTGAATGAGCTAACCTTCCTGGGGACCTCTAACCTAAACCCGCTCAATTACCGAGACGGCTAAACAGGTCAACAAACACTCGCAGAAGCCAGATGTGTCGGTCAAAATGTATATATATCGCAGCTTTGCTGTAATCTGTCACAACGCAATTCATTATTATGTTCCATTCCGAAAAGAAGGAAACAGAAAATCCTAACCTGCACAGTTCACGGCGACTGCACTAGCCAGGCGGCTTTAATTCCTCAGGCTCAAAGACCCCTCTGCTATACACCGCAAGATACTATATTGGCAGTAAACCACAGTTCCGTGCTATGTTTCACTAGCTCATACTAGCTCACACTAACTTCTCTAGCCTATTTCTTCTCATAACGTGCCTTAAAATGTTGACTGTCTACGTCTAATTTCTCTAATTAGTCTACGGTATCTATTTGTTTATTGTGGGACTTCTTCAATGGTTTCTCTGTTTGTCAATGTTTTTCTTTGCATTTGTCTCAGATTCCACAACGAATTTACCCCCCCCCCCCTTCCCCCTTCCCCCTCTCTTCCCCCCCCCCCCCCCCAAGGAAAGGATCGGACGAACGAGGAAGAACAAAAAGAACCTGCTGAATGATAGCCTTGTTAGTATTCCGGTCTAGTCCGATATATTTTATTTTTACTTTTTTATTTTTTTTGTATTTCCTTGTTCAGTTACTGGCGCTACGATGAAGGACTTAAAAACGCAATTCGTAATTCCGATTCCACGTTCGAAACATGGCTGCAAATTAGTTTTGCTTAGTTTAGTCGATGGCTCAGCATCACGGCACACGGGTGTAACCCATAAGTGCTTCTCTCTCCTCCTAACTCAAACCTGAGTCTGGAGAAACTCAGCTCAGTGCACGAACTCCGTAACACCGGCGAGGATCCTGAAATACTTTGGATAGATTTTTAACTCGAAATGTTTGCCCGGGCAGCGCCGTTAGGCTAACTCTTTTTCGATTTCCAACTGCCAAGGAATGTTTTACGTGCGCAACAATACACACGGGCGTCAGATCTCACTACCCAGAGACCAGGGGAAATGTTATTACTTTTATCCACGTGAAAAAATCCCGGTCCTCACCGGGGCTTGAACCCTGGACCTCCAGCACTCAAGGCGGACACCATACCTCGAGACCACGCAGCCCTCAAATCTGCACAGAGTGCAGCTGCAGGTGGTTTTAGAAGCAGACCGCCTTGCGCTGGTTTTCATTCAATGGTATGAGTGCCGGTAGTTCAGAAAGCAATGGTAAACTAATGAGCGAAACTTGCCCGAAAATCACAAACAGCCAATCAATGCTGGGATTGACTGCGACGTATGCAACAAACCTGTTCAGTGTACTGGAAATTTGTTTTACCTTTCCTCCTATACTTTCACATACTCCATTGTCATCGTAGATTACACTATTACATTACTGTTATACTCATTTCATATTCCGTCCTCATAATTCGTGTTTGCATATTCTCCTTCTTCCGTCATTTATCTCCCAGTGGAGTATAGGCCCTCCACCTGCCCAGCCAAACTTCTGTAGACTTGTTCATGCTTGGCTGATTACGCAGATGCATAATAATGTCTATTGCACAAGGCTGCGACTAACTAGCAAAACCTCGATTTTCGTTACCTTCGGTTATCATCGGTTTCAATTCTCGTCCATTTTTTCCGCGAAAATGAATCTCGGTTTTCGTCGGTTGTCTCTGATTTCGTCGGCGTGTTCACATGACCTCGCTACTAATTTTGCGAAAATAAAGGAACATACGCGTTCCTCTGCTCATTTTTGGCGTTGTTTTTCGTTGTGTGAGCATCACTTGCTAATAATAAAATACGAGAGCGGCATTAAGATGGGTGAAATCAGCCGCCTGTACGGGAAGTCGCCATCCACAATAACTTCTATAGTGGCGAAAAAGGAAGCAATAAGGGAGACTAATATAGGGAAAGATATGAATGTACTAACGAAGCAGAGATCGCAAACAACTGAAGATGTCGAACAGTTATTATTGATTTGGATTAATCAAAATCAGATAGGTGGTGAGTCTGTTTCGGAGGCAATCATATGTGAAAAGGCCAGACTGTTGTATGTCGATCTCTTTAAGAGAGTGCCTGGGACCAGTGCTAGTGTACTTAGTGATTTTTTTTTTCTGTTTGCGCTCACTCGCTTTGAACTCAAGCGTAGTCCATATACACTATTTATAGTAGTGATTGGGCTGCATTTTGCGTGGGGATTAGCTTTCCATATTAACAATGTCCCTCACCATCAGGCGAACCCACTCCGACTTCAGAGGTACTTGTAATTTACGTCCCCAAGTCAAGGACGACAGGTCAACATTTTAATCCAGCTGTCCGGTGTAGGGGTTGAACGGCTTACCTCGGCATCAGCACACCGGATGTTTAAGAACACGCGCTCTTATCTATTCGGCCATGCGGACCGGCACTTAGTGATTTTAAAGCCAGCAGAGGATGGTTTAAAAAATTCACAAGGCTGCCTAGTAACACTATGCACTGGGGCCGAAAAATTGTATCTCTATTGTATAGAGAAATTTATTCTCTATAAAATGTGTGTGTTTTATTTTCTTGGATGTATTTTGAAATTTCTAGAACGAATGAATTGGATTTATATGGAAATAAATGCCTCGGTTTTGGTCGGTTTCGGATTTCGTCGATTGTTTTCGGACGGATTATCGACGAAAACCGAGGTTTTACTGTACTAACTACGCGATGACGTAGCCAGTCGCCTCTAATGACATATTATGTTGTTTTCCTCTCTTGTAGACCCCGGTGAGACAAAGTGCATATTTTCATCACAATTCTTGATTTAGTTCATTATTTCCTTGGATTTCCATAATACCATTGCTTTCAACTGTCAAACTGTCTGTCGTCTACTGACTATAGTACCTAATGGTGTAGGGCAAGGGGGAAGGGGGTGGGGTGGGGTTATTGACCCTAAGGAACTAAGGCCGCCTGGCTTGTACAGACCGCGGCGAACTGTGCAGGTTAGTTTTCGCACCTTACTGAGGATTCGAACCCGGGTATCCTGAAGACGAACCTGGCGCTCTAGCCACTCGATCAGCCGCTGCTCATTGCTGTCAAAGCTTCTCTCTGTTTCCATTTTTTCTTCTGTTATCTTCATTTTCATGTTGTTGAAGATGAGGACCCCTATGGGAATGTCCTTAGTGATGTGACATCGGTTCTTGACTCAACTCAAATTTTAATTTTCTATACAAAACATGTGTATTTTTTGACTGTGTTCTTTGATCTAGTTTTTATTTGTATTCAAAGTTAGTTGCATGTTCTTTACAGAACGTCACAATCAACCCCAGCATTTAATGACTGTGATGGTCTGGGAAATTGTGAGTTCAGTAATTTGCCATTGCTTTCTCATATTGTGAAATTGAAAGCAAAGCAGTCTGCTCCCAAATTGCCGGCGCTCATTGCCCTGAAGCCACAGACTTATATTTTGTTAACTTATGATTCATATATTATCATTCCGATTATTGCAGTGTTAAAATTCAGCATGGCCGAATGGATAGGAACGGGCTTTCTTAACCATCCAGTGTGTTGATGCCGAGATAAGGGGTTGAACCCTTACACTGGACAGTTCGACTAAAATGTTGACTTCTCGTCCTTGATTTGGGGACGTAAATTACAATGTACTGAAGTCGGAGTGAGTTCACCTCATGGTAAAAGACACTGACAACAGGGAAAGCTAATCCAGACGCAACATTCAGATAGAAAGAAGTGTGTTTAGACTCCGCTTGAATTCAAAGTGAGCGAGCGCTTTAAAAAAATAAACAATCAAAGTATGTGGGATGGGCATAGTTAAATTATGGCCGTTTTTACGAGGCCAGTCAAATATATTTATTTTAAGATGGTGAGCTTTAGGTGACATTAAAAGTACACTTTTAAAAATTTAATGTAAATGTTTAACGCCAGAAATTGATTATAAAATGTAAGTAAGCAAAGTTTAGAAAAAATTATTTCAAAAAGTCTATTAGCATTATTCTTAAACTTATAAGGTCTGACTTAAGTACTAAGTATTTCATTTCATAAATAAAAGTGAAGAGATTCTTAGTTAAATCATATTATGTCTAGGTATACAATTTCCTTTTTTTAATTCTAGTAGTCTCCCTTATTCCCATATTAGATGTTTATGTCCCCTCTCATTGCTTATCAAAGTGTTTTTTTTTTTTTTTTTTTAGATATCTAGTAATTCTGCAGAATGCTTGAACGTAAGTATTAACACGTGTAGTGATCAATCAAGGTATTACTATCATGTTATTATGATATTTTAAATATTCTCTAAGCAAACGTAATTGCACCAGCATTTGGCAGAGAGAGAGAGAGAGAGAGAGAGAGAGAGAGAGAGAGAGAGAGAGAGAGAGAGAGAGAGAGAGAGAGAGAGAGAGAGAGAGAGAGAGAGAGAGAGAGAGAGGAGAACTATTTGTTCAAAATGAATGAAATTTACAAACGTAAATGACATTTCCTCTAAAAATAATATTTATCTACATACACCTCATAAACTTGCACGGCCTTTCGCCAGTGCGAAAATAAGTGCATGCAGGCCTTGACTGTGCCAGACCAGGTTTAGTTCTGCTCACTTCGCCTATTAATCGTCATCTCTCTCATTCCTATCACCTAGGCCATAGCCACCAGTCACACCACTCACCTTCTCGTTGTTACTTTGGCGTTGAAATCCCCGAGGATGACTGTCATTTCACATTTTTACACTGGTCCTCGGCCATGTCTAATTCGTTATATCATTCCAGAATCCCTGGGCATGAGAACGTGAGGCGAAGAAATTCATTGGCATTGAGAATCTTTCGAATTTACTGAATCCTTGCTTTCTACAAATAAATCCACATTGTTCTTCTCCTATTTATACAGTGGTAAGTCGGGTTACGAACTTAATTCGTTCCAGAACTCGGTTCGTATCCCGAAACGTTCGTAATCCGAAACATTGACATCAATTAAATAGAGACAATGCGTTTAAAGATGAAAGAATCGTTCTTTTTTTTTATTAACATCCGGGCGTTTACCTGACAAAACGCAAAGAATACGTGTACTTCACGTATTAATTAAAGATTGATTGATTGATTGATGGATTTAGGAACCGACATGACAGCTTTCGGGGCATTCCAATAAGCGCTCCGTCCCCATCCTCAGCAGCCAACGAAGAGTTCAACACTAATAGTTCCAGTAGCAATCTGATTATATGTCCGTCTCGCCTTTCCGCTGAGGTGTCGAGCGTCGGCCAGATCCCCTAGTCACACCTTGCTGCCTCATTCTTACCAGCCTGCGGTGATCCATTTGCACCTCCGAGGTGTACACGTGCTCCCACAAGGCCGCAACCACGTCTGCCTTGTCATGCATCAATACTCCACCAAGTTTCGCCGAGCCACCCAATCTGTCCACCTGTTCATTCCCCAACCCACCGGCATGCCCCGGAGAAGAGATCCACCCGTGACCTCCATAGCGAAGCAGGCCACTCTGCACGAAGCTTGAATGTCCTCACCCTACTGAGCATGCTTTCTGAGTCAGTTACAATCATGATGTGTGTGTGTGTGTGTGTGTGTGTGTGTGTGTGTGTGTGTGTGTGTGTGTGTGTGTGTGTGTGTGTGAGTGTGTGTGTGTGTCGTATTCTCCTTCCAGCGGAAAGCTGCACTAACCGCCCCCACCTCCATTCTTAAGCTAGATGTTGTGGTATCATACGCCAGGCTCTCCTGCACCAAACGTCAACCATTAGCTTTTGCTAAGAATCCCCATCACTTCTCCTGCCTCTCAAAACCGAACCATCCGTGTAGATAATCACATCACCAGGGCGAGCATTATCCTGAATTAGTTGCTGGATTTCAACTTTCGTGGCCCCTGCTGGCCACTCTCTGCACTCCCGGGTCAATGTGATTATAACTCTGCACAAATCTGACTGCTCCGCTGGCACTCTGACCCACTCCTCTCCTCGCCTAATGTTCTCCAAGATGCACACCTGTCTGATCGTATCCTCCGCCTGAGCCATCCATGATTTCCCTCTTATCAGTCTCTGACCCTTAACTTCGTCCAGCGCCTCACGCAACGGGTGATCTGTGTCTGCAGCTACTCTGAGGTATGCCTTCGCCTGCATCACCTTGTGCCTAACAGCAACAATCGGCAGACCAAGGATGTAAGGCATGTACACTACTGGGGTGTCTCTGGTGCATCCCAGAATGATCCGCATAGCTTCGTTCTGTATGCGCTCTAATTTCACCAGCAGACCCTTTGAGACAGTGAGCAGTCCTAGTCCATAATCAGTCACTGAGAGGATCAAGTGCTGGTATAGTGTGAAAAGCATTCTCTGCTCTGTGTCCATTTCCGCCATTGTTTTAAGTGCATTGAGTCCCTTTTGAGATCTTGTTACAACCGTCTCCACATGGTCCTTGAAGGACAGACTCCTGTCAAATGTGATTCCCAGATACTTCAGTTTGTTCTCTCTGCTGACACTTCTACCATCTATAGTGAGGTTTGGGACATCATCTCTCACATTCCTGTTGTCCAGAGAGCTCCACAAAACAACCGCCTTTTCCGGGTGGATAACAGCACTCATTTCAGTGCACCAGTCAATCACTTTGTCTACTGTCACCTGTAGCTCTTGGGCTGTTTGATCCCTATCTCTCCCCTGCCTATATGCAAGAACATTGTCACCGTCCTAGATCTCTAGGGGAATGAAACTCGGGCTCATACAGGCAACAAACTCCGTTCATATGCAATCTAACATCATTTATTTAGATTATATTACAGTAAGCTGGCGAAGAGAGTTTTCGCAAGCCAGCAATCTGCAAGTTGCGTACCACAGGAGTTTACAATAAACATGATTATTACAACAACTCTATCAGCTATCTAACATATGCATAAGACCCCTAAATACACTTGGGTTTTAAGCTATCAAGTCCCCCTTAAGGTAAGCCCTGTTGCTTCCTCGATGTCCAGTCCGTGTCTGCCTTTCCACACGTGTCGCAATGCGACACGGGTGGTAACTCTCTCCGAGTTTCTCGTGGACCCCGCAATCGGCGGGCCCCATCGGTGTCCACGGGGCTGTGGACACACTGACCGGTCCTTCGAGAAGGCTCTGGATTATTCGAGCCTTCGAGTGACTCGGTTCTTTCCCTTTAGCTGGAGTTCTATCCCTTCTCCATTCTCTCTTAATTCTATGTTGGTACCGCCCCTATGTGAGACTGTGACAGGAGTCCCCCTCCCCCCTGCTTTGATGGGTTATTATATGGTAATTAGTTCTGTACTAATTCTGTCACAGGATCACATAAAGTCGGTGTTTGTAGTTTGGTGGATAGTAACTTGGCAACCTACACATCTGCATCAACAACTCATGTATTCTCCCATACACCACTTCAAGATGATTGCTGAAGAGGTCGCTCTCTTCTATGTTCTTAAACATGCTTATCTGACCGAAGTTCCGTGACGTTCCAAGTTTTTTTTACAACCGCGCCCTTCTCAAGTATCCATATGATATCAAGATATAAAACTCTGTGTAAGAGAGTTTTAACAAGACAAATGTCTTGGCTTATTTAAGTACACTTGCAAATCTTGTCCTGCGTGTGTATTTCGATACATTTTTACTTCCGTATGTTGTATATTGCTGAATATGTAGTTATGCTGATGTTTTATCACATCTGACTACGTGTGTTCCTGTTGGCTTGTTAGTGTGTTGACTGATATGTTGCTGTTTCTAATAAAGTGACTGTATTTTAATTGTTAGTGTTCAGTTTTGAGTTTGTATAAAGTGTGTGCTCACTGTGTGGTTTACCTCCAAGCGTCACGAGTTGGGATATCCTTTGTCATGAATTACCTAATATGTGTAATGCCTGATCGGGGCATTCCAAACAGTGGCGCTTAGATGTAGTGTATTCAATACTAAACATGTATCAACAATTGAGACAGGTAATACATTTTTACATGAAAGACGCAGACAAATTAAAATAAATACGTTTTGCGTACAATTTGTCCGCTCAGTATATCGCTCTCTCATTTAATTCATTCACTCTGTCATTCATACATCTTTCATACAAAATAGTATTTTGTTAAAATATACAAATAAAGTTAAGGTAAGTCTTACTGCCCTTAGAAAAAACGGATTAGGCGATATGTTCCCTTTAAGGTAACAAGTACTTTTTGTACGTGTAATCAAAAATGGTTTATAACTAAAATAGAAAAATTGTATAGGAAAGTATTTCACCTATGAGTGAAAATGCTTGTAATATATTATGGTAGAAAATATACAAGTTACAGGTTGACATATTTTATATATATAATTAAATACAAGTGTAATACATATTAACTAATAGTAAATTAATTAACTCCAACGACGATGTGTGTGTTGTCCTCCTGTTGTCCGTGTGTCGTGCCATCAATGTTAACAGTTAACTCTTTCGCTACCGTGATCCCATCTGTGGGCACGATGTATTTCCTGAGATGGCAGTCCGCCCTTTTAGTGCCACAAAATGATCAGTGGTTTATTTCACATATTTCTGCTCCGTTTCGGAATTTTAAGTTACAGTAAACTAAAAAGTCGTACAGCCGAAAGATCTCTACGCCATCTTGGTGCGGTCAATCGTTTTCTAATATTGGATTCTTGTGAATTTTCAGTTTTAAGGTAGTGTTAATTTGTTTGTTTTGGTTTTTCACAATGGAAACGCCCACCAGTATGCGTCCACGTAGAATGACTTCAGATCAAGCTAGATTATTATTCGAAACTGTTTTAAACAATAGTGATTCCGATAATAGTGATTCAGACAGCAGTTATATCTGTGAATCTAACATTTTAGCACGTGGTGATAAAGATATTACTAGTGGAACGTCGTCTTCAGCTGAGGTGTCTGATGAATTTCCGTCTGACAATGAATGTCAGGATGTCACAATCACTTCTCAGCGGAAAGGAAAGCAAACAGTACAAAATAAGAATAAAACTGGAGGAAAAAACTTGAATCTACAAGCTTCTGTACAGCGTGATGCACCTATCCCATCACCATCGACATGGCAAGATGTGTCAAAAGGAGAAACAAAACCGAAGTTTGAGTTTCGTCCTCGAAGATCTCACGTCAACTCTAAACTTTATCATCTGCAAACACCTATGGATTTTCTCAAAGTTTTTTTTTGATGATGACATAGTGGATTGTTTAATTAAAAATGTAAACATATATGCAGAAAAGATCTTGATGCAGAACACTCCTAAAAGAAAACATTCTAGTCTGTTATCCTGGACCCCACTCACGAAGCATGAATGGCTGAAGTTTACGTCTGTCATTATTGCTATGGGACTTGATCCAAGACCATCTATCAAAGACTATTGGTGTACAAGTGCACATTTATATACTCCTTGGTATGCCACTATGTTTCCCAGGAACAGATTTGAATCTATTTTTCACACCATGTTTCACGTATGTGAACCAGAAGCATCAGGTGAAAAAAAAATTGATCCTCTTGTTGACATGATCCTGAAGAAATTCCAGGAAGCATTTTACCCATTTGAAAATGTGTCCATTGATGAAATGATTATTGGATGGAAGGGCAGATTTCAGCACAGACAATACAATGCAACAAAACCTCACAAGTACCACATCAAAACATTTGGCCTTTGTGATTCTGCGACTGGCTATGTGGTGAATTTAAAAATTTACTATGGACGAAACACCGAATACAGTCCAGATTTAGATCTCACAACTGCTCATGCAGTGAAAGTGTTTGCCACACTACTGAATGTTCTCGGAGCTGGCCATCACATCTTTGCTGACAGATTCTACACTTCGAAAGCTCTGATTGATTATCTGCATTCCAACAATTTCAATTATACAGGGACACTGAATGTCAACCGAGTAGGCTTCCCTCCTGAGTTGAAGCATTTGCGACTTCAGCATCAAGAGATGAAGTGGTTTCTTGAAGGAGAAAGAATATTGTGTGTGGCATGGAGAGATAAAAAAGCTAAAAAAACCATGCATTGTTGTCTCTACCAAGTCTGTAGTTGGAACTGTTGAGAGCGGATTGCGAAAACCCCAAAGCAAGCCGAAGATGATCCATGAATATAACATGGCGATGAATGGCTGCGACAGAATGGACCAAATGGTTGGATATTATAATATCCATGATAGGAAAACCATTAAGTGGTGGAAGAAAATCTACTACTGGATCTTTGAAATTGCACAGATCAATGCTCACATCCTACATTCTATATGCCAAACAGAGAAAGGAGGAAAAAAACTGTCATTGAAGGATTTCAAGAAAAGTTTACTGGAAAGTGCTCATTGCGAAGCAGCTCAGAGTATTCCTGAAAGTTTGACACTCTGCCTGCCGAAGAATTTCAAAAAGTCAGTTGCAGGAAATTATGTCGAAAGAGTCACAGGAGCCAAGCATTTAATAGAATTTGTCGGTGTCAATAGAGAATGTGTTTTTTGCAGCACTCGAACTAAACGACACAGATCTTCTTTTGTTTGCTCCGGCTGCACTAATAGACCACACTTGTGCGCCAAAGTTTGCTTTGCAGCCTATCACAAATAGACTGCCACATATAGTAAATAAAAACAAACAGACATTTGTAAATATTCATTGTAATTAAATGTAAATCTGCCAAGTGTTTTCCTAATTTTTGTCTGAAAAAAAAAATACATGATTCAGAATCTGCGGCAAAACTTCTTTTCGGATGGTTGATTGGAAGCAATGGTGTTTATAGTTTAGAATAGTGTTGTTTGTTCAGTAAATTCAATTGGATTAGCAGTGATCAGGATATTGGATAACAACGCCCCCTCGGTAAGTACAATGTTTACATTATTTTTTACCTCTTTTTAACAAATTATGTTAGAAGTTATATTATTATTTTTATTTTATTTACAACATACAGCAAAAATTCTCCTACCAACATATTCCTTGTGCAATCCCCTTTATTTTGATATATAATACAACATTTCTGCTAAAATTTTAACCATTTTCATAACATTATTGCGACATACACCAATTTCCAGATTTCGGCCATTAGTTTTTTTCATTTTTGTGAAAAAGACATGGTTCAGAATATGCACCAAAACTTCCTTTTGGGTGATTTAAATGAGCAATACTGTTTATATTCTTGAAGACAAGTGGTGTTTGTTTGATTATTCAGTAAATTAAACATGATTAGCAGTATAGGAGTGTAGAAAACACATTCTAACTGCAATGTTTACATTATTTTTACCTACTTTTGTCCAATTATTTTACAAATTATATTATTATTTTTATTTTATTTACAACCTAAAGCAAACATTCTCCTACCAACATATTCCTTGTGCAATGCCCTTTATTTTGATATATAATACAACATTTCTGCTACAATTGTAACCATTTTCATAACTTTACTGTGACAGACCCCACCTTCAAGATTTCAGCCATTATTTTTTGTCATTATTTGTGAAAAATACATGGTTCAGAATATGCACCAAAACTTCCTTTTGGGTGATTTAAATGAACAATACTGTTTATATTCTTGAAGACAAGTGGTGTTTGTTTGATTATTCAGTAAATTAAACATGATTAGCAGTATAGGAGTGTAGAAAACACCTTATAAGTGCAGTTTTTTAAATAATTTTTACCTCTTTAATTTCAGTTGTTATTATTAAACCTCTCATTATTGTCATAATATTTGTAACCTATCAATTAATTATTAACACTGTCATGTTCCTTGTGCAATCCTCTTTAATTTGATATGTAATACAATAGATCTTCTACCATCTTAACCATTTTAAAAGCATTATTGTAACACACCCCTAGTTCCAATTTTCTGCCATAAATTTCTGTTTGGTCACAGCCCAGTTTTTGTTTGGTAGTGAAAGAGTTAATATAGCTGTCCCTTGCATGTTGTAATCGACGTAGTTCTATTCCGGCTGTTTGCGAAGTTTCTTTGCAATAGCGAGTATGCAGTGTTCTTAATCTTTACATGATGACTGTCAGTTCACTGGTTGAAATCACTTCACAGGTATTATATATCGCTCGGATTGTTTTTAAAGCCTTGGCAATTGGTAATATGGCTTAATACACTATAGGGTTATCAAAGTTTCATGTTCGTGAGTGTTATAAGTAGATTATTCACTTGGGCGTTGATACTTCTGGATGAAAGTTCTATGGTAGGTGTAGAGGTACACTGTTCTATGGTAGGTGTAGAGGTACACTGTTCTATGCAACAGACTAAAATATCACAGCTTATTATATGGCGAATAATTAATGTGCTTAGTGTTAGTCTGCTGGTGTATTAGTTTGCCGTGATAATATGTCAGCAATAATATTATCAGTACCCTTGATGTGGCGGATTTCAAAGTCGAAATCCTGAAGAAGAAGACACCATCTTGATAATCGATGATTCTTTGGAACACCTTGTTAAAGTACCAGCAGTGGCGAATTATCGGTTAAAACAACAAAATGCGAACCTAAGAGGAACTTAGATAAACGACGCATACAAAAAAGTAGACTTAATGCCTCCAACTCGACTGTGGAATAATGGATTTCTGCATTTTTAAGCTTGCGGCTGACATAGAGTATTGGATGTCTCACGCCTTGATATTCCTGCATCAGGCATCCTCCAATTGCGATAACACTCGAATCTGTGGTCAGAATAAAAGGTATATCTATGTTTGGTAATCTTAATACGGGTGGGTTAGAAAAAATTGATTTCAATTTGCACATTACATCCTCTAAGCGGATACTCTTACTCAATTTTTCTGGATGATCTTTTGTCAACAGATTAGAAAAAACTGATGTGAGTTCCGCCCAGTTTGGTATAAACTTGGCATAATAGTTTATGAGACCTAACAGGCTTCTAACCTGTTTCTTTGTAGTTGGAACTTGTAGGTTGAGAATTTTTGATACGATTCTATCATCTGTCAATAGTTTGCCTTCGGAAATCCTATGACCTATGAAGTCTATCTCTTTATAGCCTATTTCAACCTTGGAAGGTTTGATAGTAAGTCCAAAAAGAAGGATTTGATTAAAGACTTGTTGGAGTGTAAGTAAGTGAGAAGTCATGTCCGAAGAATGGACACATATATCATCAATATATGATTGCACGTCCTTGATGCCGTGCAATAACAGTCTAGTTAACCTGACAAATGTGGCGGGAGCGTTCTTGAGACCAAACGGAAGATATCTCCATTCGTACAGCCCAAGTGGTGTAGCGAATGCTGTTATATGCCTTGAAGAGGGGGATAGTGGTACTTGCCAGTAACCTTTAGCTACATCAAGTTTAGAAAAGAAGGATGATTGAGACATATTCAAAATGAGGTCTTCACAGCTGCACATTGGCTCAGCATCTGTCGTGGTTATAGTATTTAATTTTCTGTACTCTATGCATAAACGAATAGTTTGGTCCTTCTTTTTCACCAGAACAATTGGCGAAGAGTACTGGGACACAGATTTCTGTATTATTTTATTTTTTTCTAAGTCCAAAATTTCTTTATCTAAATTTTCCCTATAATGTAAAGGAATTGAATATGGTCTACATTTGATAGGTGTTAGATCTGTCAGAACAATTGAATGTGTTATCTTGTCGGTCCGTCCAGGTTTGTTTGAGAAGATAGTTTTATAGTCGTTAAGAAGAGACAAAATGTCTTGTCGCTGCTGTTGTGTCAAAGTGTCCGAGATTTGTATGTCCTTCATCGTACTGTCGTCGTTCATAATTGGTACTGGAATTTCCGTATTGTCTACGTCCGTCTGATTTATTACTGATGCTACTGTTTGTAAATTGTCTTCAATGTCATTGTCGTCGCCGCCGAGACTAATAGTTGCCAATGTGTCGTTACATTGGTCGTACTTGTCGTTATCTTATATTGTCGGTACTGTGAATATGATTTCGTCGTCTTCGTTGTCACAAGAATGAGTCGTTAATGATGCTTCGTTTAGATCTTCGTTTGTCGAGGTGTCATTCAGTCGGGTAATTGTCGTTTCGTTTTCGTTGTCCTTCTTGTCTGTCTGGTTGATGTCATCTGTTATCTGCGTCTGCTTGTTCGTGTCACTGTCATTTCTAGAATAGTACGGTTTTAACATATTTACATGGAATATTTTCAACATTCCATTCAAAGAAATTTCGTAGTCAACTTCCGAAATTCTTCTTACAACTTTAAATGGTCCCTGCCAAGAGGTTGATAGTAAATCTCTCTTGTCAGGTAGTAATAGTAAAATATCTTGATTTGGTTGTAATACAATCGTTTTTGCCCCTTTGTTGGCGTACTGCCTGTACCTAAAACCTTTCTCCTGTAATGATGTTCTGGCCAGTATACAGGATCTAATGATTTTGTCTCTGGTGTCAGTGACCAAATCATAGGTGGAAACTGGTAATTGGGTGTTTACGGGTTGTGATATTATATTTTTGTAAATAGTGAGAGGTCCTCTTGGGTTCGCTCCATATATCAATTCAAACTGAGAGAACCCCGTGCTTGATTGTGGGACTTCTCTGTATGCGAACAGCACCGTTGGGAGAAGTATATCCCAATCGGCTGGATTTTCAGCTGTCACTTTGGATAACATATGTTTTAGGTCCCCATTCAATTTTTCGCAAATTCCATTTGCGGCCGGTCGATAGGGACTTGTAAAACATTGTTTTATGCCTAGTAACTTAGTTACCGATTGGGTGGCATTAGATATGAATTGCGTTCCTCTATCCGATATTATCTTCTCCGGAAAGCCAAAACGGGAGAATATCTGTAATAATACGTCCGTCACATCCTTAGAGGAGATAGATTTTAATGGAATCATTTCTGCCCACCTTGAACACAAATCAACGAGTGTAAAAATATATCTATTTCCTTTGTTTGAGATGTGGTTCAAAGGCCCCACTAAATCAACCGCCACAATTTGAAATGGTCTCGAGGCAGTTGTGGTTGATTGAATTTCTGCCGTAGTGTTGTTTCCTTTTTTGATTAGTTTTTGACAGATCTCACATGATTTACAATGGGTTTTTATGTCTTGGCAAAATTTAGGCCAATAAAATTGGCTCAGGACTCTGGCCCTGGTGTTTTCATAACCCATATGACCTCCGAAAGGTGAGTCATGGGCTATATGTAGCACTTTCTCACGATGTGATTGGGGTAGAACCACTTGCTGTATCGTGGTTTGATCTCTGGTATATAATCTCGTTAGAATATTGTTATTTAGTCTAAATGTCCAAGAAGCGTTTTTCGTCAGTTTTGGCTTTAATACTACTAGTCGAAAGTATTGCGAAAGGGTTGGATCTGCTTTTTGTTCTTCTATAAACTCGGTGGTGGTAATATTGGGTGAAATGATTTCTAGCGACTCCTGAAGTTGGTCGTTGTGGGTTTTGTGTGTCATTTGTCTTGTTACTATATTAGCGTATTGTGTATGTTGTTGCACATTTACAGGCTCAATATTTTGTGGATCGATGGCGTCCTCAGTTCGAGGTGTTAATTTGATGGTATCATTGAAAGATTCAACCGCCCCTGTATTCTGCACCTCTGTAAATTCGTTTCGAATTCCGTCATCTGTTGTCTCCCTTGTGCTTTTGGCAGTTTGAGACATGCACGCGTGGTTTTTCATTTTGGAATCGCTGTTCGGTTTTTGGATACAGTTTTTCTGTTCCCATTCTCTGATTTCTTTTTCAGAGCAAGATCTTATGTTAGGAAGATCCCAAGGATGATTTCAGCGGCAGGATTTTCTAGTACTGCGCATAGCACTTGTCCTGATATAAAAGGTGTCCGAATTTCGGCAAGTGCTAGGGGGTATCATTCGATAGTGCCTGCGAATGTGCGACACGTTACGTATTTGTGTGTGTAGTCTTTGTCATTAAATAATGTTTTCTTAATTCCACAAAGAGTCGCGCCGGAATCGCGTATTAATGTACATTGTTTGTTATTAACAAAACCTGTCGCAAACTTTAACTTGCCTGTTGATGTTAAGGCTGCGTTGGCCATTTCGTTAGACACTGGGATTGTGTGGCCGCATAACAAAATTGTATCAAGCTGAAGTTTTCTGCAGGTGTTACATGTGTTATCAGTGATGGTGTTAATGATTTCTACTGCATTACCTAACTCACTCGCACTTTCATTCTGGATGTCGCATTGGTTCTGTTGTTCAGTTTCTTCATCTGAGGATGTGTCTATTAATGCGGCATTGGCCTGCTTCATCATCTTTCGCCCGTCATAACGTGCTGAATAATGCCCATAGCTCGAACAAAAATAACATTTAACCGCTCTCTGATATGCGTTCCTTTTGTTCTTTTGTTTTTCTACTATCATTTGGAGATGATGTGGATAATTTGGTGATTTGTCACACATCGCGTACTGTTCGTGTGTCAGATGACAATACTGACACATGACTGGTTTTGTGAACTTAGAGCGTTGTTTGAACCTATTTTCATTTGGTTTTGAATATTTGGTGTTTGTAACCGCTGCTGTTTCATTTTGGCTCATATTTAACAGAAAAATATCGCGGTTCGCTGTAAAATATGCGCTCCCCTTATTTTCTATTTCTTGGATAGTTTTACAATCCATTTGCCTTAAAAATTTAGAAAAAGGTGTTGGTATTTTGTGCTAATAATTTTATCAATTATAATTAGCTCCTTCAGTTTATCATGGTTGTTATTTGTTTTTGCTGAGGTTATCCATTTTGTACAAATATCTTGGACTGTAGACACGTAGTCTATGAAAGTTTGGTTAGGTAATGGGGTTAATTTTGAGAACTGTAGTTGATAGCCTGCTGTATCTAGTGAAAAATGTTGTAGTATTCTTTGTTTTAAATAGTCGTAATCTTTCCTCATGTCTTGTGGAACTGTTTCTATCACTTTTAAGGGCTCTAATGCTAAATTTCTCATCAGAATAAATGACCAGTCAACTTTTGCGACGTTATGGTAAGTCATCAAACACTCGAAGTTCTCTAAGTATGCGCTTATTGAATCTCCTGAACAAAACGGCTTGACTAGGCCTTTATATTTGTTGTATTTTTGTTCATCTTCTTTACTTCTAATTTTGTTTACTGACATTTCTAAGTTGGAGTCAATTTCCATTTGTTTCAGTTTTATCTGTGTTTCTGCGTTTAATTGGGCTTGCTTGGTCGCAGCCTCGAGCTCCATTTGCATCTTCTTCTCTTGAGCCTGCAGTTGCATTTTCTTTTCTTCAACTTCCATTTGCATCTTCTTCTCTTGAGCCTGCAGTTGCATTTTCTTTTCTTCAGCTTCCATTTGCATCTGCATCTTTCTTTCCTCAGCCTCCATTTGCATCTGCATCTTTTTCTCTTCTCTTTCTGCTTGCATCTTTTTCTCTTCCCTTTCTGTTGCTCTGTCTTCTCGTGCAATATTTTCTGAATGTGTCTTTTGTGCCCATTCTGAAAGTTTTTCCTCAGTATATCCTAACCTAATTCCTAATTCAATGCACTCTTCTAATGTTGACATCTTGTATTTTAGTTATTGTTCACTTTATTGAAATTAAATCCCTTTGAAATTAGTCTGGGTGTACAAAAGTTGGTTATCCCCCTTAATGTTTACATTCACATTTACACGAGCAGGTTTACTTGGTTATGAGATTAGCATATATATAAAAATCAATACAAAGAAAAATGTTACATCAATGAAAAATGGATGAGTATCGCTTAGGGATATAATGAGCATGAAATGACACTCATCTTATTTTTCCTAGTTTCTCGACTGTAGTCTTATTCTGTTTTCCTGTTTTCTCGCCACTGCTGGAGGACAGGTTACATACACACGATAAATCGCGGAACAATCTGATGTTGGAATAAAAAAAAAAATTAGTAACTGTCAATGTAATTGTCACAGTCATGTGAATGTCAAATTTCATGAACATCATCATAATTTCAAATATCAAATATTTTTGTAGAGGGACTACAATAGCTCATTCACAGATGATACGGTGATAGCTGCAAAGTTTTTAACTTTGTCATGTATGAAAGTTGATATATTTTTTTTTTACTTGGCAAAACAAAGAGCTGTCTGGAAAGTAAAGCTTGTGATTGCCAAAACCGGCTTGCCCCCAAATAGCCTGTCACCGTCCTAGATCTCTAGGGGAATGAAACTCGGGCTCATGCAGGCAACAAACTCCGTTCATATGCAATCTAACATCATTTATTTAGATTATATTACAGTAAGCTGGCAAAGAGAGTTTTCGCAAGCCAGCAATCTGCAAGTTGCGTACCACAGGAGTTTACAATAAACATGATTATTACAACAACTCTATCAGCTATCTAACATATGCATAAGACCCCTAAATACACTTGGGTTTTAAGCTATCAAGTCCCCCTTAAGGTAAGCCCTGTTGCTTCCTCGATGTCCAGTCCGTGTCTGCCTTTCCACACGTGTCACAATCCGACACGGGTGGTAACTCTCTCCGAGTTTCTCGTGGACCCCGCAATCGGCGGGCCCCATCGGTGTCCACGGGGCTGTGGACACATTGACCGGTCCTTCGAGAAGGCTCTGGATTATTCGAGCCTTCGAGTGACTCGGTTCTTTCCCTTTAGCTGGAGTTCTATCCCTTCTCCATTCTCTCTTAATTCTATGTTGGTACCGCCCCTATGTGAGACTGTGACAAACATCATCTGACAATGTTAGTATCCCAACAAGCCCTGGTGCTTCTAGTTTTGCAATATTGCTCGTATACACGTTACAGAGCACCGGTGAGATTGCAGATCCCTGTGACAGTCCTGGGGTTAAAATATGTGGCTCTGGGGTCCATGCACCCAGACGGAGAGCAACTCGAGGAGAATTCAGGACGGTTGCTATCCAGTTCACCAACCAGGGATTGACCCCCTTCTTAATCAGTGCGGTCATCAAAATATCATAGCGAACTATATTGTAAGCATCCTCGAATTCAAGCGCTGCCGCAATCGTTTCCTGTCTACTCTGGAACCCCTCATAAACGTCAAAGGTAAAAGTAGCTACATTTGACCAGGTATCTTTTCCTGGCCTGTAGCTCCCCAGGCCTCTTGGAAGAAGCTTTCCCCTTTCCAAACAATCCTGCAGCTTAACAGCGACTATCTTCTCTAACACCTTCACAAATGTATTTTGAAGGGTGATGATCCTAAAGCCGCTAAGCTTTGAATGATCCTTGAACGATTCTATTAATTAAAGAGAAAGAAAACAAACCAAATAAATTAAATTTAAAATTTAAAAAAAAAAAAAAAGATTTATTCTATCTTTCTTCCCAAGAAAACGCTCATACGAATTGTGCCGCTTTCTTTGCTATTCTGAATCATTAGTTTCATGAGTTTCTTTTCGCTGTTTCTTGGCAGCTGACTGGGCATCTTTCTACACCAAGAAATTATCAAGGGAAATTTGTCGCTTCCTTTGTTGGAGAATCTTTCTGAAATGGGCCATCGCGTTTTCATTGATCAGGTTTACTGCCCTGTTAGCAACAAGTTTGTTTGGATGGTGGTTCACAATGAAGTCTTCGACGTCTGCCAACTTGCTGCAAATGTCTTTAATCCTGGCAGCTGAAACGGTCACTGGATCCTCATCATCGGACGACTGCTCCTCCTTTAATGTCTTTAGCTGTTCATTCTGAAGATCCACAAGCTCATCTGCAGTGAGCTCTCCAATTTGGTCCTCCAAGTCGTTGCCATCGACTTCCAGGCCCATATTTCTGCCAAGGACAAAATCTTATCTACAACATTGGCACATAACAGCAGAGTTAGCCTGTCCTTCATTGGTTTGTACCCCGGCAGTGCTTTCTCCTCCTGTGTGATAAAGGTCATCTTTGGCATTTTCTTCCAGAAGAGGCACGTTTCATCGCATTTAAAGACTTGTTATGGAACGTAGTCTTCCTCTTTGATGATGTTATCAAATTCCATCTTGAACGCTTCAGCTTATTTCTCGTCAGAACTTGCAGCCTCTCGGTGCCTAATTACACTATGAATGCCATTTATTTGTATTTTTTTAAAAACTTTTCACAACAGCCTCTGCTGACTTTAAAATCGTCAGTCTCAGCACTTGTACCAAGCAAGTCCGACAATAAATCACTGTGCAACAGCTTCGCCTTTTCACATATTATTGCCTCACTAACACTGTCTCCTGCAAGTTGCTTTTCATTGATCCAGACCAAGAGAAGATTTTCAACTGTCTCTAAAATTTGAGGTCTTTTCTTCTGCAGCTTAGTTATGCCTTTAGCCACATCGACTGATATGAGTAACTCTTCGTTCTTTATGATGGTGGAAATAGTTGATTTTGCCATGCAGTACTCATTAGTGATGTCACACACACGAACGCCATTTTCATGTTTCATAAATATTTCCTTCTTTATCTCAACTGTTATACGTTTCTGCTTCCTATCAGCACCACTACCGTTCTTCGAACTCATAATTGATGGGGTTGACACGGAAAATAATGAAAGAGATAAACTGACCACAGTGCCATTGCTAAGAAATCTTTTACTGCTGTGTAGTAAGGCCAATGAAAGCGAAGCTGCTCACGCGTGGAAAACTAGGCTACTAGGCTAGCGCTAAGCGATGTTAGTACTGTACTTCGTGGCCTTCATTTGTACTGTACGCAATCGTTTGTCTCCAACGTTAAACCTTTCTCTCTCTCTCTCTCTCTCTCTCTCTCTCTCTCTCTCTCTCTCTCTCTCTCTCTCTCTCTCTCTCTCTCTCTCTCTCTCTCTCTCTCTCTCTCGCTCTCTCACTCTCTCTCTCTCTCTCTCACTCTCTCTCTCTCCCTCTCTCTCGCTCTCACTCTCGCTCTCACTCTCTCTCTCTCCCTCTCTCTCTCACTCTCCCTCTCTCTCTCTCGCTCTCGCTCTCTCACTCTCTCTCTCGTTCTCTCTCCCTCTCTCTTTCTCTCTCGCTCTCACTCTCTCTCTCCCTCTCTCTCTCACTCTCCCTCTCTCTCTCTCTCGCTCTCGCTCTCTCTCTCTCTCTCTCTCTCTCTCTCTCTCTCTCTCTCTCTCTCTCTCTCTCTCTCGCCTTCGTTCTTAACCCGAGGCACTGTTAGTTACCCGAGACAAAATATTTTCGAAGTTATTGTTCGTAACCCGAATTGTTCGTGACCTGAGGCGTTCGTAACCCGAGGTACAACTGTACATCCATCATAGTTGATACCCCCCCCCCCTTTTTTTTTTTTTTAAATATCCACCAGAATGGTTTATGCTCCATACCTCAGAAGTTATGATGCCCTCTGGTCTCACATACACCTACCATGTTAATATTCAGTCTTCTCGTTTCTTTCTTAATGTTATCAAAGTTTGGTATGGGCGTGGTTAAATTTCTTTAAATTTTGTGTGGCCCCAGGAGGCCAGTAAAAAATTGTTGTTTCCCCACAGAGGGGAAACGTTTAAAACTACCAATAGACCAATGTCGTCTTCGTGGCTGAAGGGTTAGCAGCTTTCTCCGTAATCCCGAATACTCTCGTGGTTGACGTGAGCGCACGAGAATTGGAAGCGGCTCGAGTCGCCCCAGTGACTTATGACAGTATGGAGCCGGTCGCTCAGAAAGCAATGGCAAACTACTCAGCCTAATCTTGCCAAGAGATCAACAATCAGCTGAAAGATGCTGATGTTGACAGCGATGTCCTGTAAAGGATATGCCAAACAAAAATAAAAAAAAAAAAAAATATTAGACCAATGTCATTCAATCCGATCCGATCCGATTTGTAAAAACAAAAAATAGAAGCTTTCTACCTCGTTCAACCGGCCTCAGTGGCGTTGGTTATATTTGTAGTGGTTCACAATGCGGTATAGATTGTTCTGGTATTACAACGGATGTTTAAGAACACACGTTCTTATCCATTCGGCCATGCGGACCTGCACTTAGTTATTTTAAAGCCAGCAGGGAATTGTTTTAAAAATTCAAAAGGCGCACTGGCGTGCATTGTGTTACCAGGCACGGCGAAGGTGCGATTTCGGACAAGTCTGGGGGGGGGGGGGCCGAAAAATTGTATTAAATACTACATTTATCTATATCTATAAAACAGAGTGTGTGTTTGTGGGTATTTATGTATTGGATGCGTTCGATAACGGTACATCCGATTGAGATGAAATTTTCTACACGTCTTCCTTTCATTCCTGTGCAACCGACTATAATAATTTCTTAATGTAAAATCTTCTACTTATTTAATTTTCTTTTCCATTTTCATTATATAATGTCTATATAGCAGGGGGACTTCACTCTAGAAAAGTTATTTCAGGGGGCATAACTTTTAATAACATTTCTATATACTTTATAGTCATATTGTTGGACTTACTTGCACTATTGTTAAACTCTTTGTCTATAGTTATTTTCAGGCATATAAGTTGTAATAAATAATGATATAATCTTTAAGGCATTTTCAAAGTTTGCATAAAAATAATGCATAATGCATAACATTGTAACCCATCTTTTTCTACAGTTTTCATTGAATGGTGTGTGGAAGGACATTCTTTTAAGTTACTGTGCGCCAGGAGCTGGGCGAAACCACGCCGGGTCAGATAGATAGACAGATAGTCGGGAACGGAAGCTTATTTGACTACTTATATGAATTAAATTACATGCTCCCCACCAGGAACTGGGTGAAGCCGGGCCGGGTCAGACAGACAGATAGACAGACAGACAGTCGGGAACGGGAGAGCTTATATGACTACGTATATGAATTAAATTAGATGCTCCCCACCAGGGACTGGGCGAAGCCGGGCCGGGACAGACAGACAGACAGACAGACAAACAGATAGTCGGGAACGGGAGCGCTTATATGACTACGTATATGAATTAGATGACATGCTCCCCATCAGGGACTGGGTGAAGCCGGGCCGGGTCAGACAGACAGATAGACAGACAGACAGTCGGGAACGGGAGAGCTTATATGACTACGTATATGAATTAAATGAGATGCTCCCCACCAGGGACTGGGTGAAGCCGGGCCCGGTCAGACAGACAGACAGATAGACAGACAGACATATAGTCGGGAACGGGAGAGCTTATATGACTACTTATATGAATTAAATGAGATGCTCCCCACCAGGGACTGGGTGAAGCCAGGCCAGGTCAGCCAGACAGACAGACAAACAAGCAGACAGACAGACTGATAGATAGATAGATCCCCTCCAGGGCCTGGGCGAAGCCGGGCCGGGTCAGCTAGTCCTCTATAAAATGTATTTTTGGTTTGTATTTTGAAATTTCTAGACCGAATGAATTGGATTTATATGGAAATAACTGCCTCGGTTTTCGCCGGTTTCGGATTTCGTCGAATGTTTTCGGACGACTTATCGACGAAAACCGAGGTTTTACTGTACTAACTAAGCGATAACGTAGCCAGACGCCTCTAATGACATATTATGTTGTTTTCCTCTCATATGGACCCCGATGAAACGAAGTGAATATTTTCATCACAATTCTTGTTTTAGTTCATTATTTCCTTGGATTTCGATAATACCATTGCTTTCAACTGTCAAACTGTCTGTTATCTACTGACTGAGACGCAGGGGTGTTTCCAAGGCACCAGGGTCGGGTTATATACTGGCCAAGACCTATTGATGCGTCTGTGACAAAACGACCGCGATACAGTCTGTTTTCTGTATTATTTCCCTGTGAAGGGAATGCGACGGGTTAGTCTCACTGGATTTCATAACAATAACTAGGGGATTCCCCGTCTTAAAGTAGTTCGCGACGTCACATTTCGGGTGATTTCTAGAAGTCTCTAGAATGTCCCCAGTCAAGTGCGTACGTGGTTTGCTCTCACGAAGGACCCACAATTGCCTCAGGGAACACGGGATTGTGGAATTCTCCGGGACACAGGATTTATTCGTGGCTCATTGGATTCACTAGGCCCGTGAAGGCATTGTGAAGACGCACTGAGTTGAACACGATGAGTCGCCGGTCGGACCTCAGCGTAAGCAAATCGCAGTAATTCGCTGCTGGAAGAGATGTCGGTAAACGCAGCCAGGCGGACATCTGCAGGGAAGAATTGTGATTTCTAGATCACAGGATCAGTTATGGGTTAGATCCAATGAAGATTCAGGAGCTCAACCATAAGCTCCATGGAACTTTCTCGCTCCAGTGCCTATCAAGATGAGATCTGAAGCGTTACTGGGAGCAGTCATCTGAATCTGCCTACTAATACTGGAAGTCAGTTGAAGTGAGATTAGCCGGTAGGTCTAGGCTAAGATCACCGTCAAGAGTCCGACGAAGGTAGTCAAGCGATCCAGACAGAGTCAGAGACTAAAGCGTCTATTGGTTCTAACCAGCGAGGTCCTGGTACTTATCTCATTCAATGATAACTTGGTGATTTTCCAGGAAGTGAAGTTCAGGTGTTGAATTGAATGTTTACCAGTCATGGCAATGGCCAGTTTATTAAGCTTCCAGCCCGGCTGGGTCGTCATGGGACACATTGTCTATAGTTCACGACACCGCAAGGGTGAATCAACAGTGGTGATCTCTTTTGAAGCCATGAACCGGGTCACATGACCGGCAGCAGATATTTGACATTCTGATGTACTGTGCAGGTAGTTGATACCTACTGAACTGAGGTGGTGAACAGCCTTGGTGACTTGTGAGGGTAGTTAATACCTACCGAAGTGGACGATAGCTACATGAGAATATGTTCAGTGTTAATAGTCACTTATGGAGTCATGTAGTTGTGACATTGTGGTACTCTGAAGGCAGTTCTCCAATTATAGGTTGCTGATTAGTGTTTCCTAGGAACGGGGGAGACAGAAGAGCAACCAGGCTCTAGTAGATACTTGTGTATTGTGCTATAGGACTTTTCTTTAGTTGGGGACCTTGAGGAGTCTAGGGTCGACCCCGACGTCATCAGCGGAGTGGGAATTGTGATTTAGTAAGTCATCGAGGGATGATCCTCCACGGTTGGTGAAGTGTCTCTCAGGCATTAGTCCTACGCCTGACCTTCCTGAGATCTGGCTCACAGTGGGAAGAGAGAACTTTGGAAAGGAGGGACACCTTGGAGTTCCGGTCCACTGGAGGTTTTCCGGGTGAGTCGTAACCACGACAGGACAACAGCACGAACTTAAGTCACAGTCTCCGTGATGAAGATGAATCATCAGTAGATCTGCTCTTGTACATATTGTCTTCTAGTCAGGCTTTCAGCCATCCTTCTCTGTGTTGTAGTTGACTTAGTTAGAAATTAAATTTTGATTGGTTAGCCATGGCTTTGTGTATTAGTATGACTGGTGTCTTGTCCGAGCACCTTTGGGAGGAATCCCTAAGTGGGGAGGGGAGGTTCAGCTGTCCTGGCTTGTGTGAGGCCTTGTAGATGTAAAGTCCTATTGGGGTGGTCGGAGCAAAGGCTGGGCTTATTAACTATAGTAACATACCTGTCCAAGCCTCGGGGGTCTTGTTACAGCGTCCTCGTCGAGCGTCTTGGGCAACAGGTCCCTTCGGGGTCCAGGCTAAAGTCAGGTGGATCGCCGATTTCTCCGAAGTCGGAGAGTGTCTGCCTGTACGGCGAGGAACCACCAGTCTTCACACCAATAAGCCAGACATGGGACAACGGATACTCACGCAAATTTCAGGTCCTATATGACATCACACTGATGTTGGACAACAGGATGCCTTCATCCGACATACATGACTTCGCTTTGGAGCTCAAGCCAACGAACACAAGCAAGCAAGCAAGCATCTACTAACTATAGTAGCTAATGGTGTAGGGCAAGGGGGAGGTGGGGTGGGGTTCTTGACCCTAAGGAATTAAAGCCGCCTGGCTTGAACAGTTCGGGGCGAACTGAGCAAGTTAGTTTACTTTTTGTCCCCAACGGAAAAATAATCCACACCTTACCTAGGATTCCTGAAGGAGAACCCGGCGATTTAGCCACTCAACCAGCCGCTCCCCATTGCTATCAAAGCTGCTCTCTATTTCCATTTGTTGTTCTGTTATCTTCATTTTCACGTTGTTGAAGATGAGGACGAAGCACTATGGGAATGCCCTGAGCGATGTGATGTCGGTTCTTGACTCAACTCAAATTTTAATTTTCTATACAAAACATGTAAACATATGAATAAAATTGGGCGGAACTGCTGTAAGGCTGTGAAAATGTAACGAGGAAGAACAAAAACAACCTGCTGAATGATAGCCCTGTTAGTATTCCGGTCTAGTCCGTCATATTTTATTTTTACTTCCTTTTTTTTTTTTTTTTGTATTTCCTTGTTCAGTTACTGGCGCTGCGATGAAGGACTTACAAACGCAATTCGTAATCCCGATTCCACGTTCGAAATATAGCTGCAATTTACTTTAGCTTAGTTTAGTCGATGGATCAACATCACGGCACACGGGTGTAACCCATAAGTGCTCCGTTCTTCTCCTAACTCAAACCTGAATCTGGAGAAACTCAGCTCAGTGCACGAACTCCGCAGCACTGGCGAGGATCCTCCAATACTTTGGATAGATATTTAACTTGAAATTGTTTCCCGGGCAGCGCCGTTAGGCTACTCTTTTCCGATTTCCAACTGCCAAGGGAAGTTTTACGTGCGCAACAATACACACGGGCGTCAGATCTTACTACCCAGAGACCAGGGGAAATTTTATTACTAGAAGTCCACGTGAAAAAAATCCCGGTCATCACCAGGGCTTGAACCCGGGACCTCCAGCACTCAAGGCGGACACCATACCTCGAGACCACGCATCCCGCAAATCTGCACAGAGTGCAGCTGCATGTGGGTTTAGAAGCAGACCGCCTTGCGTTGGTTTTCATTCAATGGTATGAGTGCCGGTAGTTCAGAAAGCAATGGTAATCTACTGAACGAAACTTGCCCGAAAATCACAAACAGCCAAACAATGCTGGGATTGACTGCGAGGTATGCAACAAACTTGTTCAGTTTACTGGAAATTGGTGTTACCTTTCCTCCTATAATTTCATATACTCCATTGTCATCGTAGATTACACTATTACATTATTGTTATACTCATTTCATATTCCGTCCTCGTAATTCGTGTTTGCATATTCTCCTTCTTCCGTCTTTTATCTCCCAGTGGAGTATAGGCCCTCAACCAGCCCAGCCAAACTTCTGTTGACTTGTTCATGCTTGGCTGATTACGCAGATGCATAATACTGTCTATTGCACAAGGCCGCGACTAACTAGCAAAACCTCGATTTTCGTTACCTTCGGTTATCATCGGTATCAATTCTCGTCGATTTTTCCGCGAAAAATGTGTCTCGGTTTTCGTCGGTTCCTTCGGATTTCGTCGGCGTGCTCACATGACCTCGCTGCTAATTTTGCGAAAATAAAGGGACATACGCGTTCTTCTGCTCATTTTGGCGTTGTTTTTCGTCGTGTGAGCATCACTTGCTAATAATAAAATACGAGAGCGGCATTAAGATGGCTGAAATCAGCCGCCTAAACGGGAAGTCGCCATCCACAATAACTTCTATTGTGGCGAAAAAGGAAGCAATAAGGGAGACTAATATAGGGAAAGGTATGAATGTGCTAACGAAGCAGAGATCGCAAACAATTGAAGATGTCGAACAGTTATTATTAATTTGGATTAATCAAAATCAGATAGGTGGTGAGTCTGTTTCGGAGGCAATCATATGTGAAAAGGCCAGACTGTTGTATGCCGATCTCATTAAGAAAATGCCTGGGACGAGTGCTAGTGTACTTAGTGATTTTTTTTTTTTCTGTTTGCGCTCCCTCGCTTTGAACTCAAGCGTAGTCCATATACACTATTTATAGTAGTGATGGGCTGCATTTTGCGTGGGGATTAGCGTGTGGATCCATATTAACAATGTTCCTCACCATCAGGAGAACCCACTCCGACTTTAGAGGTACTTGTAATTTACGTCCCCAAGTCAAGGACGACAGGTCAATATTTTAATCCAGCTGTCCGGTGTGACATATATCAGAGTTAGTGAACGACGTAAACTTGGATCGGGAATATTTTCAAACACTGCAACAATCATTAAAAATAGACCCTATATAACAATTCCATTAGGTTGAACGGGGTAGGGGTAATGACAGAATCTAATCGAAAAAAAAAAATCATGTTCACTTTGTTGAAGATGAGGACGGAGCATGTACGGAAATGTCCCGAGAGATGTATTGTCGGTTCTGGACTCAACACATCACTTTCTATACCAAACATGTGCATTTCTAGGTTTTATTTTTATTAAACGTTTGTTGCGTGTCACTTACAGGACGCCGCAACCAACCCCTGTATTTATTGACTGTGATTTTCTGGGAAATTGTACGTTCAGTAGTTTGCGTTTGTAGAGGAGTGGCTGGCCGAGTGGTAGAATGCCGGATTCTCCTTCGGGAGACCCGGGTTAGAATCATCGGTAAGGTGTGTGTTTTTTTGTTTCTGTCCGGGGCAAAAAGACATCTCTAACCTGCACAGTTCGCGCCAATGCAATAGCCAGGTGGTCTTAATTCCTCAGGCTCAAGACTCTCCTGCCATACACAGCAAGGTACTATACTGGCAGCAAATGACAGTGACAGTAATTTGCTATTGTTCTCTCGACAGCTCTCTAACGGCAGTAAGGCGAATGGTGCGGCTGGTTGTTTTTTGAATGCTGCGGCTATTGTCGGCTGAAAACAGCTATTGACTTTAGCTCGTTATGGCAATGCCGACTCTGCATCCTGAGCCATGCTCTCGAATAGTCAATATCTGTTGGATGTGATAGTACTGACGGTCTATCTACTTCTGACGGCTTGAGATATCTGACCTTACCTTGACCGGATAAGGATGGTTCGAACAGCTGACAGTTCCTTCAAATGACAACCCCTAGATAAAGCACAGCCAATCAGCATTGGGTTCACACTCACTTCAGGACATCTAATCTCCACATCGCAGTCAGATCAAAAGCAATTGACGAGGCCATCTTTTCTTTGAGTGTTCCGGACAAGAAGTGCCGACTTTATTTCACAGCTCTATATATTCTCAGCACACAGGCAATACAGTATTCTAAAGGCCGGCCGAGCTAACATTACTCTGGCGCCCTTTACTCAAAGTTCCACCTATAGCCATACGTAAGCGCTGCTTATAACTGATCACATGACAGCCAACTCGTACCTCCGAGCATCATGGATAACCGACTGTTTCCCGAGTCCCATTTCTATCACTCTCGCTCAAATTGTAAAAAGCCATGGCTTGACCTTGTGAGACTCTTTCCCTAATTGTGTTTAATGCTAGTGTGGACTACTGCGTGTGCCTGTCCTCAACTGCACATGGCCGACAAATGGTGGTTGAATTCGATTAAAATCCTAACGGTTACTTCTGCAGCGTTCATACAATTATCAAAGGTTCTAATCACGGCGTGCTGATGTCTTGATGTTTCTAGCCCCAAGTCTAAGCCCAAAGTGATATTGCTAACCGTCCGTTGTCAGATGACGCGTAGACGGTGCGTTTACTCTTACTGTTTTCTGGTGCGTGACTTATCATTTCTATGACATGACACTGTCTAACCAGCAGATTCTATTGTGAAAAGCAATGTAGTCTGCTCCCAAATTGCCGGCGCCCATTGCTATCAAGCCATAGACTTATATTTTGTTACATTATGATTCATATATTATCATGGAGCCGGCTCCATGGCCGAGGTGTTAGCAGCTTTCTCCGCTAACCCCGAATACTCTCGTCACGTGACGCGACGAGAATTAGCAGTGGTTCGAATCACAAAAAGTGACTTATGAGAGTATGGAGCCGGTCGCTCAGAAAGTCGTGGCGTGCTGATGAGCGTAATCTAGCCTAGGAATCAACACACAGCTGAAAGATGCTGGTGTTGACCGCAATATCCTGAAACAGGATGGAAACGCGGAAAAAAAAATAGTATCATTCCGATTATTGCACAGTGTTAAACAGTCAGCATGGCCGAATGGATAGGAACGCACTTTCTTAAACATCCAGTGTGTTTATGCCGAGATAAGGGGTTCAACCCTTACACTGGACAGTTCGACTAAAATGTTGACAACTCTTCCTTGACTTGGGGACGTAAATTACAATTTACTGAAGTCGGAGTCAGTTCGACTGATGGTAAAAGACACTGATAATAGGGAAAGCTAATCCAGAAGCAACATTCAGATAGAATGAAGTGTGTATAGACTCCGACTGATGGTAAAAGACACTGATAATCAATCAATCAATCATGTGCCATGCCGGAAAGCGTGGGCGGTCATGACTCGCCATTTCACTCGATCACCAGAGTCGTGGATCACATCAGTGTTCCTGTCTCGACCATGCCATGTGGCCAAGCCATCCAGGTATTTTCTTCTCGCTCTTCCCTTTGGTCTGTTCCCTACGATCTTGCCAGTTATCACTAAGTTCTCCAATCCATTTCTTCTCATAACGTGTCCAAACAATTTTGACTGACTACCTGTCTAAGTCTAATTTCTCTAAACAATTTACGATTTTCATTTGTCTCCCGTAGTACTTGGTCATTGGTGTTACTGTCTGTCCATGGTATTCTTTGCATTTTGCTCGGAAACCACATTTCTGAAGCCATCAGATTTTTTTTCCAGCTTGACTGCTCATTGTCCAAGTTTCACATCCATACAAAAGAACAGGCTCTATGTATCCCCTCAACACTCTTTTTTCTCGTTTCAATTGACATCTTTTTATTGGTCAGAATGTTTTTCATCTACTTTTGCCCTGGCATTTCTTGTTCTAATCTCTACAAGGCATCTCCCATCAGATGTTATGACTGTTCCGAGATAATTGTACCGATTCACTTGTTGAAGAATATTCCCATTTACTTGTATATTACATTATGGTATTTCGTTCTTCCTGGTGACGACCATACAGGGGAACCTGCTATCACACTTTAACAACGGGATACCTTTAGCCCTGGGACATAGGTGACCTCAGTCCACAAACCCCTTCGACCCTTGGAACCCTATCTCCCTCACTCTCAACCAAGGGACGTTACCCCTTTCAAACTTCGTCCTGAACTCATGACGCAACTCTGGCAGCTAACTATGTTAACAATATGGTGTATTATACAAGATGAATGGATGAATGAGAATGATAATGATTCCGAGATAGACCTTGCAGTATCTATGCGAGATAAGACGTGGCAAGGATCGAGTAGCCTCCTGGAGGAAGTGTCATCATCGTCAGGGCCTCAAGTCACACTATTGGGTAAGTCAGACACGCTCACCAAGTCTCTCAGGCCTCCCTCCAGGTATAGGTTTCTCCACTTGGATAGGATGGCTGGCGAGTTGACTCACTGGTACTTGGGACCTTCGGTGGATGACGTCCCTGAAGTCTGGATCACCTTAGGGATAAAGACTCTCTCGGAAGCTGAGGAACTAGAACACTCCTCCGAAGCGTCTGGAAAAGTCTGATGGTACTGCGGGTATAGCGAGAGGATGATCTCTCACTCAATGGTAGTAGCAGTCCTAACTGTCTATGCAACCCGCGCAGATCCTCTGACTCATAGCGCAGATATCACAGCACAGATACCTCTCCCGCTGAAACGTGTCACGTTAGAGTTCAAAACAGACACAAGTTCTTCCACAATATCAGGCACCACAGGGTACCAGGCACTTGGTAGCGGAGACATCAGCATTATTTGGCATGCAGGCAGTCAGTCAGGGTCACAACCTGGACACTAACAACAATCAGTTACTTGCCCAGCTGGAGTAACAAATCCTGCTCATTGTCTGCAATCAATACTGTATCATCTGCATATCTAATGTTATTGATGTTTCGTCCTCCAATGCTGATTCCATTTATATCTTCTACGTTTCTGAAAATATGTTCACTGTATAAGGACAAAAGATCTGGAGACATTACACATCCCTGTCTAACACCTCTTTTAATAGGCTGCTTTTGCCCCACTCCATTATCAATCCGTTTGGCAGCTTGTTGTTTCCGCTATATGTTTTTTATAAGTCTACTGTCTTTCCCATCAATTTGTAGATCTGCAAGCATATCTACCATGTTGACACGTCTAACTCTATCAAAAGCTTTTGTATAGTCAATAAAGCAAAGATGTATATCCTTGTTTACTTCTATAGCACGTTCAATAACTGATCGCAGAATATACACAGCATTTACTGTACCCTTTCCTTCTACAAACCCACATTGTTCTTTCCCTATTTCAGGTTGTATTTTCTTCCTTACTCTTTGCATGATAATTCGTAGCAAAATCTTTGTGATGTGACTCATTTTACTTCTTTTTCTTCTTCATCTGCGTTCATCCGGAGCTTTATTTTTCGGACGTGATTGCGTTCTGCCTGTTTACAGCAGATCTGCGTTCTCGCGCCGTTAGGCCGACACATCCGACTTCTGCGGACATTTGTCGACCGGGTTAACCTTCCCGGGGTGACTCATTGTACTAATTGTACTATGTTGATCATATTCCAATGCTCCTGATTTCTTGGGGATTGCAATAAATACGGAGTTACATAATTCAGAAGGTATATCTCCGGTATAATGTGTTCAGCAGCCTGGTGACTTGATCTATTCCATATTCTTCTAAAGCTTTATTCATGTCTGTTGTGATGTTATCTGCACTGGGGGGGCTTGCCAGCTTTCATATGTTTAAGAACATTTCGAACCTCCATCTTCAAATGAAGGTCCTTCATTATTAAATTGAATGTCATACTGTTCCTCTCTGTTATCATCATAAAGATTTTTCACATAATCTGACCATACATGTAGAATCTGATCTTTTTCTATTATAATTTTGCCATCTTTAGTTTTTAGACAGCCAGCTTATGTACTTGTTCTTTTATTAGTAAGTTCCTGAATTCTTTTGTGCACTAATTTGGTATTTTGACTGTTGTGTTGTTTTTCAATTTCTAAGCAATTTTCTCAAGCCATGCTTCTTTTGCCTCCTTACATAATATTGTGACTTGTTCTGACACTGATAATAGGGAAAGCTAATCTAGACGCAACATTCGGAAAGAATGTAGTGTGTATGGACTATACTTCTATTCAAAGCGAGCGAGCGCATAACAGAAAAATAAAAAAAATATAAGTTTGGGATGCGCGTGATTAATTTACTTTGTATGTGGCATTAAGAGGTCAGTAAAAAATTCTTTTCATACCAAAGTGAAAACTCATACATATTAGTACCCTTTAAAAAGGGTAAATTAAATGTGAAACGGTAAAAGTTTATTATAAAATGTAAGTAAGTTAAGATTACGCACATTTTCTATAAAAAGAATAATAGGATTATTTTTAATTTTATAACTTCTTACTGTAATATTTACCATTTCATTTTATAAAGAAGAATAAAGAGATTTATAGTTTTTTTTTTTTTTTTTTTTTTCCGCGTTTCCATCCTGTTTCAGGATATTGCGGTCAACACCAGCATCTTTCAGCTGTATGTTGATTCCTAGGCTAGATTACGCTCATCAGCACGCCACGACTTTCTGAGCGACCGGCTCCATACTCTCATAAGTCACTTTTGCGATTCGAACCACTGCTAATTCTCGTCGCGTCACGTGACGAGAGTATTCGGAGTTAGCGGAGAAAGCTGCTAACTCCTCGTCCACGGAGCCGGTTAGATTTATAGTTAACTACTGATAATATAGCTAGGTATACAATTTCCATTTTTAATTTCCAATAATCTCCCTTGTCAAAATATTAGATGTTTATGTCCCCTACTCATTGCTTATCTGTGTCTTTTTCTTTTAGATATCTAGTAATTCCGCAGAATGCTTGAACATAAGTATTAATACGTGTAGTGATCAATCAAGGTATTCAATCAATCAATCATGTGACATGCCGGACAGCGTGGGCGGTCATGACTCGCCATTTCACTCGATCACCAGCGTCGTGGATCAGCTCAGTGTTCCTGTCTCGTCCATGCCATGTGGTTAAGACATCCAGGTATTTTCCTCTCGGTCTTCCTCTTGGTCTGTTCCCTTCGATCTTGCCCGGTGTCACTAGGTTCTCTAATCCATTTCTTCTCATAACATGTCCAAAATTTGTTGACTGTCTACGTCTAATTTCTCTAATCAATTTGTAGATCTGCAAGCATATCCACCATGTTGATGTGTCTAACTCTATCAAAAGCTTTTGTGTAGTCAATAAAGCAAAGATGTATATCCTTGTTTACTTCAATAACTGATCGCAGAATATACACATCATTTACTGTACCCTTTCCTTCTACAACCCCACATTGTTCTTCCTCTAGTAATAAAGGTATTACTATCATGTTATTATGATATGTTTACTATTCTCTAAGCAAACGTAATTGCACCAGCATTTGGCAGAGAGAGAGAGAGAGAGAGAGAGAGAGAGAGAGAGAGAGAGAGAGAGAGAGAGAGAGAGAGAGAGAGAAAGCGAAAGAGAGGGAGGGAGAGGGGGGACTATGTGTTCAAAATGAATGAAATTTACAAACGTAAATGGCATTTCCTCTAAACATAATATTTATCTACATAAACCTCATAAACTTGCACGGCCTTTCGCCAGTGCGAAAATAAGTGCATGCAGGCCTTGACTGTGCCAGACCAGGTTTTGTTCTGCTCACTTCGCCTATTAATCGTCATCTCTCTCATTCCTATCACTTAGGCCATAGCCACCAGTCACACCACTTACCTTCTCGTTGTTACGTTGGCGTTGAAATCCCCGAGGATGAGTCATTTCAAATTTTTACACTGGTCCTCGGCCATGTCTAATTCGTTATATCATTCCAGAACCTCTGGGCATGAAAACGTGAGGCGAAGACATTCATTGGCATTGTGAATCTGTCGAATTTACTGAACCCTTGCCTTCTACAAATCCACATTGTTCTTCTCCTATTTATATATCCATTATAGTTGATATCCCCCCCCCCTCCCCCGGCGACGTGTTTTCCCACCAGAATGGTTTATGTTACATTCCTCGAAAGTTATAATGCCCTCTGGTCTCACATATACATCTAACATGTTAATATTCAGTCTTCTCATTTCTTTCTTAATGTTATCAAAACATGGGATGGGCGTGGTTAATTTTCTTTAAATTGTGTGTGGCCCTAAGAGGCCAGTAAAAAAAAATTTTGTGGTTTCCAGCAGAAGGGAAACGTTTAAAACTACCAATAGACCAATGTCATCCAATCCGATCGGATCCGATTTGCAACAAAAAAAAAGAGAAACGTTCCACCTCCTTCACCTGGTCTGGGTTCCTCTTTTACGCCATCCTCCGTGCCATCCTCGTTGCTTCTGCCGTTGTTGCTGTGTGTAACTGCTGCCACTATCGGCTTCTCTCTCTCTCTCTCTCTCTCTCTCTCTCTCTCTCTCTCTCTCTCTCTCTCTCTCTCTCTCTCTCCCTCTCGTTTGGCGTGTTTTTGAGTCCCTGCTCTCTCTTGGCCATGTGTGCTTGATTGTTCTTGTGTTGGGCTCTGCACAGGGTCCGCCTTTTATCTACTGTGTTTATTTTATTGAACTAACCCTTTTCTCTACTGTGTTTATTTTATTGAACTAACCCTTTTATCTACTGTGTTTATTTTATTGGACTAATCCTTTTATCTACTGTGTTTATTTTATTGGACTAACCCTTTTATCTACTGTGTTTATTTTATTGGACTAACCCTGTGAAGGGCCCGCCTTTTATCTACTGTGTTTATTTTATTGGACTAACCCTTTTATCTACTGTGTTTATTTTATTGGACTAACCCTTTTATCTACTGTGTTTATTTTATTGGACTAATCCTTTTATCTACTGTGTTTATTTTATTGGACTAACCCTTTTATCTACTGTGTTTATTTTATTTGACTAACCCTTTTATCTACTGTGTTTATTTTATTGGACTAACCCTTTTATCTACTGTGTTTATTTTATTGGACTAACCCTTTTATCTACTGTGTTTATTTTATTGGACTAACCCTTTTATCTACTGTGTTTATTTTATTGAACTAACCCTTTTATCTAATGTGTTTATTTTATTGGACTAACCCTGTGAAGGGCCCGCCTTTTATCTACTGTGTTTATTTTATTGGACTAACCCTGTGAAGGACCCGCCTTTTATCTACTGTGTTTATTATATTGGACTAACCTTGTGAAGGGCCCGCCTTTTATCTACTGTGTTTATTATATTGGACTAACACCGTGAAGGGCCCGCCCTTTATCTACTGTGTTTATTTTATTGGACTAACTCTGTGAATGGTCCGCCTTTTATCTACTGTGTTTATTATATTGGACTAACCCTTTTATCTACTGTGTTTATTTTATTGGCCTAACCCTGTAAAGGGCCCGCCCTTTATCTACTGTGTTTATTTTATTGGACTAACCCTTTTATCTACTGTGTTTATTTTATTTGACTAACCCTTTTATCTACTGTGTTTATTTTATTGGACTAACCCTTTTATCTACTGTGTTTATTTTATTGGACTAACCCTTTTATCTACTGTGTTTATTTTATTGGACTAACCCTTTTATCTAATGTGTTTATTTTATTGGACTAACTCTGTGAAGCGCCCGCCTTTTATCTACTGTGTTTATTTTATTGGACTAACTCTGTGAAGGGTCCGCCTTTTATCTACTGTGTTTATTTTATTGGACTAACCCTGTGAAGGGCCCGCCCTTTATCTACTGTGTTTATTTTATTGGACTAACCCTGTGAAGGACCCGCCTTTTATCTACTGTGTTTATTATATTGGACTAACCTTGTGAAGGGCCCGCCTTTTATCTACTGTGTTTATTATATTGGACTAACCCCGTGAAGGGCCCGCCCTTTATCTACTGTGTTTATTTTATTGGACTAAATCTGTGAATGGTCCGCCTTTTATCTACTGTGTTTATTATATTGGACTAACTCTGTGAAGGTTCCGCCTTTTATCTACTGTGTTTATTTTATTGGACTAACCCTTTTATCTACTGTGTTTATTTTATTGGCCTAACCCTGTAAAGGGCCCGCCCTTTATCTACTGTGTTTATTGTATTGGACTAACCCTGTGAAGGGCCCGCCTTTTATCTACTGTGTTTATTTTATTGGACTAACTCTTTGAAGGTTCCGTCTTTTATCTACTGTGTTTATTTTATTGGACTAACTCTGTGAAGGGTCCGCCTTTTATCTACTGTGTTTATTTTATTGGACTAACACTTTTATCTACTGTGTTTATTTTATTGGACTAATGCTTTTATGTACTGTGTTTATTTTATTGGACTAATCCTGTGAAGGGCCCGCCTTTTATCTACTGTGTTTATCTTATTGGACTAACCCAGTGAAGGGCCCGCCTTTTATCTACTGTGTTTATTTTATTGGTCTAACACTTTTATCTACTGTGTTTATTTTATTGGACTAACCCTGTGAAGGGTCCGCCTTTCATCTACTGTGTTTATTTTATTGGACTAACCCTTTTATCTACTGTGTTTATTTTATTGGACTAACCCTTTTATCTACTGTGTTTATTTTATTGGACTAACCCTTTTATCTACTGTGTTTATTTTATTGGACTAACCCTTTTATCTACTGTGTTTATTTTATTGGACTAACCCTTTCATCTACTGTGTTTATTTTATTGGACTAACCCTGTGAAAGGCCCGCCTTTTATCTACTGTGTTTATTTTATTGGACTAACTCTGTGAAGGGTCCGCCTTTTATCTACTGTGTTTATTATATTGGACTAACCCTTTTATCTACTGTGTTTATTTTATTGGACTAACCCTTTTATCTACTGTGATTATTTTATTGGACTAACCCTTTTATGTACTGTGTTTATTTTATTGGACTAACCCTGTGAAGGGCCCGCATTTTATCTACTGTGTTTATTTTATTGGACTAACTCTTTGAAGGGTCCGCCTTTTATCTACTGTGTTTATTTTATTGGACTAACCCTGTGAAGGGCCCGCCCTTTATCTACTGTGTTTATTTTATTGGACTAACCCTGTGAAGGACCCGCCTTTTATCTACTGTGTTTATTATATTGGACTAACCCTGTGAAGGGCCCGCCTTTTATCTACTGTGTTTATTTTATTGGACTAACTCTGTGAATGGTCCGCCTTTTATCTACTGTGTTTATTTTATTGGACTAACTCTGTGAAGGGTCCGCCCTTTATCTACTGGGTTTATTTTATTGGACTAACCCTGTGAATGGTCCGCCTTTTATCTACTGTATTTATTATATTGGACTAACTCTGTGAAGGTTCCGCCTTTTATCTACTGTGTTTATTTTATTGGACTAACCCTTTTATTTACTGTGTTTATTTTATTGGACTAACCCTGTGAAGGGCCCGCCTTTTATCTACTGTGTTTATCTTATTGGACTAACCCAGTGAAGGGCCCGCCTTTTATCTACTGTGTTTATTTTATTGGACTAACCCTTTTATCTACTGTGTTTATTTTATTGGACTAACCCTGTGAAGGGTCCGCCTTTCATCTACTGTGTTTATTTTATTGGACTAACCCTTTTATGTACTGTGTTTATTTTATTGGACTAACCCTGTTATCTACTGTGTTTATTTTATTGGACTAACCCTTTTATCTACTGTGTTTATTTTATTGGACTAGCCCTTTTATCTACTGTGTTTATTTTATTGGACTAACCCTTTTATCTACTATGTTTATTTTATTGGACTAACTCTGTGAAGCGCCCGCCTTTTATCTACTGTGTTTATTTTATTGGACTAACTCTGTGAAGGGCCCGCCCTTTATCTACTGTGTTTATTTTATTGGACTAACCCTGTGAAGGACCCGCCTTTTATCTACTGTGTTTATTATATTGGACTATCCCTGTGAAGGGCCCGCCTTTTAACTACTGTGTTTATTATATTGGACTAACCCCGTGAAGGGGCCGCCTTTTATCTACTGTGTTTATTTTATTGGACTAACTCTGTGAATGGTCCGCCTTTTATCTACTGTGTTTATTATATTGGACTAACTCTGTGAAGGTTCCGCCTTTTATCTACTGTGTTTATTTTATTGGACTAACCCTTTTATCTACTGTGTTTATTTTATTGGACTAACCCTGTGAAGGGCCCGCCCTTTATCTACTGTGTTTATTGTATTGGACTAACCCTGTGAAGGGCCCGCCATTTATCTACTGTGTTTATTTTATTGGACTAACTCTTTGAATGGTCCGCCTTTTATCTACTGTGTTTATTTTATTGGACTAACTCTGTGAAGGGTCCGCCCTTTATCTACTGTGTTTATTTTATTGGACTAACTCTGTGAAGGGCCCGCCATTTATCTACTGTGTTTATTTTATTGGACTAACCCTGTGAATGGTCCGCCTTTTATCTACTGTGTTTATTATATTGGACTAACTCTGTGAAGGTTCCGCCTTTTATCTACTGTGTTTATTTTATTGGACTAACCCTTTTATCTACTGTGTTTATTTTATTGGACTAACCCTTTTATCTACTGTGTTTATTTTGTTGGACTAACCCTGTGAAGGGCCCGCCTTTTATCTACTGTGTTTATCTTATTGGACTAACCCAGTGAAGGGCCCGCCTTTTATCTACTCTGTTTATTTTATTGGACTAACCCTTTTATCTACTGTGTTTATTTTATTGGACTAACCCTGTGAAGGGTCCGCCTTTCATCTACTGTGTTTATTTTATTGGACTAACCCTTTTATCTACTGTGTTTATTTTATTGGACTAACCCTTTTATCTACTGTGTTTATTTTATTGGACTAACCCTTTTATCTACTGTGTTTATTTTATTGGACTAACCCTTTTATCTACTGTGTTTATTTTATTGGACTAACCCTTTTATCTACTGTGTTTATTTTATTGGACTAACTCTGTGAAGCGCCCGCCTTTTATCTACTGTGTTTATTTTATTGGACTAACTCTGTGAAGGGTCCGCCTTTTATCTACTGTGTTTATGTTATTGGACTAACCCTGTGAAGGGCCCGCCCTTTATCTACTGTGTTTATTTTATTGGACTAACCCTGTCAAGGACCCGCCTTTTATCTACTGTGTTTATTATATTGGACTATCCCTGTGAAGGGCCCGCCTTTTATCTACTGTGTTTATTATATTGGACTAACCCCGTGAAGGGCCCGCCCTTTATCTACTGTGTTTATTTTATTGGACTAACTCTGTGAAGGTTCCGCCTTTTATCTACTGTGTTTATTTTATTGGACTAACCCTTTTATCTACTGTGTTTATTTTATTGGACTAACCCTGTGAAGGGCCCGCCCTTTATCTACTGTGTTTATTGTATTGGACTAACCCTGTGATGGGCCCGCCTTTTATCTACTGTGTTTATTTTATTGGACTAACTCTTTGAATGGTCCGCCTTTTATCTACTGTGTTTATTTTATTGGACTAACTCTGTGAAGGGTCCGCCCTTTATCTACTGTGTTTATTTTATTGGACTAACTCTATGAAGGGTCCGCCTTTATCTACAGTGTTTATTTTATTGGACTAACTCTGTGAAGGGTCCGCCTTTATCTACTGTGTTTATTTTATTGGACTAACCCTGTGAAGGGTCCGCCTTTATCTACTGTGGTTATTTTATTGGACTAACCCTGTGAAGGGTCCGCCTTTTATCGTTTTATCGGGGAAACTGTTGGGGTTATCAGAGAATATCTCAGGTAGGATTCTTGTTCTTTCTTATTGTCCAAGATACAGATTTAGTTGAGGTGGCGGGGTAGGGGTATTCCCTATCCAAGGAGAGGTAAGGTACTTCCTTCCCTCCGCTAGCCTACGGGACAAATTTGGGCAAGGTGGAGCACCCGTTTAGCCCCCCGATCAGGGTTACGCGAAGCCATGGTTGCAAGTGGTGGATGAAGTTGAGAGCAGCCAACAGATAATAGTAGGTTATGGTCTCAAGCTTCATGACGGTAGGCAGAGGATCTCTTCATTTTTTTTTTTGGAGGGGGGGGGGGGAGAGACAATGGCTACGGTCATCAACCAGTATGGTCACTGCTCGGAAGGAAAGCAATGGCAAACTACCTTTTTTACAGATGCCAAGAATATCATATACTGTAATATCATTGATAATCAGAGAAACGGCGTAAATGGGTGTTCCATAGGAGCAGCCTCGCCCGGTAGATGTATTCATGTGCACGAGGTGACGCCAGACCGTCAGCAGGCGACTGAGTGCAAAAGAGTATCAACATTAAAAATAGGAACTTGGAATGCAAGAACTATGAGTGGGGATGGAACATTTGATAACATTAAGAATGAAATGAGAAGATTTAATATTGACCTTTTAGGTATATGTGAGACCAAATGGACAGGAATGGGCATTATGACATCTGAGGAATATAGAACAATCTATTCTGATGGAGAGAAACAACAGTGAGGAGTAGCAATTATAATGGATACAGAGAGATCAAAATCGTTCAAAGGATATTAGACTGTATCAGACAGAGTGTTACTGGTGAAGTTGAGTGGAAGGAGCATGATGTGATTATTGGAAACACCTGGTATCAACAGCACTCAAGGAGGTTATGGACATGGAGGAGTCCTGATCATAAGATCAGAAATCAGGCTGATTACATTCTCATCAACTGAAGATTTCGAAATGCCTTTAAAGTCGCAAAATCTATACCAAGCGCAGACTGCTACAGTGACCATAGATTAATCTTATGCAGTTTACATATTCAATTAAGGAAAGTCAAATATACACCAAGAAAGACAACATTTGATCTACAGGCACTGAAGAGTGAGGAGATAAAAGATAAATTCAACGTAGAGGTAAAGAACAGATTCGATGCATTGTCCGATATGAAAATATTATTTCAAGACGACTTGTTAGTGAAGAATGGGAAATACTAAAGAAATCAATCAACCAAGCTGCGGGACAATCATCTCAAAAACAAAGATAATAAGGCGCAAGAAATAGATGACGGAAGACATCTTAAAACTCATGGAAATAAGAAGAAATAACAAAAATAACAAGGAAAAATAAGAAGAGATTCACAAGAATCTATGCAAAGAGGTAAAAGAAACATGGTTTGAGGAAAATTGCAATGAAATTGAAAACCAACACAACTCCGGAATACCAAATTAATGCACTACAGAATTAATGACGTCTCTAACAAAATAACACACACATCAACGGGTGGCCTAAAAATAAAAGATAGCAAAATCATAATAGAAAAATATCAGATGTTACATGTGTGGTCAGATTATGTGAAAGACCTTTATAATGATACAAGAGAATACCAATATGATCATCGGAATAATAATGAAGTGCCATGAATTTTGAAGATGGAAGTTCAGAATGATCTTAACCATATGAAAACTGGTAAGACCCAGGTACAGATAACATCACAATAGAAATGATCAATGCCTTAGAAGAATATGGAATAGACCAAGTCACCAGACTGCTGAACGCAATATACGATACTGAAGATATACCACCTGAATTCATGAGCCTTGGAATGTGATCAACATCGAACAATTAGTATAATGAGCCACATCACGAAAATTTTGCTGAGAATTATCATGCAAAGAGTTAGGAAGAAATTACAGCCCGAAATAGGATAAGAACAATGTGGGTTTGTGGAAGGCAAGGGCACAGTAAATGATGTGTATATACTGAGAACAGTAATTGAACGTTCTATAGAAGAAAACAAAGATCTATATCTTTGCTTTATTGACTACACGAAGGCTTTCGATAAAGTGAGACATATCAACATGATAAGGATGCTTGAAGATCTACAAATTGATGGAAAAGACCTAGGCCTGTAAAGAACATATATTGGAAACAACAAGCTGCCACCAGAATTGATAATGTGTAGGTCAATATCAGCCTATTAAAAGAGGTGTGGGACAGGTATGTGTAATGTCTCCAGATCATTTTCCCCTGTAAGGTGAAAATATTTTCAGAAATATAGAAGATATGGAAGGAATCAACATTGGGGGACGATACATCAATAACATTAGATATGCAGATGATACAGTCTTGATTGCAGACAATGAACAGGACCTGCAACATTTAGTAGATGCGGTTGTTGCACACAGTGAACAACTAGGGTTATAACTGAATAGTAAGAAGACACAGATTATGGTCGTCACGGAGAAGGAGGAAATACGACAATGTGATATACAAGTAAATGGGCATATTCTTAAGCAACTGAATCGGTACAGTTATCGCGGAACATTCATAACATCTGATGGGAGATGCCTTGACGAGATTAGAAAAAGAATTGCCATTGCAAAGGTAGACTTTTGTGAGATGAAAAAAAATACTGACCAATAAGAAGATATCAATTGAAACGAGAAAAAGAGTGTTGAAGTGCTACATAGAACCTGTACTTTTATATGGATGTGAAACGTGGACAATGAGCAGTCAAGCTGAAAGTTATCTGATGGCTGTGGACATGTGGTTTCTGAGGAAAATGCAAAGAATACGCTTATCGGCATGGTACATGATGGATGGACAGCTTGAGGGGGGAAACTGTTGGGGTTATCAAAGAATACCGCGGGTAGGATTCTTGTTCTTTCTTATTGTACAAGATACAGCTTGTGTGTGTGTGTGTGTGTGTGTGTATGTGTGTGTGTGTGTGTGGGTGTGTGTGTGTGGGTGTGTGTGTGGGTGTGTGTGGGTGTGTGTGTGTGTGGGTGGGTGGGGAGGGGGGGAACTGTTGGGGGTCATCAATGAAACACCGCGGGTAGGATTCCTGTTCTTTCTTATTGTACAAATTACAGATTGTGGGAGGTCAATAAATGCCCGCAGAAGTCGGACGTGTCGGCTTAATGGCGCAAGAACGCAGCTCTGCATAAACAAAAGATGAAACAAATATTTAGAATAAAAGTTGTTTAAGGTACCAATGTTTTACTCGCCTTTAACAATATTTTTGTTTTACTGGCCTCCTAAGGCCACACAAATTGTTACAGAAATTAACTATGCCCATCCCCCAAACTTCGATTTTTTTGTAAAGCGCTCGCTCACTTTGAATTCAAGCGGAGTTCATACACATTTCATTCTATCTGAATTTTGCGTCTGAATTAGCTTGCCCTATTATCAGTGTCTTTTACCATCATATGAACTCACTCCGACATCAGTACATTGTAATTTACATCCCCAAGTCAAGGAAGAGAAGTGAAAATTTTAGTCGAATATTCCAGTGTAAGGGTTGAACCCCTTATCTCGGCATCAACACACACACTGGATGTTTAAGAAAGCGCGTTCCTATCCATTCGACCATGCTGAAGTTTTAACACTGCAATAATCGGAATGATTATATATGAATCATAATTTAACAAAATATAAGTCTGTGGCTTGAGGGCAATGAGAGCCGGCAATTTGGGAGCAGATTGCTTTGCTTTCATTTTCACAATATTATGAGAAAGCAATGGCAAATTACTGAACACACTATTTCCCAGAACATCACAGTCATTAAATGCTGAGGTTGATTGTGACGTTCTGTAAAGAAGATGCAACTAACTTTTAATACAAATAAAAACTAGATCAAAGTACACAGTCAGAAAAGACACATGCTTTGTATTTTTTTTTTTTTTTTGCATATCCTTTACAGGACATCGCTGTCAACATCGGCATCTTTCAGCTGATTGTTGACTTCTTTGCAAGATTACGCTCAGTAGTTTGCCATTGCTTTCTGAGCGGCCGGCTCACATACCCCGTAAGTTACCGTAGCGATTCCAACCACTGCTGATTCTCGTCACGAGAGTATACGAGATTACGGAGAAAAGTGGCTAACCTCTAGGCCAGGAAGCCGGCATGTTTTGTATAGAAAATTAAAAATTGAGTTGAGTCAAGAACCGACGTCACATCACTAGGGACATCCCCATAGGGCTCCGTCTTCATCTTCAACAACGTGAAAATGAAGATAACAGAAGAACAAATGGAAACAGACAGGAGCTTTGACAGAAATGAGGAGCGGCTGGTCGAGTGGCTAGAACACCGGGTTATATTTCAGGAGACCCGGGTCGAATCCTCGGTAAGGAGCGGATTATTTTTCTGTCCGGGACAGAACCCCCCCCCCCCCCCACCCCCTGCCCTACACCACTAGGTACTATAGTAGCGTGAACCTTATACTGTAAACAGACTTCTACCGGAAGCCATTTTTTCCGCGCTTGCGCAGAAGGGTTTCGTCGTGTCTACATCATTGACTATTAACATACACTTTGTATATCTCATTGGATATATTTAAATAACTCGTGCCAATAACGAATTACCATCTCCGCTTCCGGTAAAATGGCCAGTCTAATCATTGCGCATATAGCCGGTGGTTAGATTTGAAATTGTCTTTGAGATAATTTCACTATTTGGCATACCATAAATAATTATAATAATTTTAGTACAAGGCATAGATATTCGTTAAATTTAGCTGCATTTTCGAATTCTGCATGCAAAGATACATAAATTTGGAAAGTTTCATTTAAAAATATGGGGACCCTCTGGTAGATAAAAATTCGTTTCGCGGGCATGATAAATTCCTCTTTGTGATTGTAAATCCACATTGTCGGCACGCAATAAAAAAATTTTTTAGTACAAGGCATAGATATTCGTTAATTTTAGTTGCATTTTCGAATTGTGCATGCAAAGATACATAAATTTGGAAAGTTTCATTTAAAAATATGGGGCCCCTCTGGTAGAAAAAAAATTCGTTTTGTTTGCGGACATGATAAATTCCTCTTTGTGATTGTAAATCCACATTGTCGGCACGCAATAAAAAATTTTTTTAGTACAAGGCATAGATATTTGTTAATTTTAGTTGCATTTTTGAATTGTGCATGCAAAGATACATAAATTTGGAAAGTTTCATTTAAATATATTGGGACCTTCTGGTAGAAAAAAATTAATGAATTAATAATTATTTTTGCGGACGTGATTAAATTCTCTTTGCGATTGGAAAAATAAATAAATCCTTTTAATAAAAATATATGTACTTTCTCATTATATAAAGATATCATCTCTTATTATTATATGATTGCATGTAATTATTAAATATTAATTTTACGTAAATTTATTTAGAATTTGACTGACTATCATGGCAAGGACTGCTGATGATCTCAGATCCCATCTATCTGCGTTCGAAGGAGGATATCCTATAAGTACAGGATACATTGCCCGGCTGCTGGTTGTGGACAGTTGTTCTGTACCTGATGTGTTAGGAAAAGTCCAAACCATTGTGGCGACAAATGATCCAGGGAAAGACATATTTTTGCCGACATATTAAATCCCTCTTTGACTTTGCCTTTGGAAATCCAAAATGTCGGCATGCGTTTCACTTTTTAAAACGTGCAATTCTTCTTCTTCTTCTTCTTCTTCTTCTTCTTCTTCTTCTTCTTCTTCTTCTTCTTCTTCTTCTTCTTCTTCTTCTTCTTCTTCTTCTTCTTCTTCTTCTTCTTCTTCTTCTTCTTCTTCTTCTTCTTCTTCTTCTGCGTTCATCCGGAGTTTTTTTTCGTATGTGATTGCGTTGTGCCCGTTTACAGCAGAGCTGCGTTCTTGCGCTGTTAGGCCGACACATCCGACTTCTGCGGGCATTTGTTGACCGGGTTAACCTTCCCGGAAACGTGCAATTCGAACTACTACCTTGTGAGCCAATCTCTTTAATTAATGACAAATGTTTAAATGTTTGCATAAAGGAGAAATCTTTTTTTAGAAAAATATAATTTCTCATATAAAAACTGTCATTTACTGCCAATATAGAACCTTGCGGTGTATGGCAGAGGGGTCTTTGAGCCTGAGGAATAAAGTCCGCCTGGCTAGTGCAGTCGCCGCGAACTGTGCAGGTTAGGATTTTCTTTTTGCCCCCGACAGAAAAAAATTTGGCACCTTACCGAGGGATCGAACCCGGGCCTCCGAATGAGAGTCCGGCATTCTAGCCTCTCGGCCAGCCGCTCCTCCTCTCATTATATAAAGATATCTATTTTAGCATGAACCATCAGATTTTAAATTTGAGTATTTACTAATTTGAGTATTTACACCACCGAAAGATAGGCCTTGAGAAACCGAATCTAATGGTACCAAGATGTTGCATGTATGTCAATTAGAAGCAAAGATATGCAACTTTGAGTGTCGTGATCGTAAACACAGAAATTAATTAATATAACTACTAATTAGTTCCCATTTTTATATGCTAATTAGGTAAAATTGCATACTATCTAAACAGGATATAACACATATCGTGCGTTGCACAATTTCGCAGAATACAAGATACAACTTACCAGGGTTTAAAGCTAATATAAAGAATGCTCGTGGTAATTAATTAATATAACTACTAATTAGCGGCCATTTTTATATGCTAATTAGGTAACATTGCATACTATCTAAACAGGATATAACACATATCGTGCGTTGCACAATTTCGCAGAATACAAGATACAACTTACCAGGGTTTAAAGCTAATATAAAGAATGCTCGTGGTAATTAATTAATATAACTACTAATTAGCGGCCATTTTTATATGCTAATTAGTCAGTAGATGACAGATAGTTTGACAGTTGAAAGCAATGGTATTATGGAAATCCAAGGAAATAATGAACTAAAACAAGAATTGTGATGAAAATATGCACTTTGTCTCTCCGCGGTCTACAAGAGAGGACAACAATATAATATGTCATTAGAGGCGACTGGCTATGTCAACGCGTAGTTAATACAGTAAAAATTCGGTTTTCGTCGATAATCCGTCCAAAAACAATCGACGAAATCCGAACCCGACGAAAACCGAGGCAGTTATTTCCATGTAAATCCAATTCATTCGTTCTATAAATTTCAAAGTACATACCAAAAACACATTTTATAGAGAATAAATATAGTGTTTAATACAATTTTTCGGCCCCCCAGACTTGTCCGACCTCACACCTTCGCCGTGCCTAGTAACACTATGCACGCCAGTGCGCCTTTTGAATTTTTTAAACCATCCTCTGCTGGCTTTAAAATCACTAAGTGCAGGTCCGCATGGCCGAATGGATAAGAACGTGTGTTCTTAAACATCCGCTGTAAAACCAGAACGATCTATACCGCACAATGAACCACCACAACTGTAACCAACGCCACTGAGGCTGGTTGACCGAGGTGGAAAGTTTCTCTTTTTTGTTTTTACAAATCGGATCGGATCGGATTGAATTACATTGGTCTATTGGTAGTTTTAAACGTTTCTCCTCTGTGGGGAAACAGCAATTTCTTACTGGTCTCCTGAGGCCACACAAAATTTAAAGAAAATTAACCACGCCCATACCAAACTTTGATAACATTAAGAAAGAAATGAGAAGACTTAATATTAAAATGTTAGGTATATGTGAGACCAGAGGGCAATATAACTTCCGAGGTATGTAGCATAAACCATTCTGGTGGAAATAAACAAAAATTTTGGGGTATCAACTATAGTGGATATACAGTGGTACCTCGGGTTACGAACACCTCAGGTCACGAACAATTCGGGATACGAACAACAACTTCGAAAATATTTTGTCTCGGGTAACGTACAGTGCCTCGGGTTACGAACGAAGGCGAGAGAGAGAGAGAGAGAGAGAGAGAGAGAGAGAGAGAGAGAGAGAGAGAGAGAGAGAGAGAGAGAGAGAGAGAGAGAGCAAGGTTTAACGTTGGAGACAAACGATCGCGTACAATACAAATGAAGGCCACGCAGTACAGTACTAACATCGCTTAGCGCTAGCCTAGTAGCCTTGTTTTTCATGCGTGCGCAGCTTCGCTTTCATTGGCCTTCACTGCACAGCAGTAAAAGATTTCTTAGCAGTGGCACTGTGTTCAGTTTATCTCTTTCATTATTTTCCGTGTTAACCCCATCAATTATGAGTTCCAAGAACGGTAGTGGTGCTGTTGGGAAGCAGAAACGTATAACGGTAGAGGTAAAGAAGGAAATAATTATGAAACATGAAAATGGCGTTCGTGTGTGTGACATCGCTAATGAGTACTGCATCGCAAAATCAACTATCTCCACCATCATAAACAACAAAGAGTTACTCAAATCAGTCGATGTGGCGAAAGGCGTAACTAAGCTGCAGAAGCAAAGACCTCAAATTTTAGAGAAAGTTGAAAATCTTTTCTTGATCTGGATCAATGAAAAGCAACTTGCAGGAGACAGTGTAAGTGAGGCAATAATATGTGAAAGGCGAAGCTATTGCACAGTGATTTATTGTCGGAATTGCTTGGTACAAGTGCTGAGACTGACGATTTTAAAGTCAGCAGAAGCTGGTTTGAAAAGTTTAAAAAAAAAAAAAAAGGAAAGAAGTGGCATTCATAGTGTAATTAGGCACAGAGAGGCTGAAAGTTCTGATGAGAAATAAGCCGAATCGTTCAAGGTGGAATTTGATAAGACCATCAAAGAGGAAGACTACGTTCACTAACAAGTCTTTAAATGCGATGAAACGGGCCTCTTCTGGAAGAAAATGACAAAGAGGACCTTTATCACACAGGAGGAGAAAGCACTGCGGGGGTACAAACCAATGAAGGACAGGCTAACTCTGCTGTTATGTGCCAATGTTGTAGATGAGATTTTGTCCTTGGCAAAAATATGGGCCTGGAAGTCGATGGCAACGACTTGGATGACCAAATTGGAGAGCTCACTACAGATGAGCTTCTGGATCTTTAGAATGAACAGCTAAAGACATTAAAGGAGGAGCAGTCATCCGATGATGAGGAGCCAGTGATCGTTTCAACTGCCAGGATTAAAGAAATTTGCAGCAAGTGGGCAGACGTCGAAGACTTCATTGTGAACCCACCATCCAAACAAACTTGTTGCTTACAGGGCAGTAAACCTGATCAATGATTACGCGATGGCCAATTTCAGAAAGATTCTCCAACAAAGGAAACGACAAATTTCCCTTGATAGTTTCTTGGTGTAGAAAGATGCCCAGTCCGCTGCCAAGAAACAGCGACAAGAAACTCCTGAAACGATTGATTCAGAATAGCAAAGAAAGCGAAAAATTTCCTATGAGCGTTTTATTGGGAAGAAAGAGAGACTAAATCTTTTTTTAAAATTATTATTTTACATTTAATTTATTTGGTTTGTTTTCTTTCTCTTTAATTAATAGAATCATTCAAGGATCATTCAAAGCTTAGCGCCTTTAGGATCATAACCCTTCAAAATACATTTGGGAAGGTTGTAGAGAAGATAGTCGCTGTTAAGCTGCAGGATATTTTGGAAAGGGGAAAACTTCTTCCAAGAGGCCTGGGGAGCTACAGGTCAGAAAAAGATACCTGGTCAAATGTAGCCACTTTTGCCTTTGATGTTTATGAGGGGTTCCAAAGTAGACAGGAAAAGATGACGACAGCGCTTGATCTCGAGGATGCTTACAATATAGTTCGCTATGATATTCTGATGACCGCACTGATGGGGAAGGGGGTCAATCCCTGGTTGGTGAACAGCATAGCAGCCGTCCTGCATTCTCGTCGGGTTGCTCTCCGTCTGGGTGCGTGGACCTCAGAGCCACATATTTAACCCCAGTAATGCCACAGGGATCTGCAATCTCACCGGTGCTCTTTAACGTCTATACGAGCAAGATTGCAAACCTAGAAGCACCAGGGGTTGGAAGGATACTAATATTTGCAAATGATGTTCTTGCATATAGGCAGGGGAGAGATAGGGAGCAAACAGCCCAGGAGCTGCAGGTGACAGTAGACAAAGTGATTGATTGGTGTACTGAAATGGGTGCTGTCATCCACTCGGAAAAGACGGCTGTTTTGTGGTGCTCTCTGGACAACAGGATTGTGAGAGATGATGCCCCAAGCCTCACGATAGATGGTAGAAGCGTCAACAGAGAGAATAAACTGAAGTATCTGGGAATCACATTTGACAGGAGTCTGTCCTTCATGGACCATGTGGAGACGGTTGTGACAAGATCTTAAAAGGGACACAATGCAGTTAGAACTATGGCGGCAATGGACACAGAGCAGAGATTGCTCTTCACACTATCCCAGCACTTGATCCTCTCAGTGATTGATTATAGACTAGGACTGCTCACTGTCTCAAAGGGTCAGCTGGTGAAATTAGAGCGCATAAAGAACGAAGCTATGCGGGTTATTCTGGGATGCACCAGAGACACCCCAGTGGTGTTTATGCGTTACATCCTTGCTCTGCCGACTGTTGCTGGTAGGCTCAAGGTGATGCAGGCGAAGGCATACCTCAGAGTAGCTGCAGACACAGATCACCCGTTGCATGAAGCGCTGGACGAAGTTCAGGGTCAGAGATTGATAAGATTGAAATCATGGATGGCTCAGGCGGAGAATACGATCAGACAGGTGTGCATCTTGGAGAACATTAGGCGAGGAGAGCAGTAGGTCAGAGTGCCAGCGGAGCAGTCAGACTTGTGCAGAGTTATAATCACACTGAGCCGGGAGTGCAGGGAGTGGCCAGCAGGGGCCACGTAAGGTGAAATCCAGCAACTAATTCAAGATAATGCTCGCCCGGGTGATGTGATTACCTACACGGATGGTTCGGTGTTGAGAGGCAGGAGGAGTGCCTGGGGATTCTTAGCAAAAGCTAATGGTCGACGTTTGGTGCAGGAGAGCCTGACGTATGTTACCACAACATCTAGCTTAAGAATGTAGGTGGAGGGTGTCAGTGCAGCTTTCCACTGGATGGAGAACACGATACGTACACACATCGTGATTGTAACTGACTCAGAAAGCATTCTGAGGAGGGTGAGGACAGGCAGGTTTCGCGCAGAATGGCTTGCTTCGCTTCGGAGGTCACAGGTAGCATGCGTCACCTGGATCTTTTCTCCTGGGCATGCTGGTGTGCTGGGGAATGAACAGGCGGACAGATTGGCTGGCTCGGACAAACTTGGTGGAGTATTGATGCATGACAAGGCAGACATAGTTGCGGCCTTGTGGGAGCACGTGTACACCTCGGAGGAACAAACGGATCACCATAGTCTGGTAAAGAATGAGGCAGCGAGTTGTGACGAGGGGATTTGGCCGACGCTTGACGCTCAGCGGAAAGGCGAGATGGACATATAATCAGATTGCTACTGAAACTATTAGTGTTGGAACTCTTCGCTGGCTGCTGAGAATGGGGACGAGGGGATTTGGCCGACGCTCGACGCTCAGCGGAAAGGCGAGATGGACATATAATCAGATTGCTACTGAAACTATTAGTGTTGGAACTCTTCGCTGGCTGCTGAGAATGGGGACGGAGCGCTTATTGGAATGCCCCGAATGCTGTGCTGTCGGTTCCTCAATCAATCAATCAATCAATCAATCAATCAATCAATCAGTCAATCAATCAATCAATCAATCTTTAATTAATACGTGAAGTACACGTATTCTTTGCGTTTTGTCAGTTAAACGATTGGATGTTAATAAAAAAAGAACGATTCTTTCATATTTAAACGGATTGTCTCTATTTAATTGATTTCAATGTTTCGGATTACGAACGTTTCGGGATACGAACCGAGTTCTGGAACGAATTAAGTTCATAACCCGAGTTACCACTGTATAAATAGGAGAAGACCAATGTTGATTTGTAGAAGGCAAGTGTTCAGTAAATGCAAAAGATTCTCAATGCCAATGAATTTTTTCACCTCACGATCTCATGCCAAGGGCTTCTGGAATGATATAACGAATTAGACATGGCCGAGGACCAGTGTAAAAATTTGAAATGACTGTCATCCTCAGGGATTTCAACGCCAAAGTAACAACGAGAAGGTGAGTGGTGTGACTGGTGGCTATGGTCTAGGTGATAGGAATGAGAGAATTGACGATTAATAGACGAAGTGAGCAGAACAACACCTGGCCTGGCACAGTCAAGGCCTGCATGCACTTATTTTCGCACTGGCGAAATGCCGTGCAAGTTTATGAGGTTTATGTAGATAAATATTATGTTTAGAGGAAATGCCATTTACGTTTGTAAATTTCATTCATTTTGAAGAAATAGTTCTCCCCCACCTCTCTCTCTCTCTCTCTCTCTCTCTCTCTCTCTCTCTCTCTCTCTCTCTCTCTCTCTCTCTCTCTCTCACTCACTCTCTCTCTCTCTCTCTATCTCTCTCTCTCTCTCTCTCTCTCTCTCTCTCTCTCTCTCTCTCTCTCTCTCTCACTCTCTCTCTCTCTTTTCTCACGTTTGCTTAGAGAATATTTAAAATATCATAATAACATTATAGTAATACCTTGAATGATCACTACACGTATTAATAGTTATGTTCAAGCATTCTGCAGAATTACTAGAAATCTAAAAGAAAAACACCTAGATAAGCAATGAGAGGGGACATAAACATCTAATATTGTGACAAGGGAGACTACTAGAAATTAAAAAAGGAAATTGTATACCTAGTTATAATATCATCAGTTAACTACAAATCTCTTTCTTTTTCTTTAGGAAATGAAATAATTAATAAGTTAGTCAGATGCTATAAGATTAATAATAATGCCTTTAGTTTCCTTAAAGAAAATTTGTCTAAACTTTGCTTACTTACATTTTATAATCAACTTTTACAGTTTAACATTTACTTTTAATTCCTGAAAGTGGTTTTTCAATGATAAGTAACTAATATACATAACTAGTAATTTTTTACTGGCCTCATAAAAACGGCCACACAAATTCATCATCGCCATCCTGATCGCCAGCCCGATTCTCTTGACAGCACTTCTCAGCGCTATCAAGCCAAGTCGCCTTATAATTTCAAGCTACCTGATACGGGGGAGAATGGTACGCAAAAACAACAATAAAAAAACCACAGCCAAGCAAGATGGGCAGCAAGGGAGCCGCCAAGACCGGACAGAAGACGAATGTGGAGAACCTATCTGTAAGCTGCAGCAAAGACCACGTAACTACAGTCAACTCAACTGAAGCTACCTCGAGAAAGACCGAGACCAGCCCACCACATACAAGAGATAAGACAGCCGAGAAGAAGGAGGAGAAAGACACCAGAGGCGGCAACACCGACTCCAAGACAGCCAAATGGGTTGTAAAACGTGTCCAGGGGGAGCTGTCAGACGACGAAATCATGAAACAGCTGCAGAAAGAAAACCTCCACATCAGAATCCTGAAGGCACAACAGATCCTGACGTACTCGAAGATACCAACCACACTGGCGGTGGTGACGACTGAGGGCAACGAGATCCCACACCTGGTGTCAATCAACAATATAACTCAACAGCCTGAATGGTTCCTACCAAGAATCAACCAATGCTCAAGATGCCAGAGGGCCGGCCACAGTCGGACAATCTGCCGCAGCAAGACGAAAATCTGCCGATACTGCGCCGACCATCACGCCTTTAAGGAGTGCCCGCTGGCCAAGCTGGACACCGACTTCAGAGCACCCAATATTAAGAGGAAGTGCGCCAACTGCCTGGGCAAGCATGGGGCAAGATACCTGGGCTGTCCGTACCTGCAACGTCACAGAGACGTCCTGAAGATAGCCACAACCACAAGGACACCATACAACGAAGCAATGCGGAGGTGCGAGACAGCAACGGGTTGCTCACAAGCAGAAAGAGCCCAACTGCAAAGCCAAATAGACGAGCTAAAGAAGCAGATCAAGCTGCTCCTAACACAGTCACAAACAAGCGACAATGAAAAACTGCTTGCTGAAATGAAGGAGATACAGCATAACATCAAACGAGATGGAGCGCATGGTCGAGTTGAAGAAGGAGAACGAAGAAATCTTACAAATTATCAAGACCGAAAGAGAATTGCACAGAGCTGAACTGGAACGAATCCAAAACAAACCAACAGAAACCACACAAGAACTAGCAGAGAAACCGCAAGATGAAAACCAAGAGACCGAGCCTGAACCACAAACTACAGCCAGCAGCCCAACCGCGATACCCAAGGAGGCCAGAGATGAGCACCCTGACGACGACACGCAGAGGCCCAGGGTGACTACCTTGGAGGAGCTTCAAGAAAGTGCAAGAAAGGAGGAACGCATTCGCCAGGAATACAAAAGGTGCTGGGAAGAAAGAGAAACGAAAAAGCCCAGGAAACTTAGGAAACCGGTTGAGTACCCAGACCTATACTATGACGCAGAGAGCAATTTCGACTATTATATAGAGGACGGAGAGTTCATCCCGTGGAAGCTCAGGGAGGAAGATCGCGAAGAGCAAAAAAAACTATTTCTCGAAAACCTACGCAAGGAGGAAGAGAAAGACAACATCGAAAAACTCCTACGATCACTGCACAAAAATGGCCACAAAAACACCAATTAAAAGTCCTTTTAAGGACTGAAATCAGCCAAGCCAGACGAGCCAGGAGCCTTCACTAGCCAAACAAATCACCAGAAGAGCCAGAAGCCAATGCTACCAAATCAAACTATTTGAGGAGATGCACTGCGAAGGGAAACAAACCTAAAAGAACCAGACGTCACTCGAAAGAGAGCAAAATTAAAAAACAGGGTGAAAAGACCCACACAAACCCACGGATCGACTATCTAACCAACGCTGAAAGAAGCAGGTTGAGGGAGACAGAGTTTGTCATTTTTGTTTTTCATATCGGATCGGATGTTAAAGAAATTATATATGCCCATCCCACATACTTTGATTTCGTTTTTTTTAAAGCGCTCACTCACTTTGAATTCAAGCGGAGTCTATACACACTACATTCTATCTGAATGTTGCGTCTGGATTAGCTTTCCCTATTATCAGTGTCTTTTACCATCAGTCGAACTCACTCCGACTTCAGTACTTGTAATTTACATCCCCAAGTCAAGGACGAGAAGTCAACATTTTAGTCGAACTGTCCAGTGTAAGGGTTGAACCCCTTATCTCGGCATCAACACACTGGATGTTTAAGAAAGCGCGTTCCTATCCATTCAGCCAGGCTGAATTTTTATTATGACGTTCTGTAAAGGACATGCAACTAACTTTTAATACAAATAAAAACTAGATCAAAGTACACAGTCAGAAAATACACATGTTTTGTATAGAAAATTTGAGTTGAGTCAAGAACCGATGTCACATCACTAGGGACATTCCCATAGGGGTCCGGCATCATCTTCGACAACGTGAAAATGAAGATAACAGAAGAACAAATGGAAATAGAGAGCAGCTTTGACAGCAATGAGGATCGGCTGGTCGAGTGGCTAGAACACCGGGTTCTCTTTCAGGAGACCCGGGTTCGAATCCTCGGTAAGGTGCGGAATAGTTTTCTGTCGGGGACAAAACCGAAACTAACCTGTACAGTTCGCCCCGGACTGTACAAGTCAGGCGGCCTTAATTCCTTAGGGTCAAGAACCCCACCCCACCCCCTTCCCCCTTGCCCTACACCACTAGGTACTATAGTCAGTAGACGACAGACAGTTTGACAGTTGAAAGCAATGGTATTATGGAAATCCAAGGAAATAATGAACTAAAACAAGAATTGTGATGAAAATATGCACTTTGTCTCACCGGGGTCCACATGAGAGGAAAACAACATAATATGTCATTAGAGGCGACAGGCTACGTCATCGCTGTATGTTGTAGTATATTGGCCTTACTACACAGCAGTAAAACATTTCTTAGCAGTGGCACTGTGTTCAGTTTATCTCTTTCATTATTTTCCTTGTTAACCCCATCAATTATGAGTTCAAAGAACGGTAGTGGTGCTGCTAGGAAGCAGAAACGTATAACGGTAGAGGTAAAGAAGGAGAACAAAGTGACATCTGGCAAGGTCGAAGGGAATAGACCAAGAGGACCACCGAGAGGAAAATACCTGGATCGCTTGGCCACATGGCATGGACGAGACAGAAACACTGAGCTGATCCACGACTCTGGTGATCGAGTGAAATGGCGAGTCATGACCGCACACGCTTTCCGGCATGTCACATGATTGATTGATTGATTGATTGATTGAAAGAAGGAAATAATTATGAAACATGAAAATGGCGTTCGTGTGTTTGACATCGCTAATGAGTACTGCATGGGAAAACAGGTAGCGGGGTAGGGGTATCCCCTATCAAAGGAGAAGTAAGGCGCCTCCTTCCCTCCGCTAGCCTACGGGACACCCTTGGGCAAGGTGGAGTACCCGTTTAGCCCCCCGATCAGGGTTACGTGAAGCCATGGGTGCAGGTGGTGGATGAAGATGTAGAGCAGCCGACAGATAGTTGTAGGTTATGGTCTACACCTTCACGACGGTAGGCAGAGGATCTCCTTTTTTGAGGAGACAATGGCTACGGTCACTGACCAGTATGGTCACTGCTGGGAAGGAAAGCAATGGCAAACTACCTTCTTTACACATGCCAAGAAAATCATGTTGTGTTCACTTATCGATAATCAGAGAAACGGCGTAAATGGGTGCTCCATAGGAGCAGCCTCGCCCGGTAGGGATAGTCATGCGCACCAGGTGACTCCAGACCGTCAACAGGCTACTAGGTGCAAAAGATTAATATCATTGAAAGTAGGAACTTGGAATGTTAGAACAATGAATGCAGATGGAAAGTTGGAGGACATCAAAAAAGAAATGGAGAGAGAGAAGATTAACATATTAGGAATATCGGAAACGAGATGGAGAGGAGCAGGGATAAGGACAGGAGAGGATTGTAAGATTATTTACTCGGGGGGAGAAGAACAGCAAAGAAGTGTAGCCATTATATTAGATAAGCAAACATCAAATTCTGTCAAAGGATATTGGGCTGTGTCAGACAGAGTTCTATTAGTAAAATTAAACGGAAGACCTTTTAAAATAAATGTAATTCAAGTATATGCCCCAACAAGTGAAAGCAGTGAAGAAAGTATAGAGGCATTTTATAATGACATGGAGTCTGCTTTGAAGAACTGTAAAAAATCAGAAATAAATATCATAATGGGTGATTTCAACGCAAAAATAGGAAAGCAAAGCGATGGATACAGTGTAGGCAACCATGGTTTGGGAGAGAGAAATGAAAGAGGTTACAGACTTGTAGAATGGGCAAAAGAACAAGAATTGGTTGTAGGAAACACCTGGTTTAAACAACATCCTAGAAGATTATGGACATGGAGGAGTCCAGACAGCAGGATTAAAAACCAGATAGATTACATCCTGATGAGCAAAAGGTTTCGAAATGCATTAACAGTTGTAAAAACAGTTCCAAATGCAGACTGTTACAGTGATCACAGATTAATTACTGGCACATTGAGGGTAAAGTTAAAGAAAGTCAAGTATACAGCAGGAAACCCTAAATATGACTTGTGCAAATTGAAAACTGACAAAGAAATACAAGATAATTTTAACATAGAAGTAAAGAACAAATTTGATTTATTGTCTGATCTAGAGATCCTATTTCAAGATGTAGATGATCAATGGGAAATGCTGAAGAATTCAATCAGTTGTGCAGCAGAAAAAACTATTCCAAAAGTAAAGAAAGTTGGCCGTAAGACATGGATGACTGAAGAAATTTTACAACTAATGGAAACAAGAAGACAGAACAAAAATAATCCTGCCAAATATGAAGAAATTCACAGAAAAGTCAGAACCTTATGTAAGGAGGCTAAAGAAACATGGCTTGAGAAAAATTGCAGAGAAATTGAAAAACAACACAACAGTAAAAATGCGAAACTAATGCACAAAAGAATTCAGGAGATTACTAATCAAAGAACACGTACATCAGGAGGCTGCCTAAAGACAAAAGATGGAAGAGTCATAGTAGAAAAAGATCAGATTTTACATGTATGGTCAGATTACGTGAAAAACCTTTATGACGATAGCAGAGACGAACAATATATTGTTCAAAATAACAATGAAGGGCCAGCAATTTTGAAGATGGAGGTTCAGAATGCTCTTAATCATATGAAATCTGGCAAAACCCCCGGTCCAGACAGCGTCACAACAGAAATGATTAATGCTTTAGAAGAATATGGAATAGATAAAGTTACCAGTCTGCTTAATACAATATATGATACTGGAAACATACCTCATGAGTTATGTAATTCTGTATTTATTGCAATCCCAAAGAAATCAGGAGCCTTGGAATGTGATCAACATCGAACAATTAGTATAATGAGTCACATCACGAAGATTTTGCTAAGAATTATCATGCAAAGAGTTAGGAGGAAAATACAACCTGAAATAGGAGAAGAACAATGTGGGTTTGTAGTAGGCAAGGGTACAGTAAATGCTGTGTATATACTGAGAACCGTAATCGAACGTTCTATAGAAGTAAACAAAGATCTACACCTTTGCTTCATTGACTACACAAAGGCTTTTGATAAAGTGAGACATGTCAACATGATAAGGATGCTTGAAGATCTACAAATTGATGGGAAAGACCTTAGACTTGTAAAAAACATATATTGGAAACAACAAGCTGCCATAAGAGTTGATAATGAAGTAAGCCAATATCAGCCTATTAAGAGAGGTGTGAGACAGGGATGTGTAATGTCTCCAGATCTGTTTTCCCTGTACAGTGAAAATATTTTCAGAAATATTGAAAATATGGAAGGAATCAACATTGGGGGACGATGCATCAATAACATTAGATATGCAGATGATACAGTCTTGATTGCAGACAATGAACAGGACCTGCAAAATTTAGTAGATGCGGTTGTTACACATAGTGAACAACAAGGGTTAGAATTAAATTGTAAAAAGACACAGATTATGGTCGTCACTAAGAAGAACGAAATACCACAGTGTAATATACAAGTAAATGGGAATACTCTTCAACAAGTGAATAGGTACAATTACCTCGGAACAGTAATAACATCTGATGGGAGATGCCTTGAAGAGATTAGAACAAGAATCGCCATGGCAAAAGTAGCCTTTAGCAAGATGAAAAACATACTGACCAATAAAAAGATGTCAATTGAAACGAGAAAAAGAGTGTTGAGATGCTACATAGAACCTGTACTTTTATATGGATGTGAAGCTTGGACAATGAGCAGCCAGGCTGAAAAATATCTGATGGCTGTAGAAATGTGGTTTCTGAGGAAAATGCAAAGAATACCATGGACAGCCAGAAAGACCAATGAACAAGTCCTTCAAGAAACAAATGAAGATCGTAAACTGATCAGAGACATTAGACGTAGACAGTCACAATTTTTTGGGCATGTTATGAGAAGAAATGATTTGGAGAACTTGGTGACAACTGGTAAGATCGAGGGGAACAGACCAAGGGGAAGACCTAGAAACAAGTATCTGGATGGCTTGGCCTTGTGGCATGGTCGAGACAAAAACACGGAACTGATCCACGACTCTGTTGATCGAGTGAGATGGCAGAACATGACCGCCCACGCTTACCGGCATGGCACATGATGGATGGATGGATGGGAAAACCAACTATCTCCACCATCATAAAGAACAAAGAGTTACTCAAATCAGTCGATGTGGCTAAAGGCGTAACTAAGCTGCAGAAGCAAAGACCTCAAATTTTAGAGAAGGTTGAAAATCTTCTCTTGATCTGGATCAATGAAAAGCAACTTGCAGGAGACAGTGTTAGTGAGGCAATAATATATGAAAAGGCGAAGCTGTTGCACAGTGATTTATTGTCGGAATTGCTTGGTACAAGTGCTGAGACTGACGATTTTAAAGTCAGCAGAAGCTGGTTTGAAAAGTTAAACATAAAAAGAAGAAAAGAATTGGCATTCATAGTGTAATTAATCTCAGAGAGGCTGCAAGTTTTAATGAGAAATAAGCTGAAGCGTTCAATGTGGAATTTGATAAGATCATCAAAGAGGAAGACTAAGTTCCATAACAAGTCTTTAAATGCGATGAAACGTGCCTCTTTTGGAAGAAAATGCCAAAGAGGACCTTTATCACACAGGAGGAGAAAGCACTGCGGGGGTACAAACCAATGAAGGACAGGCTAACTCTGCTGTTATGTGCCAATGTTGTAGATGAGATTTTGTCCTTGGCAAAAATATGGGCCTGGAAGTCGATGGCAACGACTTGGAGGACCAAATTGGAGAGCTCACTACAGATGAGCTTGTGGATCTTCAGAATGAACAGCTAAAGACATTAAAGGAGGAGCAGTCGTCCGATGATGAGGAGCCAGTGACCGTTTCAACAGCCAGGATTAATGAAATTTGCAGTACGTGGGCAGACGTCGAAGACTTCATTGTGAACCACCATCCAAACAAACTTGTTGCTAACAGGGCAGTAAACCTGATCAATGATAACGCGATGGCAAATTTCAGAAAGATTCTCCAACAAAGGAAGCGACAAATTTCCCTTGATAGTTTCTTGGTATAGAAAGATGCCCAGTCGGCTGCCAAGAAACAGCGACAAGAAACTCCTGAAACTATTGATTCAGAATAGCAAAGAAAGCGACAAATTTCCTGTAACGCGTTCTCTTGGGAAGAAAGATAGGCTAATTCTTTTTTTATTAAATTTTACATTTATTTTATTTGGTTTGTTTTCTTTCACTTTAATTAATAGAATCATTCAAGGATCATTCAAAGCTTAGCGGCTTTAGGATCATCACCCTTCAAAATACATTTGGGAAGGTTTTAGAGAAGATAGTCGCTGTTAAGCTGCAGGATTATTTTAGAAAAGGAGAAGTTTCTTCCAAGAGGCCTGGGGGGCTACAGGCCAGGAAAAGATACCTGGTCAAATGCAGCCACTTTTGCCTTTGGCGTTTATGAGGGGTTCCAGAGTAGACAGGAAAAGATGGCGGCAGCGCTTGATCTCGAGTATGCATACAATGTAGTTCGCTATGATATTCTAATGACCGCACTAATGGAGAAGGGGGTCAATCCCTGGTTGGTGAACTGGATAGCAAGGATCATGTGGAGACGGTTGTGACAAGATCTCAAAAGGGACTCAATGCACTTAAAATTATGGCGGCAATGGACACAGAGCAGAGAATGCTCTTCACATTATACCAGCACTTGATCCTCTCCGTGGTTGATTATAGACTAGGACTGCTCACTGTCTCAAAGGGTCAGCTGGTGATATTAGAGCGCATAAAGAACGAAGCTATGCGGGTCATTCTGGGATGCAACAGAGACACCGCAGTAGTGTGTATGCGTTACATCCTTTGTCTGCCGACTGTTGCTTGTAGGCACAAGGTGATGCAGGCGAAGGCATACCTCAGAGTAGCTGCAGACACAGATAACCCGTTGCATGAAGCGCTGGACAAAGTTAAGGTTCGGAGAAGGATGAGAGGGAAATAATGAATGGCTCAGGCTGAGGATACGATCAGACATGTGTGCATCTTGGAGAACATTAGGCGAGGAGAGGAGTGGGTCAGAGTGCCAGCGGAGCAGTCAGATTTGTGCAGAGTTATAATCACATTGAGCCGGGAGTGCAGAGAGTGGCCAGCAGGAGCCACGGAAGTGGAAAGCCAGCAACTAATTCCCACAAGGCGGCAACCACGTCTGCCCTGTCATACATCAATACTCCACCAAGTTTTGCCGAACCAGCCAATCTGACCGCCTGTTCATTCGACTAAAATGTTGACAACTCGTCCTTGACTTGGGGATGTAAATTACAATGTACTGAAGTCGGAGTGAATTCGACTGATGGTAAAAGAAACTGATAATAGGGAAAGCTAATCCAGACGCATCATTCAGATAGAATGAAGTGTGTATAGACTCCGCTTGAATTCAAAGTGAGTGAGCGCTTAAAAAAAAACGAAATCAAAGTATGTGGGATGGGCATAATTAATTTCTTTAATAATTTGTGTGGCCGTTTTTATGAGGCCAGTAAAAAATTATTAGTTAAGGATATTAATAAGTTACCATTGAAAGACCACTTTAAGAAATTAAAACTAAATGTGGAACATTAAAAGTTGATTATAAAATGTAAGTAAGCAAAGTTTAGACACATTTTCTTTAAGAAAACGAATGGCATTATTGTTAAGCTTATAGTATCTGACTGACTTATTAAATATTTCATTTCATAAAGAAATTGAAAGAGATTTGTATTTAACTGATGATATTATAATTACGTATACAATTTAACTTTTTAATTTCCAGTACTCTCCCTTGTCACAATATTAGATGTTTATGTCTCCTCTCATTGCTTATCTAGGTGTTTTTCTTTTTGATATCTAGTAATTCTGCAGAATGCTTGAACATAACTATTAATACGTGTAGTGATCAATCAAGGTATTACTATAATGTTATTATGATATTTTAAATATTCTCTAAGCAAACGTGAGAAAAGAGAGAGAGAGAGAGAGAGAGAGAGAGAGAGAGAGAGAGGGAGAGAGAGAGAGAGAGAGAGAGAGAGAGAGGTGGGGGAGAACTATTTGTTCAAAATGAATGAAATTTACAAACGTAAATACCATTTCCTCTTAACATAATATTTATCTACTTAAACCTGATAAACTTGCACGGCCTTTCGCCAGTGCGAAAATAAGTGCATGCAGGCCTTGACTGTGCCAGGCCAGGTGTTGTTCTGCTCACTTCGCCTATTAATCGTCATCTCTCTCATTCCTATCACCTAGGCCATAGCCACCAGTCACACCACTCACCTTCTCGCTGTTACTTTGGCTTTGAATTCCCCCAGGATGACAGTCATTTCAAATTTTTACACTAGTCCTCGGCCATGTCTAATTCGTTATATCATTCCAGAAGCCCTTGGCATGAGAACGTGAGGCGAAAAAATTCATTGCTATTGAGAATCTTTTGCATTTACTGAACCCTTGCCTTCTACAAATCAACATTGGTCTTCTCCTATTTATACAGTGGTAACTCGGGTTATGAACTTAATTCGTTCCAGAACTCGGTTCGTATCCCGAAATGTTCGCAACCCGAAACATTGAAATCAACTAAATAGAGACAATCAGTTTCAAGATGAAAGAATCGTTCTTTTTTATTAACCCAAAGAATACGTGTACTTCAGGTATTAAATAAAGAGAAAGAAAACAAACCAAATAAATTAAATGAAAATTTAAAAAAAGATTTAATCTATCTTTCTTCCCAAGAAAACGCTCATAGGAAATTTGTCACTTTCTTTACTATTCTGAATCATTAGTTTCAGAAGATTCTTGTCGCTGTTTCTTGGCAGCCGACTGGGCATCTTTCTACACCAAGAAACTATCAAGGGAAATTTGTCGCTTCCTTTGCTTGGGAATCTTTCTGAAATGGGCCATCGCGTTATCATTGATCAGGTTTACTGCCCTATTAGCAACAAGTTTGTTTGGATGATGGTTCACAATGAAATCTTCGACGTCTGCCCACTTGCTGTAAATTTGTGTAATCCTGGCAGTTAAAACGGTCACTGGTTCCTCATCATAGGACGACTGCTCCTCCTTTAATGTCTTTAATGTTGACAGCGCCAACCATCAAGGTGCTTCCGGTGTCCAGGTCACTGTCATCCAGTCCTGCTCCTCTGGCGCTCAACATCGCAAGAATACAGAAAACCGGCTCATATTCACTATGGGGTGCCTAACCCCACACAGCCTCAACACCCAACATAGTTTCATCTAATCGTAGGCATTTCCCGTCCCCTCCCCACTTTGTTGCTTCCACACGCTCCTAGGTGTCACCCTCTTCCTGTCTCTAACCAGTCCTTTTCTCTACTAATATTATCCTCTACCCTGTCTCCCTCAGCCCGATTCCGAGTGACCGAACCATTAGTTACCTGGGCATTTCATATTACCACTCTTGGTACTCCTCTCGTACGCAATACAGCGCGCACCCGTAATGTAATCACTACTCCCCCGGACCCAATAATCCCCCCCACTAGTTAGCAACTACACTGTATATGCGGTCGGGTGTGCGTGCACATAGATACTAGTTCATATGTGTATGTGTGTATGTGCACAGATATATATGTCTTTCTCCCTCTCTCTCTCCCTCTCTTAATAATCGCACACCAACCCTCTCTCTCTCTCACTGCCCATCTCTCTATCTTTCTCTATCTCTCCCTCTCTCGCTCCCTCAACAATCTTGCTTCTCTGTGCCTACATATGACATGTGTATTGCTGGTGGTCTGATCCTATACAACTCCAATAACACAAGCACTTGGTGATTTGAACCTTATACGTTGTATAACTATCAACCTTACTTGCTCTATTTCATAGGGAACACTATGAGTGAAGCCTCGTATTTGTAGACCGACCGACGCCGCATACATCAGGTGGCGTGTCGTAGGAACTTTTCCAATCTCTCTCTCTCTCTCTCTCTCTCTCTCTCTCTCTCTCTCTCTCTCTCTCTCTCTCTCGCTCTCTCTCTTTTCCATCTTGTTTCTCTGTGCCTACCTATTCCAACTATATTGCTAGTGGTCTGATTTTATACAGCCCCAAATAACACAACCACTGGGTGATTTGATTCTCAAATACGTTGTATAACAATCAACCTTACTGCCTCTATTTCATAGGGAACAGTATGAGTGACGCCTCGTATTTGTAGACCTACCCACTCCGCATACCTCATGTGGTATGTCGCAGGCATTTTTTCAACCTCTCTTATTTTATAGTAAAATATTTTTACTCTCTCTCTCTCTCTCTCTCTCTCTCTCTCTCTCTCTCTCTCTCTCTCTCTTACTCCTAACAATCTTGCTTCTCTGTGCCTACCCACACCATGTTTATTACCAGTGGTTGGATCTTATGCATCTCCTATAAAACAAGTACTGGGAGATTTTGATCTTTAAATACGTTGTATAACAATCAACATTACTGGCTCTATTTCATAGGGAACAGTATGAGTGAAGCCTCGTATTTGTAGAACGACCTACTCCGCATTCATCATGCGGTATGTCGCAGGCATTTTTCCAACCTCTCTCTCTCTCTCTCTCTCTCTCTCTCTCTCTCTCTCTCTCTCTCTCTCTCTCTCTCTCCTAATATCTTGCTTCTCTGTGCCTACCTACTTCACGTGTATTACCAGAGGTTGGATCTTATACAGCCCCAATAACTCAAGCACTGGGCGATTTGATCCTTAAATATGTTGTATAACAATCAACCATACTGACTATTTCATAGGGAACAGTATGAGTGGAGCGTCGTACTTGTAGACCGACGTACTCCGCATACCTCATGTGGTATGTCGCAGGCACATTCCCCCCCCCCTCTCTCTGTCTCTGTCTCTCTCTCGCTCTCTCTCTCTGTCTCTCTCTCTCTCTCTCTCTCTCTCTCTCTGTCTCTCTTTCTCTCTCTTACATATACTTTGCACATGCCCACATACACCAGCATTTTGTCTGTTGAGCGGTGTCTATGTATGTATGTGCGTTCACGCATATCAGTCCACCCAGACTTTAGGACTCGCCCCCTATAATAACATATAGGAGCACATAATGGGGTTTTGGTTAGTACCACCATCAATCTTGCGCGCCTGATGCTTCGCTAGTACATCCACTGTGATTGCTCAGATACCCTTACCAGACCAGTTACCGTCATACCCTCCTGCCCCGCCCCTTCCTTCTATGTGCTCACTGAACCGTAACACCTAGCACCGGGTATAAGAATACATCGGATATTTTCTGCGTTGCTTACAGATCCGAACTGAGAGGTGAGTATGAACATTTTCTCTATGAACATTTTTTTCAATTAAAATTTTTTTCAATTCTCATTTTCTCTTCATTGCTTTCATTTTTTCATGCTTTTGTTCTTCTCGTCCTCTCGTCACCTTCTGATGTAGTCACAGAAGATCTCCTTGACTGTATGTTGTGTTTGTGAATGTGTTTGTTTGCTGATGAAGGCTAATCGCCGCAACGTCTTGTATGTGTCTTAACTCTGTTATGTAACAGTATGACAGTCTACTGTTTCCAATTGCTTCTAATAGGACTTGTCCAATCGATTTTTCTGTTTGCCTCTGGTATTCTTCACATTTTCTCAGAAACTACAACTCAATTACGCCCCCCCCCCCCCGCCCTCCACCTCAAGGATCGGACAAACGATGAAGAACAAAAAGAACCTGCTGAATGATGGCCAGGTTAGTATTCCGGTCTAGTCCGACATATTTTGTTTTAGTTCCGTTAATTTTGCTTTCCTTGTTCAGTTACTGGCGCTGTGATGAAGGACTCACAAACGCAATTCGTAAACCCGCATTCCACGTTCGAAACATAACTGCAGGTCGTTTAAAACAGTACGAGTACCGATAGTTCAGAAAGCAATGGTAAACTACTGAACGTAAACTTGCCAAAAAAGTCACAAACAGCCTAAGAATGCTGGAGTTGACTGCGACGCATGCAACAAACTTGATCAGGTTACTGGAAATTTGTTCTACCTTTCATTCTATACTTTCACATACTCCATTGTCATTGTAGATTACACTATTACTTTATTGTTATACTCATTTTATAATCCACCGTTGTACTTCGTTATTGCATATACTTCTTCTTCCGCCTTTTATCCCCCAGCGGAGTATAGGCCCTCAACCAACTCAGCCAAACGTCTGTAGACTTGTTCATGCTTGGCTGATTACACAGATGCATAATACTGTCTACGCCAGGGGGGTCACCAAACTACGACCGGATCCGACTCGCGACTTCACTTCATCAGGCCCCCCGAAGGTACTTAGATTTGCTTGATAAAACGTATGGAACACGAGACGTTGTAATACCATTTAAATTTAAATATTATGCTTAGAATACTAGATCTACACACGTGCGGAGACCTCCTGGCTGCTATGTGCCTTAAATTTACCATTTTCAATTTTAAATTATTGTAGCTAGATTTTCTTGTTTATTGTAATGTTTGCTTATTTCGCGCCATCCCAAAAGCTAGGAACTCGATATGGTATTCTCCGGTGCCAGACGAGTCTACTGAACTTTCGAGTATGTCACAACGTCTCGTGTTCATTCGTAGTGTCAATTTGGACTTTCAGATAAAGGAAGAGTTCGTATCTGTTTGGAGCATGCATGGAACAATAATTGGAAAAGATGTGTTCATGGAAGTGCAAAAAAATTGGCAAGACTATAACCTTCAGTTGAATCAGTTTCGAAGTGATACAGTTGATGGCGGAAAAAAACATGGCTGGAGTGAGGAAGGGTCTGGTGGGGCATATCAGGACTCAGTTGGAAGATTTGGAAATTCCTGGCGCTCTGTTCATACACTGCATAATACATCATCAAGCACATTGTGGGAAATAATTAGATATTTCTTGTGTACTAACATCTGTCGTTTCTGCTGTGAACTTCATTCGGGGACATACACTCAATCACGGTCAGTTCCAGTTTTTTTCTGAATTCTGTGACTTAGCTTATCACACAGCAGTGAGGTGGTTCAGCTGCGGTAAAGTCCTGTTTCGTTTTTACAAGCTCCGAAATGAAATAGATGTTTTCCTCAATGAAAAAGGTAGAGCTGATCCACCGCTGTTATAGCCTACCTGGCTGTCAAAGTTGTCATTTTTGGTCGACATCACATCCCACATGAATGAACTGAACATGAAACTTCAGGGAAATGATTACCTTGTCTGTGATCTTTACAGAATCATCAAAGGATTTTGGAGAAAGCTATCAATGTTTGAAGCACAAAGGGAAGGAGAAAACTTTTCTAATTTTCACGGTTTTAAAGAGTTTAGCGTTACAATCGGCGAAGATGTCAACCTCGATTTCCCGAAAAAAATGATTCGTGACTTGAAGAAGCATTTTTAGAGAGATTTCCAGATCTTGACAAAATTGAGAGTGACATTCTTCTGTTCCAGAATCCGTTTGATTGTAGCCTTGATGTGCCAGTACAACTACAGTTGGAGCTAATTGATTTGCAGGCAAATGACTTGTTGAAAGAGAAGCACAGAGAAGGAAAACTTATAGCATTCTACCTCTGCTTACCTGATGTTGAGTTTTAGAAACTGAAGACATTTGCCGCTGGTATGACATCAATGTTTTGGAACAACTTATGTCTGTGAGCAAACATTTTCAAAAATGAAGTATGTGAAATGAACACATCGAACGAGATTGACTGATGAACATTTTAAACAATTCTCTTGATTAGATCCAGCAATTCCAAACCAAACATTGATGATATCTTGAAAACCAAACGTCAGTTTCACAAATCTCACTTACCTTTTTTTTGCTGCTTAGATTGTGAGATTCGTATATGTGCACACAATGTCTGATGTAACTATCTTTATGCTAAAGTCGCCTTCTTTAATAATTTTTTTAGTAAATAAATATGTTGATTATCTTTGTGTGTGTGTGTGTGCGCGCGTGCGCGCGCGCGTGTGTGTGTGGGTGTGTGTGTGTGAGTGTGTGTGTGTGTGTGTGTGTGTGTGTGTGTGTGTGTGTGTGTGTGTGTGTTGCACGCCACTCACCCATGATTAACATGGAATACTAAACTTAGTTTTTCGTCTTTTTTCTCTAGAGCTTTCGTCTGGCTTGCAAGTATTGTACAGAATGATTATGCGGCCCGCGCTCGTCATGTTGTCAGTTATCCGGCCCACTGTGAAAACAATTTGGTGACCCCTGACCTACGCGATGACGTAACCAATCGCACACCAACCCTTTTTAGTCGCCGCTTACTACATACTGCCCCCTCCCCTCCCCACCTATCTTGTGGATCACGGGATACAAGAGTTCATATTTTTATCACATAAGTGTATATTCTTAATCAAATTTCTCATGTTAGTTCATTATGTCTTTAGATTCCCGTAATATCACTGCTTTCAACTGTCAAACTGTCTGCCATATACTGCCTATAGTACCTAGCGGTGTAGAGCAGGGAGAGGGGGCGGACGGGGTGGAGTCTTGAGCCTACAGAATTAAGGCCGCCTGGCTAGTGCACTCGCCGAGAACTGTGCAGGTTTATCATCATCAAGTGCCCTGCCATCTGGCAATGGCGTTCATGGTTCTCCACAGATCTCCGTCTTTGGTTTTCCGGATCAACTCTGCTGATGATATTCCTCCATGCCACCGTCTCAATCCATCCAGCATAATTTCTCTTGGTCTGCCTATGCCTCTCTTCTCCTCGATCTTTCCAGCTGTCACGATGCTCTCCAGTGCCTCTCTTCTCATCACATGACCGAATAAAGATGTTTGTCTCTTTCTTATTGTTGTATATATTGTTCTAGTTTCATTAGCCTGTTTCAAGCAGTCGTTGTTAGTTACTCTGGCAGCACATGGCATTCGTAACATTCGTCTCAAGAACCACATCTCTGTTGCTTCTAATTTCTTCTTAATTTGTTCATTTACATTCCAAGATTCACTGCCATACAGCAAAACTGGTTCTACATAGCATTTCAGCACTCTCTTATATTCATTGATAGAGACTTATTGCATACGATACTCTTCATTTTCTGAAATGCCACTTTTGCTTGCCCTATTCTGCTCTTAATCTCTGTTATACATCTTCCATCTGATGTTATAAAAGCCCCTAGGTATTTAAAATTATCCACATGGTTAAGAATTTGTCCTTCTATTTCTATGTCACATTTTGGTGTCACCATTTTCTTTGATATCACCATTGTTACTGTTTTCTTGATATTCAAGGAGAGCGCTCTCCTTGCACTCTCTTTTACTACAATGTCCAACAATTGTTGTAGGTCTGTTGATTTATCCGCCACCAATACTGTGTCATCTGCATAGCGTATATTATTTATATTATAATCTCCAACTAGTATTCCTGGCATCTCTTTGATCTCTCTCATTATTATTTCGCTATATAGGGAGAAGAGATCTGGTGACAAGACACACCCCTGTCAAACACCTAGCTTTATCTGTTCCTAACTGTCCTCTTTATTTCCCATTTTAATTGTTGCTGCTTGGTTCAAGTAAATATTCTTTATTATTCTTAAATCTTTCCCATCAATGCTGATATCTTCCAACATTTTAATCAGTTCATCATGTTTTACTTTATCAAATGCCTTTGTATAATCTCTGTTTTTCCTTTCTTGATTGATTGATTGATTTAGGAATCGACATCACAGCATTCGGGGCATTCCCATAAGTGATCCGTCCCCATCCTCAGCAGCCAGCGAAGAGTTCCAACACTAAAAGTACCAGTAGCAATCTGATTATATGTCTGTCTCGCCTTTCCTCTGAGCGTTGAGCGTCGGCCAGATCCCTTCGTCACTCCTCGCTGTCTCATTCTCGCCAGACCATGGTAATCCATTTGCTCCTCCGAGGTGTGCACGTGCTCCCACAAGGCCTTAACAACGTCTGCCTTGTCATGTATCAATACTCCATCAAGTTCTGCAGAGCCAGACAATCTGTCCGCCTGTTCATTACCCAGCACACCGGCATGCCCCGGAGAAAAGATCCAGGCGATGCTTGTCACCCGTGACCACCGAAGCGAAGCGAGCCACTCCGCACGAAGCCTGCCCGTCCTCACCCTCGTCAGCATGCTTTCTGAGTCAGTTACAATCACGATATGTGTGTGTGTCGTATTCTCCATCCCGCAGTGAGCCGCAGTGACTGCCTCCACCTCCATTCTTAAGCTGGATGTTGTTGTATCATATGCCAGGCTCTCCTGCCCCAAACGTCGACCATTAGCTTTGGCTATGAACCCCCAGCAACTTCTCTCACCTCTTGACACCGAACCATCTGTGTAGATAATCACATCACCCGAGTGAGCATTGTCCTTAATTAGTTGCTGGATTTCCACGTCCGTGGCCGCTACTGGCCACTCCCTGCAATCCCGGCTTAATGTGATTATAACTCTGCACAAGTCTGACTGCTCCGCAGGCACTCTGACCCACTCCTCTCCACGCCTAATGTTCTCCAAGGGGCACACCTTTCTTATTGTATCCTCCGCCTGAGCCATCCATGATTTCCCTCTTATCAGTCGCTGGCCCTTAACTGCGTCCAGCGCCTCATGCAGTGGGTGGTCTGTGTCTGCAGCTACTCTGAGGTATGCCTTCGCCTGTATCACCTTGAGCCTACCAGCAACAGTCGGCAAACCAAGGATGTAACGCATACACACTACTGGGGTGTCTCTAGTGCATCCCAGAATGACCCGCATTGCTTCCTTCTGTATGCGCTCTAACTTCACCAGCTGACTCTCTGAGACAGTGAGCAGACCTAATCCATACTCAATTACTGAGAGGATCAAGTGCTGGTATAGTGTGAAAAGCATTCTCTGATCTGTATCCATTTCCGCCAAAGTTTTAAGTGTATTGAGTCCCTTTTGAGATCTTGTCACAACCGTCTCCACATGGTCCTTGAAGGACAGACTCCTGTCAAATGTGATCCCCAGATACTTCAGTTTCTTCTCTCTGCTGACATTTCTACCATCTATCGCGAGGCTTGGGACATCAGCTCTTACAATCCTGTTGTCCAGAGAGCACCACAAAACAGCCGCCTTTTCCCGGTGGATGACAGCACTCATTTCTGTGCACCAGTCAATCACTTTATCTACTGTCGCCTGTAAATCCTGGGCTGTTTGCTCCCTATCTCTCCCCTGCCTATATGCAAGAATATCATCTGCAAATGTTAGTATTCTTCCAACCCCTGGTGCTTCTATGTTTGCAATCTTGCTCGTATACACATTAAAGAGCACCGGTGAGACTGCAGATCCCTGTGGCAGTCCCGGGGTTAACATATGTGGCTCTGAGGTCCATGCACCCAGACGGAGAGCAACCCGACGAGAGTGCAGGACGGCTGCTATCCAGTTCACCACCCAGGGATTGACCCCCTTCTCCATCAGTGCGGTCATCAAAATATCATATCGAACTCTATTGTACGCATCCTCGAGATCAAGCGCTACCGCCATCGTTTCCTGTCTACTCTGGAACCCCTCATAAACATCAAAGGCAAAAGTGGCTGCATTTGTCCAGGTATTTTTTCCTGGCCTGTAGCTCCCCAGGCCTCTTGGAACAAGCTTCCCCCTTTCCAAAAAATCCTGCAGCTTAACAGCGACTATCTTCTCTAAAACCTTCCCAAATGTATTTTGAAGGTTGATGATCCTAAAGCCGCTAAGCTTTGACTGATCCTTGAATGGTTTTGGAAGAGGGATGAGATAGCTGTACACCCAATCCTGCGATACTGATGCTATCCTAATGCTCTGGTTAAAGCAGTCGGTCATCTCCTCCAGGTCTGCATCGCTCAAACCCTTCATGTGCCCATACCTGACCCCATCGGGCCCTGTTGCCGTGTCTTTTGCCTTTTTCAAAATGTGTTTAACATCTTCCACCCGTATGATGTCTTAATACTGCATATTCTTCGTGGTGCCAGATAACTCCTCTCTAACTGCGTCCTTGGTGTCCGCATCATTAAGATTGGTCTGCTCTAAAAATCTCTGGAGGAACGCCTCCCCTTTCTCTTTGTCTGTTGTCATGCGCTCACCATCATTTCTATAAATTGTTCCCACTGTCATAGGCCGATCTTTTCTCTGCATTTGCCTGTGCAGTTTCCAGGATTTTCGCAGTGTTTTATCACATCCAACCTCCTTCATGAAACATTCCCATTTTGCCTTTTTGGCCTCTGCAGCACAGCGCTTGAAAACCTCCACCTTGTCTTTCTTGATATTTTCCGTGGTATCCACTTCCTCTCGTGAGCTTCAAAGTGTCTGTCGCACTTTCTTTAGCTGCTTCACTGCAGCTCTCTTTGCGTTCCATGCTAGGTCTACTTCTAGGGTCCACCATGGGGGCTGCAAAAAGGGAGTTTTAACAGTCCTTTTGCATGCCCCTTGTCTGAGGCGTCCAAGAAGGCAATCGGTCCACTCATACCGGAAGGTCTTGCGCGCTCTCCCAGCTTTAACTTTCCTGGGTTTAGAGATCAGGACTGAGCATGGCATGTGATAACTCCCATGGTCATTCAAAACAGTCCACTTTACATCAAGGAATTATGACTGGGAGACAAGTGCCAAGTCAATAGCTGTGTCTGCATCGCAAGGCCTCCTTGCTATTCCCTGTCGGTTTCCCCACTACTGTCCCAATCTCTGTTCCTTGCATTGAAGTCTCCAAATATGAGTCCTAATGTTCCTTTCTGACAAAACAGTCCACTGTGGCATATACATTTATGATGTTCCAACTTAAGCCACCAATTTCCATGTGTATACCCTGGACCTCTCTTGCACTGTGATTCCACTGGCTCAAGTCAAGTACCACATGCTTCACTCCTTCCTTCACCAGCAGACCTTGTCCATGTCTCTTCTGCCCAGTAGGGTTTATATAACTGGCGTACCCAGGGCAATGGTATTTGTCTGTATTTAGCTCCTGGAGCATGAGGACGTAAAAATCATATATTAGTCAAATATATGTTTTTCATTTCTTCACATGTTTCATAGAGTCAGCGTCATCTTCTTTTAGGAAAGGTGGACCTTCTAAGTTACTTTCTTCTGTTATTTCTTCCCTTCCTCGATCATATAATTCTCTTATATACTCATTCTATTTCTTTACTTTAGCACCTTCCTCCAATAATACCTTTCTTTTTTTCTTTTTCTTTTTTTATTCGCATATCCTTTACAGGACATCGCTGTCAACATCAACATCTTTCAGCTGATTGTTGATTTCTTGGCAAGATTACGCTCAGTAGTTTGCCATTGCTTTCTGAGCTGCGGGCTCAGTTATCCAGCAAGTCACCAGCGCGGTTAGAACCGCTTCCAATTCTTGCGCACTGCGTTACCCTGCATGGATAAACCGGATTACGGAGAAAGTCGTGTAGGCCAGAGAGACCGATACCTTTCCTGTTTTTTTTTATTTCAAACGCCCTGTACTTATTCTTATTTTTCTTCCCTTGAGCTCACTGATTTGTCTGTGCATAATTTTTTTTTTATCTTTAATGGCATTTAATTCAATTTTTTTGCACTACTCGTTTAACCAACTTTCTTTAGCCTTCCCACATTTATCTTTTATTTCTTTATTTATCTTAGCGTATTTTTGTTTGTCATGTTTACTCTGTCTTCTTTTGTCCATCAGCATTAAGATTTCTTCATGTATCCATTTTTTCTTAGCTATTTGGCTTCTCTCCGGTAATATTTCTTTGCCTTAACATTTCCCATTGTTCATTTATACTCTGTATGTTAGCTATTGCATTGTAACTATTTTTCATAGTCACTCTGTACTATTCGTGAATTTCTTCATCTACTTTCAGAACCTCTTTATTAAGTCTCATGTTCCTAACCATTTTTCCCCCTCACTTTAATCTTACTTTTATATGTCCACTTAGTGGTACATGATCGCTATTACAGTCAGCACCAGGCATTGTCTTTACATTAATTAAAGCATTTCTAAATCTTTTATTAATTAGTATGTAGTCAGTTTGGTTGCGTATTTTCTTATCAGGGCTTTTCCATGTGTATAGTCGTCTTTTTACGAATAACAATCACATTCAAATTAGTAATAAGCTTGTGAGTGTCAAACCGTGGCCAGCCTCTATTTGTGGCTGACTCAGTCACATGATTATTAGTCTTTGCCTGGGATGGACCCTAATCCATCCATCACGTGCCATGCCGATAAGCGTGGGCGGTCATGTTTCGCCATCACACTCGATCACCAAAGTCCTGGATCAGCTTCGTGTTTCTGCCTCGACCATGCCACGTGGCCAATCCATCCAGGTATTTACTTCTCTGTCTTCCCCCTGGTCTCTTCCCTTCGATCTTGCCATTTGTCACCATGTTCTTCAATTCATTTCTTCTCATAATATGCCCCCCCCCCTTTTTTTTCCACCCCACTCCCCCCCCCCCCCCAACACAATTTTTTTTTTTTTTAATTGATTGTCTACGTCTAATGTTTCTAATCAGTTTACGATCTTCATTTGTTTCTTGAAGGACTTGTTCATTGGTTTTTCTGTCTGTCCATGGTGTTCTCCGTATTTTCCTCAGAACCCACATTTCCACAGCCATCAGATGTTTTTTTTTTTTTTACCTTGACTGCTCATTGTCCACGCTTCACATCCATACAAAAGCACAGGCTCTATGTAGCACTTAAACTTTATTTTTCTCGTTTCAATTGATATTTTTTTTTATTGGTCAGTATGTTTTTCATCTTGCAAATGGTTACCTTCGCCATGGCAATTCTTGTTCTAATCTCTTCAGGGGCCATTTCTTCACCTGCACCATTAGATGTTATGACTGTTCCGAGATAACTGTGCTGATTCACTTGTTTAAGAAAATGCCCATTTACTTGTATATTACATTATGGCATTTCCTTCTTCCCAGTGACGACTATAATCTGTGTCTTCTTACAATTCAGTTTTAACCCTAGTTGTTCACTGTGTACAACAACTGCATCTACTAAATGTTGCCGGTCCTGTTCATTGTCTGCGATTGAGTCTGTATCATTTGCATATCTAATGTTATTGATGTATCGTCCTCCAATGACGATTCCTTGTTTTTCAAAGGACCCTAATACAAGGTGTATTTTTTATGACTGCAGTGGTTGAAAATATTGCCTGTCCAAGTTTTGTATTTACCTACTATGTTGCATGAACGTTACAGAAGGTGAATACAAAACTTGGATCGGGAATATTTTCAAACACTGCAACAATCATTAAAAATAGACCCTATATAACAATTCCATTAGGTTGAAAGGGGTAGGGGTAATGATAGAATCTAATCGGAAAAAAATCATGTTCACTTTGTTGAAGATGAGGACGGAGCACGTACGGGAATGTCCCGAGTGATGTGATGTCGGTTCTGGACTCAACCCAACACAACACTTTCTATACCAAACATGTGTATGTCTAGTTTTTATTTTTATTAAACGTTAGTTGCGTGTCACTTACAGGACGCCGCAACCAACCCCTGCATTTATTGACTGTGATTTTCTCGGAAATTGTACGTTCAGTAGTTTGCGTTTGTAGAGGAGTGGCTGGCCGAGTGGTAGAATGCCGGATTCTCCTTCGGGAGACCCGGGTTAGAATCATCGGTAAGGTGTGGAGTGTTTTTTTCTCTCTGTCCGGGGCAAAAAGACAACTCTAACCTGCACAGTTCGCGCCAATGCAATAGCCAGGAGGCCTTAATTCCTCAGGCGCAAGACTCTCCTACCATACACCACAAGGTACTATACTGGCAGTAAATGACAGTGACAGTAATTTGCTATTGGTCTCTGGACGGGGGGGGGGGGGGGGGGGGGGGGGGGGGGGGGGGGGGGGGGGCTCTCTAACGGCAGTAAGGCGAATGTGCGGCTGGTTGTTGTTTTGAATGCTGCGGCTATTGTTGGCTGAAGGCCGCTATTGACTTTAGCTCGTTATGGGAATGCCGACTCTGCATCCTGCGCCATGCTCTCGAATAGTCAATATCTGTTGGATGTGATGGTACTGACGGTCTATCCACTTTTGACGGCTTGAGAATCTGACCCTTCCTTGACCAGAGAAGGATGGTTCGAACAGCTGACAGTTCCTTCAAATGACAACCCCTGGATAAAGCACAACCGGCCAGCATTGGATTCACACTCACTTCAGGACATCTAATCTCCACATCGCAGTCAGATCAAAAGCAATTGACGAGGCCATCTTTTCTTTGAGTGTTCCGGACAAGAAGTGCCGACTTTATTTCACAGCTCTATATATTCTCAGCACGCACGCAATACAGTATTCTAAAGGCCGGCCGAGCTGACCTTACTCTGGCGCCCTTTACTCAAAGTTCCACCTATAGCCATACGTAAGCACTGCTTATAACTGATCACATGACAGCCAACTCGGATCTCCGAGCATCATAGATAACCGACTGTTTCCCAAGTCCCGTTTCTGTCGTTCAAATTGTAAAAAGCCATGGCTTGACCTTGTGAGACTCTTTCCCTAATTGTGTTTAATGCTTGTGTGGACTACTGCGTGTGCCTGTCCTCAACTGCCCCTGGCCGCCAAATGGTGGTTGTAATCAATTAAAATCCTAACGGTTACTTCTGCAGCGTTCATGCACTTATCAAAGGTTCTAAACACGGCGTGCTGATGTCTTGATGTTTCTCGCCCCAAGTCTAAGCCCAAAGTGATATTGCTAACCGTCCGTTGTCAGATGACGCGTAGACGGTGCGTTTACTCTTACTGTTTTCTGGTGCGTGACATGTTCTTTGCATGCGCACTTAACTTATCATTTCTATGACATGCCACTGTCTAATCAGCAGATTCTATTATGAAAAGCAAAGCAGTCTGCTCCCAAATTGGCGGTGCTAACCTCGAACTCTGCATGTGGGGATTGTGAAACTGCGATCATTGCCCTCAAGCCACAGACTTATATTTTGTTAAATTATGATTCATATTTTATCATTCCGATTATTTCACAGTGTTAAACAGTCAGCATGGCCTAATGGATAGGAACGCGCTTTCTTAAACATCCAATGTGTTGATGCCGAGAAAAGGGGTTCAACCCTTACACTGGACAGTTCGACTAAAATGTTGACTTCTCGTCCTTGACTTGGGGATGTAAATTACAATGTACTGAAGTCGGAGTGAGTTCGCCTGATAATAAAAGACACTGATAATCAATCAATCAATCATGTGCCAAGCCAGAAAGCGTGGGCGGTCATGACTCGCCATTTCACTCGATTACCAGAGTCGTGTTCAGTGTTTGTGTCTCGACCATGCCATGTGGCCAAGCCATCCAGGTATTTTCTTCTCGCTCTTCCCCTTGGTCTGTTCCCTACGATCTTGCCAGTTGTCACCAAGTTCTCCAACCCATTTCTTCTCATAACATGTCCAAAAAATGTTGACTGACTACCTGTCTAAGTCTAATTTCTCTAATCACATTACGATTTTCATTTGTCTCCTGTAGTAATTGGTCATTAGTCTTTCTGTCTGTCCATGGTAATCTTTGCATTTTCCTCAGAAACCACATTTCTGCAGCCATCAGATGTTTTTCAGCTTGACTGCTCATTGTCCAAGTTTCACATCCATACAAAAGAACAGGCTCCATGTAGCCCCTCAACACTCTTTTTCTCGTTTCAATTGACATCTTTTTATTGGTCAGTATGTTTTTCATCTTGCTAAAGGGTACTTTCACCATGGCGGTTCTTGTTCTAATCTCTTCAACGCATATCCTATCAGATGTTATGACTGTTCCGAGATAATTGTACCGATTCACTTGTTGAAGAATATTCCCAATTACTCGTATATTGCATTGTGGTATTTCGTTCTTCCTAGTGACGACCATAATCTGTGTCTTTTTACAATTTAATGCTAACCCCAGTTGTTCACTGTGTGCAACAACTGCATCTACTAATTGTTGCAGATCCTGCTCATTGTCTGCAATCAATACTGTATCATCTGCATATCTAACGTTATTTATGATTCGTCCTCCAATGCTGGTTCCATTTATATCTTCTACATTTCTGAAAATATGTTCACTGAATAGGGAAAAAAAGACTTGGAGACATTACACATCCCTGCCTAACACCTCTTTTAATAGGCTGTTACTGTCCCACTTCATTATCAATCCTTATGGCAGCTTGTTGTTTCTAATATATGTTTTTTATACGTCTAATGTCTTTCCCATCAATTTGTAGATCTGCAAGCATATCTACCATGTTGACATGTCGAACTCTAATAAAAGCTTTTGAGTAGTCAATAAAGCAAAGATGGATATCCTTGTTTACTTCTATAGCACGTTCAATAACTGATCGCATCGTATACACAGCATTTACTGTACCCTTTCCTTCTACAAACCCACAATGTTCTTCCCCTATTTCAGGTTGTATTTTCTTGCCCCATCTTTGCATGATAATTCGTAGCAAAATCTTTGTGATGTGGCTCATTATACTAATTGTTCTATGTTGATCACCATCCAAGGTTCCTGATTTCTTTGGGATTGCAATAAATACAGAGTTACATAATTCAGGAGGTATATCACCAGTATCATATAATGTGTTCAGCAGTCTGGTGACTTGATCTAGTCCAAATTCTTCTAAAGCTTTAATCATTTCTGTTGTGATGTTATCTGCACCGCGGGCCTTGCCAACTTTCATATGCTTAAGAAAAGTTCGAACCTCCATCTTCAAAATTGGCGGCCCTTCATTATTAAATCTAATATCATACTGTTCCTCTCTGTTATCATTATAAAGTTGTTTTCACATAATCTGTCCACACATGTAGAATCTGATCTTTTTCTATTATGATTATGTCATCTTTAGTTTTTAGACAGCCTGTTGATGTACTTGTTCTTTCATTAGTAAGTTCCTGAATTCATGTTTGCACTAATTTGGTATTTTGACTGTTGTGTTGTTTTTAAATGTAAAAATATGAATAAGATTGGGTGGAACTGCGGTAAATCTGTGAAAATGTAAACAATATAAAATGACACAAAGTAGTGCAGCTTTGCATAACAGAATTAAAACACATACAAGACGTTGCGGCGATTAGCCTTCATTAGCAAACAAACACATTCACAAACACAACATATAGTCAAGGATGATGAAGGCTAATCGCCGCAACGTCCTGTATGTGTCGTAATTCTGTTATGTAAAGCTGCACTACTTTGTGTCATTTTATATTGTAAACAAAACATGTGTATTTTCTGACTGTGTACTTTGATCTAGTTTTTGTTTGTATTAAAAGTTAGTTGCATGTCCTTTACAGAACGTCACAATCAACCCCACCATGTAATAACTGTGATGCATACAGATAAAATTACTATGGAAAAAGAAATAGATGTTAACGAGGAAAAATTGGAGGTTGTGGAAATTTTTGAATATCTTGGGTCATTGCTTACCAACAACGGTGACACAATGAAAGAAATTAAACGACGACTATCAATTGCTCTTCAAAGACTAAAACAACTGAATAAATTATGGAGTGGGACAGACAAAACTACACAAATTTGATTTTTACGAGCATGCATCTGTCTCATTGCAACATACGCCTGCGAAACCTGGACACTTACTAAATAAGCTGAACAGCGCATAAATGCCTTTGAATATAATTGTTATAGACGAGTTCTAAGAATATCTTGGGTAAAGAAATGAACAAATGTATCCATACTTCAAGAGCTGAATATTGAAGAAAGTTGGCTATTAAAGACGATAAAACAAAGAAAATTGAAATATTTTGGTCACTTGAAACGTCACAAAAGTTTGGAGAAACAATAATGGAGAGGTATATGCATGGGAAGAGAGGAAGAGGAGGGCCAAAGAGAAGATGGATGCAGGATGTGGTGGCTGATCTCCGGAAGGGTGTATCGGACGCGAGACATCTTGCTTATGATTGAGAGGTTTTCCGGTAGGTTGTTATGGGAGCGAGGTTCTGCAAAGGACATGCTACTGAATGAATGAATGAATGAATGAATGAATAAATGAATGAATGAATGAATGAATGAATGAATGAATGAATGAATGAATGAATGAATGAATGAATTAATTAATTAATGATGTTCATTCCACCATGGTGGCTGCAACCATCTTTCTTGTCTCCTGCGGGACGGAGACTGGTGGACAAAAAAGAGGTAGAGGTAGGCTGGAATGCTCTGCAAACATGCCATCCATCCTCGAAGGCACAGAAGACTGTGAGCTGAGGGTAGACCTAAAATGCCGTGGCATATATCCTAAGATAATTGAAGTTTCAGAAACGACCAGACATTGTGGTTTACACCCCAGCGATCTAGCAACTGGCGCTGATTTAGCTGGCTGTCTAGCAAGAGTTAAAACTTAAAAGAGTCAAGGAGCAACATACCTAGAAGATAGAAAAGCACAGCGGCTTGGTTACAAGTCGGATACAAGATCCGTATACCATTTGCTGTTGAGTTAGGCACCAAAGGTCTGGTTTCCAACTTCGCGTACCATGTGCTAAAGCAGCTGGGTGCAAATTAACAATCGAGAACTGGAACACTCAAACGACTAAACCAGGCGGCGGGGGGAGCTTCCTGCTGGCTATGGTGCAAGCAGAGCGATGAGATAGACAAATCGATGCGGTAAGATTGTTCACGAATCTGCCTGCAATGCAAGGTCAAATGTCTCTCACCTAAGACCTAAGCGAATCAATCTCTCAAATATGACCGAAATAACTTTTACTGTCTCGTGTCGACCAAAGTAAGTACAGGGCACCCAAGAAGGGAACGCAATGTAGAGATCGCCCGGATCTGACATGTCCGAAGTCGAACCTCTTACAGCCAGCGACAGCAGCGGTCAATTGTTGTGGTATACGACGTCTTGCAATGATTGCAGCAGAGACGGCGGTGGGCGAGGGGCGGGGGCAGCCCAAGACTTTGGCACAATCAGCCCAGGGAAAGGGCTAGCTTTTGTTTGGGCGTGAATGAGGGGCTTCCTTAAGCTGTGAACGGATTCGAAGAAGGCAATACGGCAGCAATAATGTGTACTGGGTCATTGTGAGACCGAGGTGGAAGCGAGGTCAGAGGTAAACCAGTCGACAGGTGGGAGGCGGCAGGAATGGATTGGAGGGGGGGGGGGGTGTGGCTTTTTTGTGATTGAAAGGAAGAAGCAGTGATAATGTTGACATTTATACCGGATGTATAAATTTCTTCTCCCGAGGACGGGAATAGCTTGTGGGAAAAGTTCGAAAATCAAACGTCTCGAAGGTGAATATGCGAACACACAACAGGAGAAAAACGGCTGGGAGACACGACCAGGGCGGGCCTGCTCCCTGAGATTGTCAAGGAGGTCAAGTGATCTAAATATTCGGCGAGGGATGACATTTCTGACGATCGGAATGAGACAGTATAGAAAATGCTTTTCATTGTCTCTAGGCGCCTGAGTTTACTGGAGGGCATTAACTGGAATATTTTTTTTTGGCAAAGAGTTCACCGAACAGTAAGTTCAAAATTAGTGAGTGGCCGGGCAATGACTCTGCTGCAGCCCGCTAACCGACAGTTTACCTTTCGTTGTTAGTGAAATAAGAAATTCAGGAAACTTGAAACCAAAACTTAGCATATGAACTGTCAAATGGGCAAGAAATTCAACGGATGGGGCTAGATATATGGGGACGAACACGCCCCCATCACCCAAAAGTTGCAAAGGTGGTAAAAATAGGTACCGTAGGCTGGCAGATTTACGGCTGTGGGAACACACATGCACTCACAGCGGACTATGAACTCGAAGAAGAGTGAAGGTAGTTAGATTAATAATAAGATGCAAATTAAGCAGAGTACGCGAGGTACTGATTGGGTAGTCTTTCACAAGGGAGAGAAACGTCACGTGATTCAAGAAATGCGCCAACTCAAGAAGTTATATATACTTTGGGATCCAGTCAGTAGGAAAAGAGTCGAGCAGGAGAGAGGACAGTTGATAGTGGACTCCGGGAGTTGCGGGGGTCTGTGCCCTATTGGGGCAGCCCAGGGAACATAGTAACAGGACTTCAGAAATTGTGGCTAATCCGTGCCCAAGTCTGTATAGTATCTGTAGGAGGAGGAAGTGAAGGAAGACGGACAAGCGCCCATGCTAGAACTCGTCTGAATCACTGATAGGAGTGAGAGCGACTAAAGATCTGTGAACGGAACCTACCCAAGGCAGATAAGCCAAAGAAGGGAAAGACACGCAGAGTCCGAGGGTCGTTAAAGTGCAAGAAAGCCACTTGAGTTAAGAGGACCGCCAGCCAAGGAGACCGCTCGCGAGTGGCAGTAAATGGCTAAACGTCAAATAGGACGACAATAGCCAGGGACACTGCGGTTGGAACCACACAGGAGACTAATGTCAAATACAACTGGAAACCGGTGGTGGGATCCACGGCAAACTCGGTTGAAGAGAGCAATCGTATTTCAAATATGGGACCCAGATGATCAACGGGACGGCAGAAGTTGAATGTAAGTTGACATAAGACTTAGACCTAATTAGTTTAATTGTATATTATAATCAGGTATCTTAGTTTAGAGAGCTATAGCAAACTACCGTAGGTGAACTTACCGCGTAATCATGAACGACCGACAAATGTCAGGACTGAGTGCAGCATCCTGCAAAGTGCCCACACCTAACTAGCTAGCTAACTATAATAGCAGTCTAAGCAAGGAAGCATTGGCAAACTACTGAACGTTAACCCACTAAAGGGATCACGACCCGGCAAAAGATCAGGACTGAATGCAACGTCCTGCATATGACCTATATTTAAATGGCCGAAATAGAGTGTTGGGAGTCATATTAATCGGTTAGATGGTCAGAGTGTGGATAAACTATATATGTGCATGTAAATTAAGCGATTAGGCTACAAGATTAATGATAACTAGGCGGGTCGACACAGCCTGTAAATATAAAACGAAAGGCTACTGCGAGATATAAACAACACGGCGACCAAAAACTAGCAGGCGGGAAGCGACCACTGGGTCAACCAGACAATAAGGACAGGTGAGATCGGCGGAGAGACTTGAGCGGTATGGAAAGGAATGCGGGTCTGTTGTTCGCTGGACATAGGTGAAAGGAGGTCACATTTCTGTTGTTGTGTAGTTAGGCTGGCCTGGCGTGGTACAGGCAACGAGTTAAAATCTTCGGGTAAATGGTTAAATACTTAATGTTGGCTGTAGGCGGCGCGTCGGGAATTAGGCGATGTCACCGTCCTGGATACCTAGGGGAATGAAACCCGGGCTCATACAGGCAACAAACTCCGTTCAGATACAATCGAACATCATTTATTTATATTATGTTACATTAAGCTGGCGAAGAAAGGTTTTCGCAGCCAGCAACCCTCGAATTGCATATCACTGGAGTTTACAATAAACCAATAATACATGATCAATACAACAACTCTATCAGCTATCTAACGTATGCATAAGACCCCTCAATACACTTGGGGTTTAAGCTATCAAGTCCCCCTTAAGGTAAACCCTGTTGCTTCTTCGATGTCCAGTCCGTGTCTGCCCTCCAACGTGTCTCGATCGGACACGGGCTGTAACTCTCCTTGAGTTTCTCGTGGAACAGGTCCTGGCACGCGGTCAGCGTGTCCACGGAGCTCTAGGCGAACTGACCTATGCTTCTCGAAGGCTCTGGATTGTTCGAGCTTTCGAATGTGTCTCCCTTGTATTGGGGTTATGCCCCTTCTCTAATTCCCTTCTATCTTTATGTTTCTACCGACTCCATGTGAGACTCTGACAGGGGTCTCCCTCCCCCCGCTTCTATGGGTTAGTATATGGTAATTATTTTGCACTAATTCTGTCATAGGATCACATGAAGTTGGTATTTGGTAGTTTCGTGGATGGGAACCTGGCCATATATATATTTGCACTATTAACTCATGTATTTCCCCGTACAACAATCCAGGGTGATTGCTGGAGAGTCCCTATCTCTTCCATATCCTTAAACATGCTTATCCGACAGAAGTTCCCTGACGCTTTTAGTTGTATTTGCAACCGCGCCCTTCTCAAGTATCCATTTGATACCCAGATATTAAACTCTGTGTTAGAGAGGTTTAACAAGACAAATTGTCTTGGCTTATTTAAGAACACTTGCAATTCTTGTCCTGAATGTGTATTTTGATACACATTTACTTCCGTATGTTTTATAGTGCTGAATATATATATATGCACTCTTGTTTTCTCCCCCGTAACTACTAATGTTCCTGTTTGCCTGTTAGTGTGTTTACTGCTTTGTTACTTGCTCTAATAAACTTTGTGTTCTTTAATTGTTAGTGTTTAGTTTTTTATGAGTATGTCCTATCTAATGTCTAAAGTGTGTGCTACCTGTGTGTATGTGGTGTGTAGTACATCTCTAAGTGTCACGAGCTGGAATGTCCCTTGCCATGAATTACGTTCTCTGTGTAACGCATGTACAGGTTATTCAAACATTGATTCTTAGAGTGAACCTATTTTATCTAACACTAAACATGTATACACAATTTTAGACAAGTGTTACATTTTACATTCAAAAAAGCAGACAAATTAAAATAAATACTTTTTTCGTACAATTTGTCCGCTCAGTGTATCGCTCTCTCATTAAATTCATTCACTCTCTGATTTGCACACCTTTCATTCAATATAATAATTTGTTAAAATATACAAATTAAGGTGAGGTAAATGTTTGTCGCCCTTAGAAAGAAAAAAAAACTGGCGATATGCTATATTCAAAGCATCAAGTACTATTTGTTTTGGTGATAAGAAAATGGTTTATAAATTAACTAGCTGACCCGGCCCGGCTTCGCCCAAGCCCTGGTGGGGAGCATCTCATTTAATTCATATAAGTAGTCATATAAGTTCTCGTTCCCGTTACCGACTATCTGTCTGTCTGTCTGTCTGTCTGACCCGGCCCGGCATCGCCCAGCTCCTGGTGTGGAGCATCTAATTTAATTCATATAAGTAGTCATATAAGTTCCCGTTCCCGACTGTCTATCTGTCTGTCTGTCTGTCTATCTGTCTGTCTATCTGTCTGCCTGACCCTGCCCGGCTTCGCCCAGCCCCTGATGGGGAGCATCTCATTTAATTCATATAAGTAGTCATATAAGTTCCCGTTCCCGTCTGTCTATCTGTCTGTCTGTCTGTCTCTCCCTCCCTCTCTGTCTGTCTGTCTGTCTGTCTGTCTGCCTAATCATTTATTGGTTGCAGTTAGAACAACCTAGATAAACGAAGATCAACTTACAAAAAGCATTAGAAAGAGCACTTGAAAGGTCTTTACATCTTCCCCAACAATTAACTTGGGTAAATGGAGCGGCGGCAGCAGCAGCAGCAGAAGAAGAAAAAGGAGGAGTAGGAGCTGGGAGGAGGAAGAGGGAGGAGGAGGGAGGAAGAGATAGGCGGAGAGAGGAGGAGGAGGGAAGAGGAGGGAGGAGTAGGAGTAGGGAGGAATAGGAGGGAAGAGGAGGGATTAAGAGGAGGAGAGAGGAGGAGGAGGGAGGAGGAGAGAGGAGGAGGAAGGAGGAGGGGGGAGGAGGAGGTAGAGGGAGGAGGAGAGAGGAGGAGGAGAGAAGAAGAGGAGGGAGGAGGAGGAGGGAGGAGGAGGAGGGAGGAGGGGAGAAGGGAGGAGGGGAGAAGGGAGGAGGAGGGAGGAAGAGGGAGGAGGAGGTGGGAAGGATGGAGGAGGGAGGAGGAGGAAGAAGAGAGGAGTAGAAGGGAGGAGGAGGGAGGAGGAGGGAGGAGGGAGGAGGGGAGGAGGAGTAGGGAGGAGGAGGAAGAGGGATGAAGAGGGAGGAGGAGGGAGGAGGAAGAGGGAGGAGGAAGGAGAAGGAGGAGGGAGCATGAGGGAGGAGAAGAACGCAGGATGAGGGGGAGGAGGAGGAGGGAGGAGGAGAGGGAGAAGGAGGGAGATAGAGGAGGAGGGAGGAGGAGGGAGAAGGAGTAGGAGAGAGGAGGAGAGAGGAGGAGGAGGGCGGAGGTAGGAGGAGGAGGGAGGAGGTAGAGGGAGGAGGGAGGAGGAGGGAGGAGGGGGAGGATAAGGGAGGAGGAGGAGGAGGGATGTGGAGGGAGGAGGAGGGAGGAGGAGGGAGGAGATAGAGGGAGGAGGAGGAGGGAGGAGGAGAGAGGATGAGGAGGGAGGAGGAGAAGGGAGGAGGAGGGATGAGGAGGGAGGAGGAGAGGGATGAGGAGGGAGGAGGAGAGGGAGGAGGAGGGAGGAGTAAGAAGAGGAGGAGGAGGTAGGTGGAGGAGGGAGACAAAGGGAGGAGAAGGAGGAGGAGGGAGGAGGAGGGATGAGGGGGAGGACGTAGGAGGAGGAAGAGGAGGAGGAGAAGGGAGGAGGAAGGAAGCGGAGTGATTAGGAGGAGGGAGGAGGGCGAGGAGGTAGGAGGAGGAAGAGGCAGAGGGAGGAGGAGGAGGAAGGAGAAGGAGGAGAAGGAGGGAGGAGAAGAACGCAGGAGGAGGAGGGGGAGGAGGAGGGAGGAGGAGGAGGGAGGAGGAGGAAGAGGGAGGAGGAGGGAGGTAGAGGGAGGAGGAGGGAGGAGGAGAGAGGATGAGGAGGAAGGAGGAGAAGGGAGGAGGAGGGATGAGGAGGAGGGAGGAAGAGGGGGAGGAGGAGGGGGAGGAGGAGGGAGGAAGAGGAGGAGGGATGAGGGGGAGGACGTAGAATTAGAAGGAGGGAGGAGGTGGGAGGAGAGAGGAGATGAAGGGAGGAGGAAGGAAGAGGAGTGATTAGGAGGAGGGCGAGGAGGTAGGAGGAAGAGGGAGGAGGGAGGAGGAGGAGGGAGGAGGAGGAGAAAGAGGGAGGAGGAGGAGGGAGAGGGAGGAGGGGGAGGGGAAGAGGGTAGAAGGAGGAGGAGGGGAGAGGAGGAGGAGGAGGACTTTAACGTATATGCCTGTACATAACTGCAGCGAAAAGGTGGGTCTGTGTATCTATCTGACCCGGCGTGGCTTCGCCCAGCTCCAGGCGGGTAGCGTCTCATTAAATTCATACAACAAGAAAAGTAACTTAAAAGAATGTCCTTCCACACACCATCCATTATTTTTAATGAAAACTGTTTCTAATCACCTGCATGACTACAGTAACTTCTTAAGCATAAAAAGATGAGTTACAATGTTATGCATTGTGCATTATTTTTACGAAAACTTTGAAAATGCCTTAAAGATTGTATCATTATTTATTATAACTAATATGCCGGTACATAACTATGGACAAAAAGTTTATAAATCTTTGAAAACGATGCAACAATATGACTATAAGTTATACAGAAAAGTTATTAAAAGTTATGCCCCTTGAAATAACTTTTACAGAGTTAGGTCCCCTCGCTGTATATAAATTATAATGTAAAATGGAAAATTAAATAATATTCAGAAAGCAGCCGATTTCACACTAAAAAAAATATAACAGTGGGCTGCGCTGGATTGAAAGGAAGACGTGTAGAAAATTGCATCTCAATCGGATGGGCCGTTCGCGAGCGCATAAAGGACATACGGACATACAGACAGACGGAGATCGCCTTTTATATATAAGACTAGCTGACCCGGCCCGGCTTCGCCCAGACCCTGATGGGGAGCATCTCATTTAATTCATATAAGTAGTCATATAAGTTCCCGTTCCCGACTATCTATATGTCTGTCTGTCTGACCCGGCCCGGCATCGCCCAACTCCTGGTAGGGAGCATCTAATTTAATTCATATAAGTAGTCATATAAGTTCCCGTTCCCGACTGTCTGTCTGTCTGTCTGTCTATCTATCTGTCTGTCTGTCTGTCTGTCTGTCTGACCCGGCCCAGCCCATGGTGGAGAGCATCTCATTTAAATCATATAAGTAGTCATATAAGATCCCGTTCCCGACTATCTGTCTGTCTGTCTGTCTTGGGTAAATGGAGGAGGGAGGAGGAAGAGGGAGGTGGAGGAGGGAAGAGGAGGGAGGAGGAGGGAGGAGAGACAGGAGACAGGAGGAATAGGAGGGAGGAGGAGGGATTAGGAAGAGGAGGGAGGAGTAGGGTGGAGGAGGAGGGGGAGGAGGAGGGAGGAGGAAGAGGGAGAAGGAGGGAGGAGGAGAACGCAGGAGGAGGAGGAGGGAGGAGGAGGAGGAGAGGGAGGGGGAGGGAGAGGGAGGAGGAGGGAGAGGGAGGAGGAAGAGAGAGTAGGTGGAGGGAGGAGGCGGAGGGAGCAGGAAGAGGAGGAAGAGGGAGGAGGAAGAGGGAGAAGGAGGAGGGAGGAGAAGGAGGAGGGAGGAGGAAGGAATAGGAGAGAGTGGGAGGAGGGAGGAGGCGGAGGGAGGAAGAGGGAGGAGGAAGAGGGAGGAAGGAGGAGGGAGGAGAAGGAGGGAAGAGGATTAGGGGGAGGAGGAGGAAGAGGGAGGAGGAGGAATGTGAAGAAAGGAGGAGGGAGGAGGTAGAGGGAGGAGGAGGGAGGAAGAGAGAGGAGGAGGAGGGATGAGGAGGAAGAGGGAGGAGGAGGAATGTGAAGGGAGGAGGAGGGAGGAGGTAGAGGGAAGAGGAGGAGGGAGGAGGAGAATGGAGGAGGAGGGATGAGGAGGAGAGAGAGGAGGAGGGGGAGGAGGGGGAGGAGGAGGGAGGAAGAAGGAGGAGGGAGGAGGAGGGATAAGGGGGAGGAGGGAGGGGTAGGAGGGGGAGGAGGAGAAGGGAGGAGAAGGGAGGAGGAGGGCGAAGGAGGAAGGAAGAGGAGAGCGAGGAGGTAGGAGGAGGAAGGAGGAGGAGGAAGAGGGAGGAGGGAGGAGGAAGAGAGTGGAGGAGGGAGGAGGAGGGAGGAAGAGATAGGCGGAGAGAGGAGGATGAGGGAGGAGGAGGAGTAGGGATGAATAGGAGGGAGGAGGAGGGAGGAGGAGGGATTAAGAGAAAGATGGGGCAAGGGGAGAAGGAGGAGGGAGGAAGAGGGAGGAGGAGGGAGGAGGGAGGAGGAGGAGGGAGGAGGAGGGAGGAGGGTGAAGGTGGAGGAGGAGGTGGGAGGAGGGTGAAGGAGGAGGAGGTTGAGGAGGGAGGGGGAGGAGGAGGGAGAAGGAGGAGGGAGAAGGAGGAGGAGGGAGGAGGGAGGAGGAGAACGCAGGTGGGGGAGGAGGAGAAGGGAGGAGGGAGAGGGGGGAGGAGGGAGGAGGAGGAGAGAGGAGGAGGGAGGAGGTGAGGGAGAAGGAGGAGAGAGGAAGAGGTAGAAGGAGGAGGGAGAAGGAGGAGGAGGAGGAGGAGGAGGAATGATGAGGAGGGAGGAGGAGGAAGAGGGATGTGGAGGAAGGAGGAGGAGGGAGGAGGAGGGAGGAGGTAGAGGGAGGAGGTAGAGGGAGGAAAAGGGAGGAGGAGAAGGAGAGACGAGGAGGAGGAGAAGGGAGTAGGAGGGATGAGGAGAAGTGAGGAGGAGGGAGAAGAGGGGGAGAAGGAGGAGGGAGAGGGAGGAGGGGGAGGAGGTAGAGGGAGGAGGAAGAGGAGGAGGGTGGAGGGAGGAGGTAGAGGGAGGAGGAGGGAGGAGGTAGAGGGAGGAGGTGGGAGGAGGCGGAGGGAGTAGGAGGGAGCAGGATGGAGCAGGAGGGGAGAGGAAGAGGGAGAAGGAAGAGGGAGAAGGAAGAGGGAGGAGGGAGAGGGAGGAGGGGGAGGAGGTAGAGGGAGGAGGGGGAGGAGGTAGAGGGAGGTGGAAGAGGAGAAGGGTGGAGGGAGGAGTTAGAGGGAGGAGGAGGGGAGGAGGTAGAGGCAGGAGGAGAAGAGAGGAGGAGGGAGTTCGCCATTCCGAATTCATACTCGTCTAGGTTCTGTGATTTCGGTCCTTCCATTGATTGTTCTTCCCTTCTACACGACTGTAGATAACTTCCTTACACATAAAAAGATGAATTGTTATTGATATTGCCGTGGCATGGAGGCATATATATCAGCAGCAGAGTTGAACGCCTACGCCAGCCGGCACGGCACTTGATGATGATGATGATTGCCGTGTGACGATTCTGTGTAGTCACGTCATTTTCTTCCCTTTCCCTAGCGTTTTGGTTCGGAGATTCTTTCATCATCATCATCATATATTTACGTACGTATTTTGGGAATCGGAGGAGGGAGGAGGAGGAAGAAGAAAAAAAATACGACAGTTGGCAGCGCTGGAATGAAAGGAAGGCGTGTAGAAAATTTCATCTCAATCGGATTGGCCGTTCGCGAACGTATAAAGGACATACATACATACATACATACATACATACATACAGACAGACAGACGGAGATCCGTTTTTATATATAAGATTTGCAACAATTGTATTGGGAGAAAGTTTTAACTATGAATGAGAATGTTTGTGACATATTATAATAGAAAATGTATAATTTACATGTTCACTTATTTAATGTATATAATAAAGCACAAATGTAATACATATTTAACTAATAACATTAAATTAATTAACTCCAACGACGATCCGTGTGTTGTCGTTCTTTCATCCGTGTGTTGTTCTAATACTGTTACAGTTCGTAGGTAACATTTTGGTGTCACATTCGTGTGTTGTCTTTCATATGTCGTAATAGTCATAGTATATCGCTTGTATGTGCGATGTTCTGTTCCGTTAGTTTGCGAAGTCCATTGAAATCACGCGTATGCATAGTTCTTAATATTCGCATGGTAACTTTCAGTTCTGTGATTGATGAAATAACTTCACAAATGTTAATCTCCACAGTTCGGAATGTTTTTGATGTACTGCTAATTGCCACTGTGGCTCAATATAGTTAGCGGTTCTCACAGTTTCATGTCTGTGATAGTTATAAGTAGAGTGTTAACTCAGTTGTCGACATTTCCAAATTAAAGTTCTACAGTAAGTGTAGAGGTACACTTTTATGCAACAGACTAAAATATCACAGCTTATCATATGGCTACTAATTAATGTACATAGTGTTCATCTGCTGGTGCATTCGGTAATTGTGATAATATGTCGGCAATTACATTATCCGTGCCTTCTTTAATTACCAGCAGTGGCGCCTTACACGTCAAGACAACAACTTGGGAACCTAAGAGGAACTTAGATAAACGACTAACACACAAACCCAAACTTAATGTTTCCAATTTAGCTGTGGAAGACTTGGTTTCCGCCGTTTTCAGATTACGGCTGCCACTCAGGATTGGGTGTCTCACGTCTTCGTATTCCTGCATCAGACATCCTTCAATGGCGATCGCACATGCATCTGTAGTTAATATAAATGGTAAATCTATGTTTGGTAATCTTACTATGGGTGTATTAGAAAAAATGGATTTCAATTTGCACATTGCATCCTCTAAACGGATACTCTTACAATTGCACATATTACATAATTGTATAGGTATCGATGTAAAAATAAGTCTCAATAATGTAAGAGGCATATAGGCATATCTCAAAGTTATATGAAAAATTTCGCACCAACAGGAGTTAATGAACTGTAGCATGATTTTTGCTCTTTCAATTTGGCGCAAAGTTGATTGATATATGAATGAGATGGTAAATATGATGAACAATTTGTTTGTTATTCGGATAGTGGTGAAAGATTCATTTTGGAAGGTAGGTAATGTTGTTTGAAATTGCGTTAATAGCAAAAGTAGGAAGAGTGTCAGTTGTTTGTCTACGTTCATTCTACTGCTTGGTGAATGTGATTGTTTACTTGTGTTGGTTGAGGTGTGTGTTTCGAAGAAATTGCTGTATTTATAGGGTAAATTGGTGGATGGTGAGTTAACACTGGTAGTCTTTGTACTGATGGATTTAGATCCGCCTCGTTTGGTGTTTTTGTTCATGCGATAAAGCAGTTTGTTTGTATGCAAACGTTTCTGACTTTGATTTTGTGTGAAGTCACTTGTTTGTGTTTGTTTATTTGCATACTGTTTGCTTGCATGAATGTTGCATGATGATGTTATTTCTGTATCTGTATAACTTTTTGCAGCTTTATGTGTTGTTTCTGTATTAGTTTTATGTGTCCTTTGTCTTGTCACTATATTAGCGTATTGTGTCTGTTGTTGCACATTTACAGTCTCAATATTTTGTGGTTCGGTGACGTCCTCAGTTTGAGATGTTAATTTGATGGTGTCATTGAAAGATTCAACCGACCCTGTGTTCTGCACCTCTGTGAATTCGTTTCGAATTCCGTCATCGGTTGTCTCCCTTGTGCTTTTGGCAGTTTGAGACATACAAATGTGTTCTTGAGTTCTGGACTCACAGTATGCTTTCTGGATGCAGTTTTTCTGTTCCCATTCTCTGATTTCATCTTCAGAACAGGATTCTATATTAGGAAGATTTCCAAGAATAATTTCAGCGCAAGGATCTTCTAATACTGCGCATAGCACTTGTCCTGATATAAAAGGTGTCCGAATTTCGGCAAGTGCTAGGGGGTATCTTTCGATGGTGCCTGCGAATGTGCGACATGTTACGTATTTGTGTGTGTAGTCTTTGTCATTAACTAATGTTCTTTTAATTCCACAAAGAGTCGCCCCGCTATCTCGTATTCGTGTACATTGTTTGTTATTGACAAAACCTGTCGAAACTTTTAACTTGCCTGTTGATGTTAAGGCTGCGTTGGCCATTTCGTTAGACACTGGGATTATGTGGCCGCATAACAAAGTGGTATCAAGCTGAAATTTTCTGCAGGTGTTACATGTGTTATCAGTGATGGTGTTAATGATCTCTACTGCATTACCTAACTCATTTGCACTTTCATTCTGGATGTCGCATTCGTTCTGTTGTTCAGTTTCTTCATCCGACGATGTATCTATTAATGTGGCATTGGCCTTCTTCATCATCTTTCTCCCATCACAACGTACTGAAAAATGCCCATAACTCGCGCAAAATAACATTTAACTGCTCTCTGATATGCGTCCCTTTTGTTCTTTTGTTTTTCTACTATCATTTGGAGATGATGTGGATAATTCGGTGATTTGTCACACATCGCGTACTGTTCGTGTGTCAGATGACAATACTGACACAGGACTGGTTTTGTGAACTTAGAGCGTTGTTTGAACCTATTTCCATCTGGTTTTGAGTATTTGGTGTTTGTAACCGCTGCTGTTTCATTTTGGCTCATATTTAACTGAACAATATCGCGATTAGCTGTGAAATATGCGCTCCCCTTATTTTCTATTTCTTGGATAGTTTTACAATCCATTTGCCTTAAAAATTTAGAAAAAGGGGTTGGTATTGTGCTAATAATTTTATCAATTATAATTAGCTCCTTCAGTTTATCATGGCTGTTATTTGTTTTTGCTGAGGTTATCCATTTTGTACAAATATCTTGGACTGTAGACACGTAGTCTATGAAAGTTTGGTTAGGTGATGGGGCTAATTTTGAGAACTGTAGTTGATAGCCTGCTGTGTCTAGTGAAAAATGTTGGAGTATTCTTTGTTTTAAAGAGTCGTTATCTTTCCTCATGTCTTGTGGAACTGTCTCTATCACTTTTAAGGGCTCTAATGCTAAATTTCTCATCAGAATAAATGACCAGTCGACTTTTGCGACGTTATGGTAAGTCATCAAACACTCGAAGTTCTCTAAGTATGCGCTTATTGAATCTCCTGAACAAAAGGGTTTGACTAAGCCTTTATATTTGTTGTATTTTTGCTCCTCTTCCTTACTTCTACTTTTGTTTACTGAAATTTCTAAGTTGGAGTCAATTTCCATTTGTTTCAGTTTTATCTGTGTTTCTGCGTTTAATTGGGCTTGCTTGGTCGCAGCTTCGAGCTCCATTTACATCTTCTTCTCTTGAGCCTGCAGTTGCATTTTCTTTTCTTCAGCTTCCATTTGCATCTTTCTCTCTTCTCTTTCCGCTTGCATCTTTTTCTCTTCTCTTTCCGCTTGCATCTTTTTCTCTTCTCTTTCCGCTTGCATCTTTTTCTCTTCTCTTTCCGCTTGCATCTGTTTCTCTTCTCTTTCCATTTGCATCTTTTTCTCTTCCCTTTCCGTTGCTCTGTCTTCTCGTGCAATATTTTCTGAATGTGTCTTTTGTGCCCATTCTGAAAGTTTCTCGGCAGTATACCCTAACCTAATTCCTAATTCAATGCACCGTTCTAATGTTGACATCTTGTATTATAGTTAGTGTTTACTTTATTGAAATTAAATCCCTTTGATATTAGTCTGGGTGTACAAAACTTGGTTATCCCCCTTAATGTTTACATTCAAATTTGCACGAGCAGGTTTGCTTGGTTATGAGATTGGCATATATATAAAAACCAATACAATGAAAAATGTTACATCAATGAAAAATGCATGAGTATCGCTTAGGGATATAATGAGCATGAAATGGGACTCATCTTATTTTTCCTGGTGGCTTGACTGTAGTCTTGTTTGGTTCTGCTGTTTTCTCGCCACTGCTGGAGGAGAGGTTACATACACACGATATTTCGCGGAACAATCTGATGTTGGAATCGAAAAAATTAGTAACGGTCACTGTAATTGTCCAGTCATGTCAATGTCAAATATTATGAACATCATAATCATTTCAATTACTTTTGTATAGGGACTACAATAGGTCATTCACAGATAATACGATGATAGCTGCAAAGTTATAGACTTTGTCATGTACGAAAGTTGATATATTTTACTTGGCAAAACCAAGAGCTGTCTGGAAAGTAGAGCTTGTGCTTGCCAAAACCGGCTAGCCCCCAAATAGCCTGTCACCGTCCTGGATACCTAGGGGAATGAAACCCGGGCTCATACAGGCAACAAACTCCGTTCAGATACAATCGAACATCATTTATTTATATTATGTTACATTAAGCTGGCGAAGAAAGGTTTTCGCAGCCAGCAACCCTCGAATTGCATATCACTGGAGTTTACAATAAACCAATAATACATGATCAATACAACAACTCTATCAGCTATCTAACGTATGCATAAGACCCCTCAATACACTTGGGGTTTAAGTTATCAAGTCCCTCTTAAGGTAAACCCTGTTGCTTCTTCGATGTCCAGTCCGTGTCTGCCCTCCAACGTGTTTAGATCGGACACGGGCTGTAACTCTTCTTGAGTTTCTCGTGGAACAGGTCCTGGCACGCGGTCAGCGTGTCCACGGAGCTGTAGGCGAACTGACCTATGCTTCTCGAAGGCTCTGGATTGTTCGAGCATTCGAATGTGTCTCCCTTGTATTGGGGTTATGCCCCTTCTCTAATTCCCTTCTATCTTTATGTTTCTACCGACTCCATGTGAGACTCTGACAGGCGATAATGATATTAGTTAAACATATGTGTTCACAATAAGGTTCTTAATTTATGTTATGGCTAAGATATACTAATACTAGTATAGATAAAGAAGCGATAGATGTTAAGGACTTTGTAGGTAGTGAAAGACTAAGGTTTATTCTCACATAAAACTCACGGGTATTGTTTTATAATGTTTCAGACATTGTCTGGGTAAAATGGAGTTACCCAAGCATACCGGGCATACTTGACTAAACAGATATTCATCTGAACAAAATAATCCCTGGGTATATGGATTGATGGATCAATCTGTGGATCAATGAGTATTTGGGCTGAATATATGGATCGCTAATAAGCCTACGGAAAGATAGTTACGAAACAAAGGCCGGTGAAGATCCTAGCTTTAGTTCTTTGCTTCATGCAGTTAGTAGGTGATTGTAGGTAGTATTTCCCTAACATCTGGTTGCATAGTTTATTATATTATCTATCTCTCCCTTGTGAGGTAATGCAGCATCGTATTATTATAGTTCAATATGCATTATGTGTCTGCAATGCATGTACTGATTACTCTATGCGATTATGTTGTAGATTGTCACTCTGTTATTGTTCAGAAGGAAATAAATATATGATTGAGTTGTCTTTTATTTCGACTTGTCAGTCATATAAGTAGAGTAGTTTAGAGACCTTGTGAGGCTGTACATCTCTTCTATAACCTGATAACATACACCACGAGACATTGATGGTGCAATAGTAATTAACTATTGTTCTCACGCGGAGACACGAACCTAAATCTTTCATATCCCTTACTCTCATCCTTTTTCTCCTTCTCCCTCTCTCTCCCTCTTTCTTTACTATCAAAGGTATTGCGTAGTAGGCAGAGTTCGACTGAGGAACGAACTTTTAGGCTTCACACTTATCTTATATCATTTCCATCAATTCCCTCTTCTTTCTCTTCTCCCTCTCTCCTCACTTCCTCTCTCTCTCCTTCTTCCTCCTTTTTTTCTCTTGATCACACATGGCGTCGTCCGGCAAGGATTTGTTTCCAGAATATTCTCGGGTTCCCATTGTAGTCCAGGAGTTCCCAGAATATTCCATGTGAACTTTGTCTCTGTGGTGTCAGGTTATACTATATAGTAAGATCGTATACATAGATTTGTCGCTTACAGTCAGTAGTTCGTGATTGCCTGTTCGATAGTTGTCTCAATAACTGTTCCTTTACTAGGCTACTTATCTCATAGCTGGTCGGTAAATTGTCTGAACTATCTGTCGGCGAGGTTTCTACTAAGTCTGTTCAGTTAGAAACTCTTGTGTAAAGTACACCGGCCAAACCACCTTGCTACAAGAATACAGGAAAACCCACTACAACAAAATACCCAGGGAAAGCCAACTCATGAGGAGAGTCAGCGCAGCGAAATCTGTCCGAAATGAGCTCAGACAACAGCTGAGCAGAGCAAGTCAACGTAAGGATGGCCTTATATTTTCATCGTTAAAGAACCAAACTCCTAGTGTCAGTGCACGTTAAAGACTAACTCACTGATTGAAGAGTATCAGAATAAAATACTCCGCCGTTATACAAAGGTCACACTCTTCGTTCAGGAAGTCAGAGTCATGATTGACGACAGGGCATGGCAGGCGAAACCCAGAGCCATGCAAAGTATAAGAACAATCCCCACACCTGTTATGCAGAGTCAGCCAAACCTGTGGCTGTCCGGGGAATGAATTTCGCTGACTCTTTTAGGGAACAGTTATGAAGCTGTTTATGTGACAGAACCCAACATTTCTGGTGGCAGTGTAGACATCCGAGGCCACTAAGAAAATATAGCGCTCCTACCCCCCCCCCTTTTTTTTTGTTGCCCTGCAAGGAACGACAACAAGGACTCATCGTGCTAGCGTGCCCCACCAGCGGCAGGGGGAGACGGGCTGTGCCGAACATTATCAATGGCACACGTTGCGCACAAGAAATGCACGCATGAACAATTAGATCATCAAGAGGGGATATTCCCCTTTGTTTTATGCAGTGAGTTAATTATGGCTGTTGTGAAGAGGCAGATGGCAGTGTCACTCGTGGTAGTTAGAAAATCCCTTTTTTTTTAGATGCGGGAACAGAGGTGGAATTCAGTGTACCAGCGTGTTCAAGGTTCATGAATGTAGTTAGAAACATCTTATTTTGCTGTTTAAATGAATGTGACTACTTGATAGGATCAACTTTTGTGGAGTAGTTAGCTCTCCCTTGTTGTTTCCATAGCGGAAGTTGTCAAGTCGGGTATACGAATGTTTTTATTTTTGTGTGGGCCTCACTCTATTGTGTTGGGCAGACACAACTGTAGTATTGGGTGTCATAGTGACAACACACAGTTCAACGTCGTGCCAGGAGGCCAAGGAAACCATTTATAATCTGAGATTGCCCGGGTAGATGTCAATGTGGGTACATTTTTGTTTTTAATGTGAAGGGGCATGGCGAAGAATAAATGTTAGAGCATGATGTCCTAGAATTGGGCACACATTTTTTGTCAGAGTTATTTCAGCGCCAAGACAATTGAGCACGATGTCTAACGACTGGGCGCACATTTGTTTTTATGTCAAAAGCTGTGTCATGATATATGTTTGGTTTGTTTCTATGGCCACTAAATGTTGTTTACTTACAGCAGGGGCTGATTTGTTTTTGTGTACATCGGTAGTGATCGTGAGGATTGCAGCTTCAGGCTGATGTGTCCTTGCGAATAGGGGAGAAGTGATTATTTTATTATGTGTGGTGAACAGGCATTTGCCTTTGGGGTCATAGGAATTGTTACAATGTTTTTTCAGATTCAAGGATGACTGGGCACATTGATGTACAGAGTTCCTAGTGGGTAGCACCGATGTGAATTTGATTGTTGGTTTTGTTGTTGTTACAGGGGAGTGGCATATTAAGTGAATGCCTATATTGACATTGTTTTATTAATTGTGGTGCCCCTAAGTATTGCACCCATTTATTGATGATTTTGTTCTCTGGGGAATCCCCAGCATGCAAGGGATTGAACTGTCTTTATTGATAATATTAGTTGGTTGCTATTTTGTTACGATGCACGTCAGAAGACGAACAAGATTTAACTGCCGTATGCACTGGGAGACCAGGGGTTGCAACCAGTATTTTTTTTATTATTATTATTTGGGGTGGAAGTTCCAAAAAGAGTTTTCCCCTTAGGCATCCAATATTGTTTATGAGGGATGTCAGATGCGGAGCCATGGCTTCGATCTCAAGGAGGAATGACGCTATATTGATGGTAGGACCCATCAACATTTGGTAGGTGGGTATGAGACAGTATAAAAAATGCTTTTCATTGTCTCTAGGCGCCTGAGTTTACTGGAGGGCATTAACTGGAATATTTTTTTTTTGGCAAAGAGTTCACCGAACAGTAAGTTCAAAATTAGTGAGTGGCCGGGCAATGACTCTGCTGCAGCCCGCTAACCGACAGTTTACCTTTCGTTGTTAGTGAAATAAGAAATTCAGGAAACATGAAACCAAAACTTAGCATATGAACTGTCAAATGGGCAAGAAATTCAACGGATGGGGCTAGATATATGGGGACGAACACGCCCCCATCACCCAAAAGTTGCAAAGGTGGTAAAAATAGGTACCGTAGGCTGGCAGATTTACGGCTGTGGGAACACACATGCACTCACAGCGGACTATGAACTCGAAGAAGGGTGAAGGTAGTTAGATTAATAATAAGATGCAAATTAAGCAGAGTACGCGAGGTACTGATTGGGTAGTCTTTCACAAGGGAGAGAAACGTCACGTGATTCAAGAAATGCGCCAACTCAAGAAGTTATATATACTTTGGGATCCAGTCAGTAGGAAAAGAGTCGAGCAGGAGAGAGGACAGTTGATAGTGGACTCCGGGAGTGGCGGGGGTCTGTGCCCTATTGGGGCAGCCCAGGGAACATAGTAACAGGACTTCAGAAATTGTGGCTAATCCGTGCCCAAGTCTGTATAGTATCTGTAGGTGGAGGAAGTGAAGGAAGACGGACAATCGCCCATGCTAGAACTCGTCTGAATCACTGATAGGAGTGAGAGCGACTAAAGATCTGTGAACGGAACCTACCCAAGGCAGATAAGCCAAAGAAGGGAAAGACACGCAGAGTCCGAGGGTCGTTAAAGTGCAAGAAAGCCACTTGAGTTAAGAGGACCGCCAGCCAAGGAGACCGCTCGCGAGTGGCAGTAAATGGCTAAACGTCAAATAGGACGACAATAGCCAGGGACACTGCGGTTGGAACCACACAGGAGACTAATGTCAAATACAACTGGAAACCGGTGGTGGGATCCACGGCAAACTCGGTTGAAGAGAGCAATCGTATTTCAAATATGGGACCCAGATGATCAACGGGACGGCAGAAGTTGAATGTACGTTGACATAAGACTTAGACCTAATTAGTTTAATTGTATATTATAATCAGGTATCTTAGTTTAGAGAGCTATAGCAAACTACCGTAGGTGAACTTACCGCGTAATCATGAATGACCGACAAATGTCAGGACTGAGTGCAGCGTCCTGCAAAGTGCCCACACCTAACTATCTAGCTAACTATAATAGCAGTCTAAGCAAGGAAGCATTGGCAAACTACTGAACGTTAACCCACTAAAGGGATCACGACCCGGCAAAGGATCAGGACTGAATGCGGCGTCCTGCATATGACCTATATTTAAATGGCCGAAATAGAGTGTTGGGAGTCATATTAATCGGTTAGATGGTCAGAGTGTGGATAAACTATATATGTGCATGTAAATTAAGCGATTAGGCTACAAGATTAATGATAACTAGGCGGGTCGACACAGCCTGTAAATATAAAACGAAAGGCTACTGCGAGATATAAACAACACGGCGACCAAAAACTAGCAGGCGGGAAGCGACCACTGGGTCAACCAGACAATAAGGACAGGTGAGATCGGCGGAGAAACTTGAGCGGTATGGAAAGGAATGCGGGTCTTTTGTTCGCTGGACATAGGTGAAGGGAGGTCACATTTCTGTTGTTGTGTAGTTAGGCTGGCCTGGCGTGGTACAGGCAACGAGTTCACATCTTTGGGTAAATGGTTAAATACTTAATGTTGGCTGTAGGCGGCGCGTCGGGAATTAGGCGATAATGATATTAGTTAAACATATGTGTTCACAATAAGGTTCTTAATTTATGTTATGGCTAAGATATACTAATACTAATATAGATAAAGAAGCGATAGATGTTAAGGACTTTGTAGGTAGTGAAAGACTAAGGTTTATTCTCACATAAAACTCATGGGTATTGTTTTATAATGTTTCAGACATTGTCTGGGTAAAATGGAGTTACCCAAGCATACCGGGCATATTTGACTAAACAGATATTCATCTGAACAAAATAATCCCTTGGTATATGGATTGATGGATCAATCTATGGATCAATGAGTATTTGGGCTGAATATATGGATCGCTAATAAGCCTACGGAAAGATAGTTACGAAACAAAGGCCGGTGGAGATCCTAGCTTTAGTTCTTTGCTTCATGCAGTTAGTAGGTGATTGTAGGTAGTATTTCCCTAACATCTGGTTGCATAGTTTATTAGATTATCTATCTCTCCTTTGTGAGGTAATGCAGCATCGTATTATTATAGTTCAATATGCATTATGTGTCTGCAATGCATGTACTGATTACTCTATGCGATTATGTTGTAGATTGTCACTCTGTTATTGTTCAGAAGAAAATAAATATATGATTGAGTTGTCTTTTATTTCGACTTGTCAGTCTGAAGTAATATAAGTAGAGTAGTTTAGAGACCTTGTGAGGCTGTACATCTCTTCTATAACCTGATAACATACACCACGAGACATTGATGGTGCAATAGTAATTAACTATTGTTCTCACGCGGAGACACGAACCTAAATCTTTCATATCCCTTACTCTCATCCTTTTTCTCCTTCTCCCTCTCTCTCCCTCTTTCTTTACTATCAAAGGTAGTGCGTAGTAGGCAGAGTTCGACTGAGGAACGAACTTTTAGGCTTCACACTTATCTTATATCATTTCCATCAATTCCCTCTTCTTTCTCTTCTCCCTCTCTCCTCACTTCCTCTCTCTTCTTCTTCCTCCTTTTTTTCTCTTGATCACAGGAAGCCCCCTGACATGCTTGCTTCGCCGTGGAGTTCACACCACTAGCCAAAATTCTAGTTCATTATGCACATCGATTAATTAGTCAAGTGCCGTCTCCACAATAAAGGCTAACTGCAGTGGATCCCCAACACCTTCTGTCTCTCTAATAGTACACTCTGACGGATTGTTATTCGTTCATCTATCTCAGGCCCGTGATACCTAAATTTTTGGCCACATTGTGAGAAGACATATACTGGAACACGTTGTAACAACCGGAAAGATTTATGGAAAGAGGGATAGAGGAAGACAGCTTGAGAAATTTCTTGACGGTCTTGTGTTATGGCATGGAAGGGAGTCAACACGTGAATTGAAATCCATGCCGTCGGAGATCGCAATTTATGAACAAGCATGATAGCCCACGCAAGTCGGCAAGGCACTGGATGATTATGATGACGAGGATACCTAATTGTAAGCCCCACTAAACGGCATTATGACCACGAATACAGATTTCTGGAAATACCTCTTGAGGTAAAGTGGAGAAGATCGCTGCAGTTATGGGGGTCATGCTTTGTGCAATTCTACGGCAGGGAGGCTTGGCATTCTACGGAAACAGTCTGAGCCATTCATTCAGTGTCATGTCCTTTGCAGAACCTCGCTCCCATAACAACCTTCCGGAACACCTCTCGATCATAAGCAAGATGTCCCGCGTCCGATACGCTCATCTGGAGATCAGCTGCCACATCCTGCGCCCATCTTCTCTTTGGCATTCCTCTGTTCTCAGGCACATACCCCTCCTTTATTGTTCTCTCCAACCTTTAATGACGTTTCAAGTGACCAAAATATTTCAATTTTCTTTGTTTTATCGTTTTCTTTAATAGCCAACCCCCATCAAATTTCGGCTCTTGAAATGTGGATGCTTATATTCTTTTCTTTATCCAAGATATTCTAAGAACCTATCAATAACATTTATATTCAAAGGCATTTATGCGCTGTTCAGCTTGATTATTAAGTGTCCAGGTCTAACAGGCGTATATTGCAATTGGAAAGATCAGTCTGAGCCAGATGGGGTAAAATCTGGCTCTATGAAGTCGAACCACTCGCCTTTAATCTTTAACCTCCTCCTTCTTCTTCTGCGTTCATTAGGAGAGTTTTTTTCCCCGAACATGATAGCGTTGTGCCTGTTTACAACAGGGATGCGTTCTTGCGCCGTTAGGCCGACACATCCGACTTCTGCTGGTATTTTTTGACCGGGCTATCCTTCCTGGGGACCTCTAACCTAAACCCGCTCAATTACCGGGACGGCTAAACAGGTTAACAAACACTCGCAGAAGCCGGATGTGTCGGTCAAAAGGTATATATATCGCAGCTTTGATGTAATCTGTCACAACACAATTCATTATTATGTTCCATTCCGAAAAAAAGCAAACAGAAAATCCTAACTTGCACAGTTCGCGGCGACTGCACTAGCCAGGCGGCCTTAATTCCTCAGGCTCAAAGACCCCTCTGCTATACACCGTAAGATACTATATTGTCAGTAAACGACATTTCCATGCTATGGTTCACTAGCTCATACTAGCTCACACTAAGTTCTCTAGCCTATTTCTTCTCATAACGTGCCTTAAAATGTTGACTGTCTACGTCTAATTTCTCTAATTAGTCTACGGTATCTATTTGCTTATTGTGGGACTTCTTCAATGGTTTCTCTGTTTTTCAATGGTTTTCTTTGCATTTGTCTCAGAAACCACAACGAATTTACCCCCCCCCCCCCTTCCCTCCTCTCCCAAGGATCGGACGAACGAGGAAGAACAAACAGAACCTGCTGAATGATAGCCCTGTTAGTATTCCGGTCTATTCCGTCATATTTTAATTTTACTTCCTTTTTTTTTGTATTTCCTTGTTCAGTTACTGGCGCTGCGATGAAGGACTTACAAACGCAATTCGTAATTCCGATTCCACGTTCGAAACATGGCTGCAATTTACTTTATCTTAGTTTAGTCGATGGATCAACATCACGGCACACGGGTGTAACCCATAAGTGCTCCGTTCTTCTCCTAACTCAAACCTGAATCAGCTCAGTGCGCAACTCCATAGCACCGGCGAGGATCCTGAAATACTTTGGATAGATTTTTAATTCAAAATTTTTGCCCGGGCAGCGCCGTTAGGCTACTCTTTTTCGATTTCCAACTGCCAAGGAATGTTTTACGTGCGCAACGATACACACGGGCGTCAGATCTCACTACCCAGAGACCAGGGGAAATTTTATTACTAGAAGTCCACGTGAAAAAATCCCGGTCATCACCTAGGCTTGAACCCGGGACCTCCAGCACTCAAGGCGGACACCATACCTCGAGACCACGCAGCCCCCAAATCTGCACAGAGTGCAGCTGCAGGTGGTTTTAGAAGCAGACCGCCTTGCGCTGGTTTTCATTCAAGGTTGTGAGTGCCGGTAGTTCAGAAAGCAATGGTAAACTACTGAAAGAAATTTGCCCGAAAATCACAAACAGCCAAACAATGCTGGGATTGACTGCGACGCATGCAACAAACTTGTTCAGTGTACTGGAAATTTGTTTTACCTTTCCTCCTATACTTTCACATACTCCATTGTCATCGTAGATTACACTATTACATTATTGTTATACTCATTTCATATTCCGTCCTCGTAATTCTTCTTCTTCTTTTCGTTCATCCGGAGTGTTTTTTCAGATGTGATTGCGGTGTGTCTGTTATGCGCCCTTGGGCCGAAACCCGTAGGCCAACACATCGACTTTAGCGTGCATTTTTGACCAGGTAGCATTCCTGGGAGACTCTCACTTTTGTGGCGCCATCTGCAACCATGCTGGCCAAGGTGGAACGGTCGAAGACAACGGTCATCCCTCAAAGGAAGGCAGGGACAGTCCATAGCATTTTCCGCCATCCAAGGTTGCTTCCATAGTTGCAGGGCCGACACATAACGCCCTGGATCTGGGCTCACCGAGGGAGATCGTCACGTCCTGCTCATGGCTGCTTTAAATCCTCACTTCAATATATTGGTCATTTCGTTTCCCCGGGTCATTCCCGCACAAACCAGACAGGTTTGCAGACGGCATCCACTCAGCGAGTTTTCGGACATGTGCTTGTCGTTGCGCCCATCAGAGCTTTTCCAGGCTCAACAGACATTCGGAAAACTACCCAGTCAGAGCTGTTCCGAACAAGAGCGGCATTCGGAAACTAGGTAGTCAGAGCTGTTCCTAGCACGAGAGACATTCGGACGAGACATTTCCCTCGGACGTAATTGCGTAGTGTCAATTTTTAGTTTGCCACCCGTAGGACGACACTTCCGACTTCCAGTGGGCATTTTTTAATGAGGTTAGCCATCCTCTGGTTTCGAGGCACGTTGGACTGTTGTGATGTCGCTAACATCTCAGCTGGTCAAGATAGAACGACGAACGACATCGTGGTCGGCCCTCAAGGGAAGGCAGGGGCAGACCATGAGCATTCCCTCGCTTTCCAAGGAGGCTTCCATAATTGCAGAGCCGGCACATATTGCTCTGTGACTGGGCTCACCCGAGGAGTTGCCACGTCCTGCTCATGGCTGCTTTAGTTCCTCACTTCCATGTGTTGGGCAACTCGTTTGCCACTGATCGCTCAAGCACACACCAGGGACGGTCAGACTGCAAGCGACACCCACGCTTTGACTTCGGACCACGCAATAGGTTCGCTCGCCGTGCGTTCCATTTTGCGGCATTGAGACGTTCTTCCACTTTTGTCTACACTCTCTATGAGTTAGATACAGTTTTCGCAGCCACTTTCTTCGACTGGGGCACTTTTTGACTTTTTGTACTCGCTCACGAGGTAGGCTACTTGTGCTGCCGGATCAGCACCTTACCTTCGTTCAGCGGTGAACGAGAAACGGCCTGGCCTCTCATCCGGGAATCTCTCATATCCCCCAGCTGAGAGCCTTCGAACTTCTATCAGACCTGAGCATGTAGCTTGCTCAGTATCACGCCTTTATTTTTCGAGAGGTGGCTATCGGCCCGGCTCTCAGGTCCGAGGGTTTGTGGCTTAGAGGCGTTCAGCCACAGCCCTCGACAGGGAGCCTTTAGTGTTTTGTCCGGACCAAGAACTTCTGCCTTCGTGCGCCTGATTTAAATTTTGGACTGCTATCCTCAGTCTCACCTGCAGAGCAGCAGGTTGTGTCTCTCTTAGTCTGGTCCATATCCCATATGCTGTCCGATATGTAGTTTTTCACCCATCGGCAAGCACATGGGGTCGATGGGACACGCAAGCTCCCCCACCACGGCAAGGTGGAGACACATTGGGGGAGGTCCTCGTAATTCGTGTTTGCATATTCTCCTTCTTCTGTCTTTTATCTCCCAGTGGAGTATAGGCCCTCAACCAGCCCAGCCAAACTTCTGTAGACTTGTTCATGCTTGGCTGATTACGCAGATGCATAATACTGTCTATTGCAGAAGGCCGCGACTATCTAGCAAAACCTCGATTTTTGTTACCTTCGGTTATCATCGGTTTCAATTCTCGTCCATTTTTTCCCGCGAAAAATGAGTCTCGGGTTTCGTCGGTTGTCTATGATTTCGTCGGCGTGTTCACATGACCTCGCTACTAATTTTGCGAAAATAAAGGTACATACGCGTTCTTCTGCTCATTTTGGTGTTGCTTTTCGTTGTGTGAGCATCACTTGCTAATAATAAAATACCAGAGCCTGCCCTACACAGATTGGAAGACTTGAAAAGGTACAAAACGAAGCCATGCGCATAATTTTGGGCTGCACGAGAGACACCAGCTGTGCAGCAATAAGATACCTCCTTGACTTCCCGACAATGGAACACAGGATCAAGATTTGGAGAGCACGTGCATACTTAAAAATAAGTGCAGATGAGCAGCACCCTCTGCATGACGCTATATTCAGAAAAAAGGGTGACAGGCTAAAGAGGGGCAAATCATGGATGGGTCGGGCGGAAGATGTCGTCAGACAGGTCTGCAGTCTTACCAGAATCAACCCCGGCAAGGAATGGGTGCCGGTGCCTCCAGCTTTTAAGTGCACTTTCTCCTGCATTATCACACTCGACAGACGGTGCAGAGAGCAGAACCCTGCCGCTGTCAATGCTGAGGTTAAAGCGCTCATCTATGAACACTCAGAGAGCCCCGAAGTGCTCATTTATACAGATGGATCTGTTGTAAAGCAGCAGAGAAGTGAGTGGGCATTTACAGCCCGTTCAGCGGGCCGAACCGTTCAAGAATCCAGTGGTGCCCACTCTATGACGACGAGCAGCATGACGATGGAGGTGATGGCAGTTACACAGGCTTTCATATGGCTGGAATCACAGTATTATACCAATGTGTGTGTACTGTCATAGTCCTAACTATCTTCTCCTTCTAGCTCACTGGACTTGGACAGGCAAATTACAATGTCCACGACACATATACTAATAACACATAACTGCAATCGGAAACTCGCAGGAGCTGTCTCCTGAACAACCTTTTTATTACAGTATAACATTATGTGCTCACTCCACCGTCACCTCGCGTACGATTAAGCAATCATTCTACACAGGCAGCCAAACGCTCGCTCACTTCCACATGGGCGGTATTTACACTGTCGCCCGTATGACCATTTGCAATCACAGTCTCACATCATCTCGCACATATCACAGTTAGTACATTCATCGAATATCAATACACAACGTTCATCTCATCTATCCGTCACAACACTATCGTTAGATCGTTCTATCTCTCGCTATTCTTCACACGTCCGTCTCTATCCGCTGTCTCACACACACTGACTCTCTCCTCCTTGACCTTCCCACATCACGTGGGTCTGTCCACGGGCTTCTTGCCTGATCGTCCGTTGGCCAAGCCGTGGTGTCTCCTACTGTCCTTGACCTCAGCTATTGCTTACACTGACTATTGCTTACATACAGGCAATTACACTATTGCTTACATACAAGACCCTGACACTCTCCCCCCGCACAAACAATGTGGCACTTTCTCTTGGAAATGTGACACATTCTGTTATTGTTACTCTTGGTACATCTTTTTAACCTTGTCAGGGGATTGTATGATCATCAGTATACGCGTGCGTACCTTTTTACTCTGGTCTTTTCCGAGATTAACTATCACTATTGTTCTCTCTTTTTCAGTACTGAGGTTTCTCTCAACGTTTTGTCGTGGACTGGCAACTGTTCTAGTTGGGTCTACTTGCCATACCTCGTTATATTCTTCAATCCTCACTCCGTGACATTACATTCTGTTCATGTTTCCCAATCGATTCACTGTGTACTATCATCCCATAGTTATTGTGGCTATGCTGGTTTAAGGATTCTCCATTGATTCACGCCTAGAATAAGGCTACAACTTCCTCTTACAGCATTCTTAGTTTTTCACTCTATTTAGACGTGGTCTCCCTCGTCTCTATTTAATGCACCCAATCGATTCTTTATGAGCACGCTATGTCACTGTTGTGGTCATGGTTCGAATATCCTTCATGTATGTAATAGTCCCGCTTACCTCATCTTATGTCAGACCGTGAGTTGTTTCCGTTTTCGGGCACACCTCGTTTACTGTTTTGGAGAGTTATTATTAATCTCTTTTGTTGGTATCTCCCTGTTGGTATGTTCCTTCTTGTTACAATATTGTGGTCTTAGTTTTGTAACACTATTGCTAAGCGTCATTCGTCGGGCTATCCACCATACGCGAAGGCAAGTTTGGTAACACTCGTGTATTGGGATTGCCAGGCGTTGATTCTCAGCATTACAACTTATACCTTTCACAGCTGTACTTACGCTTGTCTGTAACTATCACATTCTAACAATACAAACTACTCTAATAATAAAATTAAACATTAGATGTCATACAATTAATAGATTTACAATACAATGTTCGTCGTCACTGCCTTTATGCACTTATAGGATAATGTTCTTGTCCTGTGAAAATTATGCACACGTAATTAAAATACCGGTGTTCAATGTTCATCGCGGTGCTGGAATGTTTGGCATTTCTTCTTTCTCAACCGATTCTTGACGTATTCTGTATATACTGATATTGTCCTTTCCTCTGCATAGTGTTCTGAATTTGCACCAAGTTTGGACAATTTGTAAGTCCGTTCTGTAAAATCATTGGAGTTCACACATGTAAAATATGTATTAATGTTTTAAGTTCGGTGGCCTTACTTATGAGTGTGGCCATGGTGCGTCTGTCTGTGACTGTTTTTGCCATAGTTCGTAGGTTGGCATTTGGTTCATTAACCTTGTCACTGGGAATGGATGTCTGTACTTGTGAAGTTCTTGTCGTTGTTGGTCGATTTCTAAATGTGGCCTCTGTAGATACTCGTTTGAAACAAAGTCAATATGGGTATAGCTTACTGTTAGATACTTGAAATCACATGTTGAGTCTTACTGTTCTGCCGATGACACTTTTCACGTTGAAGGAACTTTTATGTTGGTATATACAATGGAGTGTGCTAGTATCATAGCGCTGGAGTCGTACAGCAGACAAGGCAATTCTGGAGTTACTCGATCTAAGAATATAGAGTGGGATAAGGTTGAAATTAATATTCCGACGGGTGGGGATTTACAAATTTAATGTTGAGATCATTTTGAGTGCTATCTCCAAACCTGCACTCGTACATGTGTGTATACATCCAATAGTTCAAATAATAATAATACACCATGTATAGTTTTGAAATGTAAACGTACATGTTTGTACACTGCTCTGAAATTTGTGTATATATCCCAAAATGTGTAGGATACTTTGTTGCTGATTTTTGTCAGTAATTCCACCGACTGATGTTTTCCTTTGTTCAGCATAAGTATGTGTATGAGTTGATTTGACATAGTGCTTATCAATGGTAACAACAAACTTTGGTTCACCAGTAATGATGTAAGTATTGAGGTTAGATGGTTTGTCATGGATACTGTCATCTGTGTTACTATGAGTAGTGCGAGTAGAATTATCCATTGTGTGCACTTGGGCATGTGTGTAGTTAACAGGAGGTATAGTTTGTACCATGATGACCTGTGATCTTTTCTCCCACTTGTGAAATGCTTGTTTTCTATACCTTCTTTTCTTTGTGGATAAACACCAGTTTCTGTTTTTTCTTGTTGTGAGATGGTAGTTAAGTTTGTCTGGTGTGGTACTTTGGTCTGTTCATCATGTTGTTGTATGATGTGTGGTGTGGTTAAGGCCGTGTTTGTTGTGGTGTTAACTTTCTGCCATGTCTGGGTTTTGGACTCTGTGTGGTCTATTACATTTAATACATTTCCAATTAATAAATCGCAGCATGGATTGTCTAATAATGCGCAAGTTACTCTGCCTGATAGGAAAGGTGATTTTATATTGGCCCATGCCATAGGATATTTCTCTACTGTTCCTGAAACAGTTCTGCAATAGATGTACTCATCTAGGTAGTCTTTAGGATCAGCTAGGGTCTTCCGAAGACCGATAAGACAGCACCCTGTGTCGCGTACACATGTGCATACTGTGTCATTAATGTATCCCTCATGGAATGTTAGTTTTCCTAACGACAGTCTGGAGGTTTTGTTCATTTCCTCACTTTCTTGTTGAGTATTACCCTTTTTTACTACGGAGTGAGGCTGACTGATGTTAACAACATTATTGAAATATGGTACGAAGTCTGTCGGGTAAAAGTCAGTCTGTTCTGTATTTGCAGTGTTTGTTCTACTTGTTTTCGTATTTGTGATGTTTACTTTTTCTAGGTTCTTTGCTAAACTGTCTGTTGTAATGTCTGTGGCTGCATTTGCTTTTGCTTTCTGTATTCTTTTTACTCCTTCACATTCGAAACGTCTGTGGCCATACGCTAAACAAAAATGACATTTGGTTCTATATTTCCTTTGATTTACCTTCCCCAGTATTTGTGCTATAATAGTATTCAGGTATTCTTGATAAGTGGGATTCTTATCGTATATTCCATTTTCTGTATGCGGAGTGCTACAATGTTTGCACAGTACTGGTTTTGTTTTATGTGGTTTGTTTTGGCAATCTGTAGCTGAAGATGCCGTTGCCCTTACAGTACTCTTCTGTTGAGTGTTCTTAACCAGGTTTATACTTTGGTTGTAATATTTGCGGCATTTTTCTAGTAAATCTTTGATAGGCTCTGTGTTGTGTTCTTCTAAATATTTTCCGCATTCGGATGGGAGTATTGCTTTTAGTTTTATCACTACTAAGAAATTTATTGCTTCTTGATTGTTGTCTGTATGTTTAATTTCAAATGTTAGCTGTCTGAAAAAGTCCTCTATTTCCCTTATATACTGGGTGAACGACTTGTCTGGGGCCGGTTTCAGCTTTTGTACCTCTAATTTTAGAGTGTCGAAGTAGTTCACATAGTGTTTTAATATGTTTGTTTTGTAATATTCATAGTCTGCCCTTGACAAATCTGGTATGATCTCCTGTAGTTTTTTACTTTTTATTGGTACGTATCCCCTATTACCATGAACACCAATAATCTTTTGGGATTTTGTAGTCTTGCATTTTCTTTTCAAATTCCTGTGTCCAATCACGTATTAGGTCATGTTTTCTATTACAATTTACTTTGTCTTGTGCCCGTGTACCCTCGAAAAAGTCTTGCAACTTTCTGTAATGTTTTGTGCCCCAGAAATGTGATCGATCTGGGCTGTGTTCATCATCTGACATCATTTTCTGTTAATTAATATTTACCTCTACCAATGATGATATTTCCACAAGAAAATCAAAGAATGCAGATTTGGGTAATTAGCAATCAAAATTAATCAACTTATCTTTATCTGCTGTTTACTCGAACGCTTGATGTACAGGAACGTGATTCTCGTGCTGGTTACCGTTGACCTGTTCTGGTTACGTCGGTCGCTTTGTAGAATTGGAACCTGCTGTGGAAAGAAATGACGTTATTTTCGTTCTGATTTTATTAACAAATATCTGATTTACAATTTCTTATAGATCTTATACAATCGATCTTCTTCTTTAAATAAATAGCGTTCTTTTATGCATTTTACTTGGGTATGTGGTTCGTGTGTACTTCTGACACCATTGTACCTGTCATAGTCCTAACTATCTTCTCCTTCTAGCTCACTGGACTTGGACAGGCAAATTACAATGTCCACGACACATATACTAATAACACATAACTGCAATCGGAAACTCGCAGGAGCTGTCTCCTGAACAACCTTTTTATTACAGTATATTACAGTATAACATTATGTGCTCACTCCACCGTCACCTCGCGTACGATTAAGCAATCATTCTACACAGGCAGCCAAACGCTCGCTCACTTCCACATGGGCGATATTTACACTGTCGCCCGTATGACCATTTGCAATCACAGTCTCACATCATCTCGCACATATCACAGTTAGTACATTCATCGAATATCAATACACAACGTTCATCTCATCTATCCGTCACAACACTATCGTTAGATCGTTCTATCTCTCGCTATTCTTCACACGTCCGTCTCTATCCGCTGTCTCACACACACTGACTCTCTCCTCCTTGACCTTCCCACATCACGTGGGTCTGTCCACGGGCTTCTTGCCTGATCGTCCGTTGGCCAAGCCGTGGTGTCTCCTACTGTCCTTGACCTCAGCTATTGCTTACACTGACTATTGCTTACATACAGGCAATTACACTATTGCTTACATACAAGACCCTGACACTCTCCCCCCGTACAAACAATGTGGCACTTTCTCTTGGAAATGTGACACATTCTGTTATTGTTACTCTTGGTACATCTTTTTAACCTTGTCAGGGGATTGTATGATCATCAGTATACGCGTGCGTACCTTTTTACTCTGGTCTTTTCCGAGATTAACTATCACTATTGTTCTCTCTTTTTCAGTACTGAGGTTTCTCTCAACGTTTTGTCGTGGTCTGGCAACTGTTCTAGTTGGGTCTACTTGCCATACCTCGTTATATTCTTCAATCCTCACTCCGTGACATTACATTCTGTTCATGTTTCCCAATCGATTCACTGTGTACTATCATCCCATAGTTATTGTGGCTATGCTGGTTTAAGGATTCTCCATTGATTCACGCCTAGAATAAGGCTACAACTTCCTCTTACAGCATTCTTAGTTTTTCACTCTATTTAGACGTGGTCCCCCTCGTCTCTATTTAATGCACCCAATCGATTCTTTATGAGCACGCTATGTCACTGTTGTGGTCATGGTTCGAATATACTTCATGTATGTAATAGTCCCGCTTACCTCATCTTATGTCAGACCGTGAGTTGTTTCCGTTTTCGGGCACACCTCGTTTACTGTTTTGGAGAGTTATTATTAATCTCTTTTGTTGGTATCTCCTTGTTGGTATGTTCCTTCTTGTTACAATATTGTGGTCTTAGTTTTGTAACACTATTGCTAAGCGTCATTCGTCGGGCTATCCACCATACACGAAGGCAAGTTTGGTAACACTCGCGTATTGGGATTGCCAGGCGTTGATTCTCAGCATTACAACTTATACCTTTCACAGCTGTACTTACGCTTGTCTGTAACTATCACATTCTAACAATACAAACTACTCTAATAATAAAATTAAACATTAGATGTCATACAATTAATAGATTTACAATACAATGTTCGTCGTCACTGCCTTTATGCACTTATAGGATAATGTTCTTGTCCTGTGAAAATTATGCACACGTAATTAAAATACCGGTGTTCAATGTTCATCGCGGTGCTGGAATGTTTGGCATTTCTTCTTTCTCAACCGATTCTTGACGTATTCTGTATATACTGATATTGTCCTTTCCTCTGCATAGTGTTCTGAATTTGCACCAAGTTTGGACAATTTGTAAGTCCGTTCTGTAAAATCATTGGAGTTCACACATGTAAAATATGTATTAATGTTTTAAGTTCGGTGGCCTTACTTATGAGTGTGGCCATGGTGCGTCTGTCTGTGACTGTTTTTGCCATAGTTCGTAGGTTGGCATTTGGTTCATTAACCTTGTCACTGGGAATGGATGTCTGTACTTGTGAAGTTCTTGTCGTTGTTGGTCGATTTCTAAATGTGGCCTCTGTAGATACTCGTTTGAAACAAAGTCAATATGGGTATAGCTTACTGTTAGATACTTGAAATCACATGTTGAGTCTTACTGTTCTGCCGATGACACTTTTCACGTTGAAGGAACTTTTATGTTGGTATATACAATGGAGTGTGCTAGTATCATAGCGCTGGAGTCGTACAGCAGACAAGGCAATTCTGGAGTTACTCGATCTAAGAATATAGAGTGGGATAAGGTTGAAATTAATATTGCGACGGGTTGGGATTTACAAATTTAATGTTGAGATCATTTTGAGTGCTATCTCCAAACCTGCACTCGTACATGTGTGTATACATCCAATAGTTCAAATAATAATAATACACCATGTATAGTTTTGAAATGTAAACGTACATGTTTGTACACTGCTCTGCAATTTGTGTATATATTCCAAAATGTGTAGGATACTTTGTTGCTGATTTTTGTCAGTAATTCCACCGACTGATGTTTTCCTTTGTTCAGCATAAGTATGTGTATGAGTTGATTTGACATAGTGCTTATCAATGGTAACAACAAACTTTGGTTCACCAGTAATGATGTAAGTATTGAGGTTAGATGGTTTGTCATGGATACTGTCATCTGTGTTACTATGAGTAGTGCGAGTAGAATTATCCATTGTGTGCACTTGGGCATGTGTGTAGTTAACAGGAGGTATAGCTTGTACCATGATGACCTGTGATCTTTTCTCCCACCTGTGAAATGCTTGTTTTCTGTACCTTCTTTTCTTTGTGGATAAACACCAGTTTCTGTTTTTTCTTGTTGTGAGATGGTAGTTAAGTTGGTCTGGTGTGGTACTTTGGTCTGTTCATCATGTTGTTGTATGATGAGTGGTGTGGTTAAGGCCGTGTTTGTTGTGGTGTTAACTTTCTGCCATGTCTGGGTTTTGGACTCTGTGTGGTCTATTACATTTAATACATTTCCAATTAATAAATCGCTGCATGGATTGTCTAATAATGCGCAAGTTACTCTGCCTGATAGGAAAGGTGATTTTATATTGGCCCATGCCATAGGATATTTCTCTACTGTTCCTGAAACAGTTCTGCAATAGATGTACTCATCTAGGTAGTCTTTAGGATCAGCTAGGGTCTTCCGAAGACCGATAAGACAGGACCCTGTGTCGCGTACACATGTGCATACTGTGTCATTAATGTATCCCTCATGGAATGTTAGTTTTCCTAACGACAGTCTGGAGGTTTTGTTCATTTCCTCACTTTCTTGTTGAGTATTACCCTTTTTTACTACGGAGTGAGGCTGACTGATGTTAAAAACATTATTGAAATATGGTACGAAGTCTGTCGGGTAAAACTCAGTCTGTTCTGTATTTGCAGTGTTTGTTCTACTTGTTTTCGTATCTGTGATGTTTACTTTTTCTAGGTTCTTTGCTAAACTGTCTGTTGTAATGTCTGTGGCTGCATTTGCTTTTGCTTTCTGTATTCTTTTTACTCCTTTACATTCGAAACGTCTGTGGCCATACGCTAAACAAAAATGACATTTGGTTCTATATTTCTTTTGATTTACCTTCCCCAGTTTTTGTGCTATAATAGTATTCAGGTATTCTTGATAAGTGGGATTCTTATCGCATATTCCATTTTCTGTATGCGGAGTGCTACAATGTTTGCACAGTACTGGTTTTGTTTTATGTGGTTTGTTTTGGCAATCTGTAGCTGAAGACGCCGTTGCCCTTACAGTACTCTTCTGTTGAGTGTTCTTAACCAGGTTTATACTTTGGTTGTAATATTTGCGGCATTTTTCTAGTAAATCTTTGATAGGCTCTGTGTTGTGTTCTTCTAAATATTTTCCGCATTCGGATGGGAGTGTTGCTTTTAGTTTTTCCACTACTAAGAAACTTATTGCTTCTTGATTGTTGTCTGTATGTTTAATTTCAAATGTTAGCTTTCTGAAAAAGTCCTCTATTTCCCTTATATACTGGGTGAACGACTTGTCTGGGGCCGGTTTCAGCTTTTGTACCTCTAATTTTAGAGTGTCGAAGTAGTTCACATAGTGTTTTAATATGTTTGTTTTGTAATATTCATAGTCTGCCCTTGACAAATCTGGTATGATCTCCTGTAGTTTTTTACTTTTTATTGGTACGTATCTCCTATACCATGAACACCAATAATCTTTTGGGATTTTGTAGTCTTGCATTTTCTTTTCAAATTCCTGTGTCCAATCACGTATTAGGTCATGTTTTCTATTACAATTTACTTTGTCTTGTGCCCGTGTACCCTCGAAAAAGTCTTGCAACTTTCTGTAATGTTTTGTGCCCCAGAAATGTGATCGATCTGGGCTGTGTTCATCATCTGACATCATTTTCTGTTAATTAATATTTACCTCTACCAATGATGATATTTCCACAAGAAAATCAAAGAATGCAGATTTGGGTAATTAGCAATCAAAATTAATCAACTTATCTTTATCTGCTGTTTACTCGAACGCTTGATGTACAGGAACGTGATTCTCGTGCTGGTTACCGTTGACATGTTCTGGTTACGTCGGTCGCTTTGTAGAATTGGAACCTGCTGTGGAAAGAAATGACGTTATTTTCGTTCTGATTTTATTAACAAATATCTGATTTACAATTTCTTATAGATCTTATACAATCGATCTTCTTCTTTAAATAAATAGCGTTCTTTTATGCATTTTACTTGGGTATGTGGTTCGTGTGTACTTCTGACACCATTGTACCTGTCATAGTCCTAACTATCTTCTCCTTCTAGCTCACTGGACTTGGACAGGCAAATTACAATGTCCACGACACATATACTAATAACACATAACTGCAATCGGAAACTCGCAGGAGCTGTCTCCTGAACAACCTTTTTATTACAGTATATTACAGTATAACATTATGTGCTCACTCCACCGTCACCTCGCGTACGATTAAGCAATCATTCTACACAGGCAACCAAACGCTCGCTCACTTCCACATGGGCGATATTTACACTGTCGCCCGTATGACCATTTGCAATCACAGTCTCACATCATCTCGCACATATCACCGTTAGTACATTCATCGAATATCAATAAACAACGTTCATCTCATCTATCCGTCACAACACTATCGTTAGATCGTTCTATCTCTCGCTATTCTCCACACGTCCGTCTCTATCCGCTGTCTCACACACACTGACTCTCTCCTCCTTGACCTTCCCACATCACGTGGGTCTGTCCACGGGCTTCTTGTCTGATCGTCCGTTGGCCAAGCCGTGGTGTCTCCTACTGTCCTTGACCTCAGCTATTGATTACACTGACTATTGCTTACATACAGGCAATTACACTATTGCTTACATACAAGACCCTGACATGTACTAAGTGATTCAATGAGCATGATTCAGAAGGTCGAAGTTGGATCTGTAGGTAGACAGTGGACTGAATCGCTGCGGAAGTCTGTTGTTCGTAAAGTCACCTTCATTTTCGTCCCGGGACATGCCGGAGTCGAGGGAAATGAACGAGCTGATAAACTGGCTGGCTCTGCACCCCCTGTAGATGGCCAGCCCATGGATCGTGCCGATGTTATTAACGTCCTTAAAGATATGGCGAGAACAGAGGACTTTGACGTCAGTGATTCCACATCGCTGTCCAGGATGAAAGACTTGGGAGTAAGAATCGGCACAGCCAGACGCGAGAGGTACATCGGGAAAACAAAGCGCCTCGTCAGCCAACACAGAACTGGCACTATTAGCCACCGGATGCTGATGCATATGCTGGTGGCAGGATCTGAGCACCTATGGACATGTCCGGAGTGCAATGAAGATACCCCAACTGATAACTGAACTGATAACTGAAAATACGAGAGCGGCATTAAGATGGCTGTACGGGAAGTCGCCATCCACAATAACTTCTATAGTGACGAAAAAGGAAGCAATCAGGGAGACTATTATAGGGAAAGGCATGCATGTGCTAACGAAGCAGAGATCGCAAACAATTGAAGATGTCGAACAGTTATTATTAATTTGGATTAATCAAAACCAGATAGGTGGTGAGTCTGTTTCGGAGGCAATCATATGTGAAAAGGCCAGACTGTTGTATGCCGATCTCATTATGAAAATGCCTGGGACGAGTGCTAGTGTACTTAGTGATTTTTTTTTTTAATGTTTACGCTCACTCGCTTTGAACTCAAGCGTAGTCCATATACACTAGTTATAGTAGTGATGGGCTGCATTTTGCGTGTGGATTAGCTTTCCATATTAACAATGTCCCTCACCATCAGACGAACCCACTCCGACTTCAGAGTTACTTGTAATTTACGTCCTCAAGTCAAGGACGACAGGTCAACATTTTAATCCAGCTGTCCGGTGCAGGGGTTGAACGGCTTACCTCGGCATCAGCACACCGGATCTTTAAGAACACGCGCTCTTATCTATTCGGCCATGCGGACCGGCACTTAGTGATGTTAACGCCAGCAGAGGATGGTTTAAAAAATTCACAAGGCTGCCTAGTAACACTATGCACTGGGGCCGAGAAATTGTATCTCTATTGTATAGAGAAATTTATTCTCTATAAAATGTGTTTTTTTGGGGGGGAGGGGGGGGGGGGTGTATTTTGAAATTTCTAGAACGAATGAATTGGATTGATATGTAAATAAATGCCTCGGTTTTGGTCGTTTTCGGATTTCGTCGATTGTTTTCGGACGGATTATCGACGAAAACCGAGGTGTTACTGCACTAACTACGCGATGACGTAGCCAGTCGTCTCTAATGACATATTATGTTGTTTTCCTCTCTTGTGGACCCCGGTGTGACAAAGTGCATATTTTCATCACAATTCTTGTTTTAGTTCATTATTTCCTTGTTGGATTTCCATAATACCATTGCTTTCAACTGTCAAACTGTCTGTTATCTACTGACTGTAGTACCTAGTGGTGTAGGGCAAGGGAGCGGGGGGGGGGGGGGGGGGGGTTCTTGACCGTAAGGAATTAAGGCCGCCTGGCTTGTACAGTCCGGGGCGAACTGTGCAGGTTAGTTTTCGTTTTGTCCCCGACAGAAAATATTCCGCATCTTACTGAGGATTCGAACTCGGGTCTCCTGAAGAAGAACTCGGCGCTCTAGCCACTCGATCAGCCGCTGCTCATTGCTGTCAAAGCTGCTCTCTATTTCCATTTATTCTTCTGTTATCTTCATTTTCACGTTGTTGAAGATGAGGACCCCTATGGGAATGTCCTTAGTGATGTGACGTCGGTTCTTGACTCAACTCAAATTTTAATTTTTTCTATACAAAACATGTGTATTTTTTGACTGTGTTCTTTGATCTAGTTTTTATTTGTATTAAACGTTAGTTGCATGTTCTTTACAGAACGTCACAATCAACCCCAGCATTTAATGACTGTGATGGTTGGGAAATTGTGAGTTCAGTAATTTGCCATTGCTTTCTCATAATATTAAGAAATTGAAAGCAAAGCAGTCTGCTCCCAAATTGCCGGCGCTCATTGCCCTGAAGCCACAGACTTATATTTTGTTAAATTATGATTCATATAGTATCATTCCGATTATTGCAGTGTTAAAATGCAGCATGGCTGAATGGATAGGAACGGGCTTTCTTAAACATCCAGTGTGTTGATGCCGAGATAAGGGGTTGAATCCTTACACTGGACAGTTCGACTAAAATGTTGACTTCTCGTCCTTGACTTGGGGATGTAAGTTACAATGTACTGAAGTCGGAGTGAGTTCGCCTCATGGTAAAAGACACTGATAACAGGGAAAGCTAATCCAGACGCAACATTCAGATAGAAAGAAGTGTGTATAGACTCCGCTTGAATTCAAAGTGAGCGAGCGCTTAAAAATAAAAATAAAAAATCAAAGTATGTGAGATGGGCATAGTTAAATTGTGGCTGTTTTTACGAGGCCAGTCAAAAATATTCATCTTATGAAAATTTACATTTTGTCTTTGTGACATTAAAAGTACTTTTAAAATTTAAATGTAAATGCTTAACGCCAAAAGTTGATTATAAATTGTAAGTAAGCAAAGTTTAGAAAAAATTATTTCAAGAAACCTATTCGAGTTATTTTTCACCTTATAAAGTCTGACTTCTGTTCTAAATATTTTATTTCTTAAATAAAATTGAAGAGATTTTTAGTTAACTCATGATATAATATCTATGTATACAATTTCCTTCTTTTAATTCTAGTAGTCTCCCTTGTTCAAATATTAGATGTTTATGTCCCCTCTCATTGCTTATCAAGGTGGGTTTTTTTTTTTTTATAGATATCTAGTAATTCTGCAGAATGCTTGAACGTAAGTATTAATACGTGTAGTGATCAATCAAGGTATTACTATCATGTTATTATGATATTTTAAATATTCTCTAAGCAAAGGTAATTGCACCAGCATTTGGCAGAGAGAGAGAGAGAGAGAGAGAGAGAGAGAGAGAGAGAGAGAGAGAGAGAGAGAGAGAGAGAGAGAGAGACGGAGAGAGAAAGCGAGAGAGATAGATAGATAGATAGACAGAGAGAGAGAGAGAGAGAGAGAGAGAGAGAGAGAGAGAGAGAGAGAGAGAGAGAGAGAGAGAGAGAGAACTATTTGTTCAAAATGAATGAAATTTACAAACGTAAATGGCATTTCCTCTAAACATAATATTTATCTACATAAACCTCATAAACTTGCACGGCCTTTCGCCATTGCGAAAATAAGTGCATGCAGGCCTTGGCTGTGCCAGGCCAGGTGTTGTTCTGCTCACTTCGCCTATTAATCGTCATCTCTCTCATTCCTATCACCTAGGCCATAGCACCAGTCACACCACTCAGCTTCTCGTTGTTACTTTGGCGTTGAAATCCCCGAGGATGACAGTCATTTCACATTTTTACACTGGTCCTCGGCCATGTATAATTCGTTATATCATTCCAGAATCCCTGGGCATGAGAACGTGAGGCGAAGAAATTCATTGGCATTGAGAATCTTTCGATTTTACTAAAGCCTTGCTTTCTACAAATCCACATTGTTCTTCTCCTATTTATACAGTGGTACCTCGGGTTACGAACTTAATTCTTTCCAGAACTCGGTTCGTATCCCGAAACGTTCGTAATCCGAAACATTGAAATCAATTAAATAGAGACAATCCGTTTAAAGATGAAAGAATCGTTCTTTTTTTTATTAACATCCGGTTGTTTACCTGACAAAACGCAAAGAATACGTGTACTTCACGTATTAATTAAAGATTGATTGATTGAGGAACCGACATTACAGCTTTCGGGGCATTCCAATAAGCGCTCCGTCCAAATCATCAGCAGCCAACGAAGAGTTCCAACACTAATAGTTCCAGTAGCAATCTGATTATATGTCCGTCTCGCCTTTCCGCTGAGGTGTCGAGCGTCGGCCAGATCCCCTCGTCACACCTCGCTGCCTCATTCTTACCAGCCTGCGGTGATCCATTTGCTCCTTCGAGGTGTACACGTGCTCCCACAAAGCCGCAACCACGTCTGCTTTGTCATGCATCAATACTCTACCAAGTTTTGCCGAGCCGGCCAATCTGTCTGCCTGTTCATTCCCCAGCCCACCGGCATGCCCCGGAGAAAAGATCCAGGCGATGCTTGCCACCCGTGACCTCCATAGCGAAGCAAGCCACTCTGCACGAAGCTTGAATGTCCTCACCCTACTCAGCATGCTTTCTGAGTCAGTTACAATCATGATGTGTGTGTGTGTGTGTGTGTGTGTGTGTTTGTGTGTGTGTGTGTGTGTGTGTGTGTGTGTGTGTCGTATTCTCCTTCCAGCGGAAAGCTGCACTAACCGCCTCCACCTCCATTCTTAAGCTAGATGTTGTGGTATCATACGCCAGGCTCTCCTGCACCAAACGTCGACCATTAGCTTTTGCTAAGAATCCCCATCACTTCTCCTGCCTCTCAAAACCGAACCATTCGTGTAGATAATCACATCACCCGGGCGAGCATTATCCTGAATTAGTTGCTGGATTTCCACTTCCGTGGCCCCTGCTGGCCACTCTCTGCACTCCCGGCTCAATGTGATTATAACTGCACAAATCTGACTGCTCCGCTGGCACTCTGACCCACTCCTCTCCTCGCCTGATGTTCTCCAAGGGGCACACTTGTCTGATCGTATCATCCGCCTGAGCCATCCATGATTTCCCTCTTATCAGTCTCTGACCCTTAACTTCGTCCAGCGCCTCACGCAACGGGTGATCTGTGTCTGCAGCTACTCTGAGGTATACCTTCGCCTGCATAACCTTGTGCCTAACAGCAACGATCGGCAGACCAAGGATGTAACGCATATACACTACTGGGGTGTCTCTGGTGCATCCCAGAATGATCCGCATAGCTTCGTTCTGTATGCGCTCTAATTTCACCAGCAGACCCTTTGAGACAGTGAGCAGTCCTAGTCCATAATCAGTCACTGAGAGGATCAAGTGCTGGTATAGTGTGAAGAGCATTCTCTGCTCTGTGTCCTTTTCCGCCATAGTTTTAAGTGCATTGAGTCCCTTTTGAGATCTTGTCACAACCGTCTCCACATGGTCCTTGAAGGACAGACTCCTGTCAAATGTGATTCCCAGATACTTCAGTTTTTCTCTCTGCTGACACTCCTGCCATCTATCGTGAGGTTTGATGACATCACCTCTCACATTCCTGTTGTCCAGAGAGCACCACAAAACAACCGCCTTTTCCTGGTGGATGACAGCACTCATTTCAGTGCACCAGTCAATCACTTTGTCTACTGTCACCTGTAGCTCTTGGGCTGTTTGATCCCTATATCTCCCCTGCCTATATGCAAAAACATCATCTGCAAACGTTAGTATCCTACCAATCCCTGGTGCTTCTAGGTTTGCAATATTGCTCGTATACACGTTAAAAAGCACCGGTGAGATTGCAGATCCCTGTGACAGTCCTGGGGTTAAAATATGTGGCTCTGAGGTCCATGCACCCAGACGGAGAGCAACTCGGGGAGAATTCAGGACGGTTGTTATCCAGTTCACCTCGAATTCAAGCGCTGCCGCAATCGTTTCCTGTCTAATCTGGAACCCCTCATAAACGTCAAAGGTAAAAGTAGCTACATTTGACCAGGTATATTTTCCTGGCCTGTAGCTCCCCAGGCCTCTTGGAAGAAGCTTCCCCATTTCCAAACAATCCTGCAGCTTAACAGCGACTATCTTCTCTAAAACCTTCCCAAATGTATTTTGAAGGGTTATGATCCTAAAGCCGCTAAGCTTTGAATGATCCTTGAATGATACTATTAATTAAAGAGAAAGAAAACCAAATAAATTAAATGTAAAGTTAAAAAAAAAAAAAGATTTATTCTATCTTTCTTCCCAAGAAAACGCTCATTGGAATTTTGCCGCTTTCTTTGCTATTCTGAATCATTAGTTTCAGGAGTTTCTTTTCGCTGTTTCTTGGCAGCCGACTGCGCATCTTTCTACACCAAGAAATTATCAAGGGAAATTTGTTGCTTCCTTTGTTGGAGAATCTTTCTGAAATTGGCCATCGCGTTTTCATTGATCAGGTTTACTGCCCTGTTAGCAACAACTTTGTTTGGATGGTGGTTCACAATGAAATCTTCGACGTCTGCCCTCTTGCTGCAAATGTCTTTAATCCTGGCAGCTGAAACGGTCACTGGCTCCTCATCATCGGACGACTGCTCCTCCTTTAATGTCCTTAGCTGTTCATTCTGAAGATCCACAAGCTCATCTGCAGTGAGCTCTCCAATTTAGACCTCCAAGTCGTTGCCATCGACTTCCAGGCCCATATTTTTGCCAAGGACAAAATCTAATCTACACCATTGTCACATAACAGCAGAGTTAGCCTGTCCTTCATTGGTTTGTACCCCGGCAGTGCTTTCTCCTCCTATGTGATAAAGGTCATCATTGGCATTTTCTTCCAGAAGAGGCACGTTTCATTGCATTTAAAGACTTGTTATGGAACGTAGTCTTCATCTTTGATGATCTTATCAAATTCCACCTTGAACGCTTCAGCTTATTTCTCGTCAGAACTTGCAGCCTCTCTGAGCCTAATTACACTATGCATGCTATTTATTTTGTATTTTTTTAAAAAAAACTTTTCACAACAGCCTCTGCTGACATTAAAATCGTCAGTCTCAGCACTTGTACCAAGGAACTAAGACAATAAATCACTGTACAACAGCTTCGCCTTTTCACATATTATTGTCTCACTAACACTGTCTCCTGCAAGTTGCTTTTCATTGATCCAGATCAAGAGAAGATTTTCAACTGTCTCTAAAATTTGATTTCTTTTCTTCTGCAGCTTAGTTATGTCTTTAGCCACATCGACTGATATGAGTAACTCTTTGTTCTTTATAATAGTGGAAATAGTTGATTTTGCCATGCAGTACTCATTAGCGATGTCACACACACGAACGCCATTTTCATGTTTCATAATTATTTCCTTCTTTACCTCCACTGTTATACGTTTCTGCTTCCTATCAGCACCACTACCGTTCTTCGAACTCATAATTGATGGGGTTAACACAGAAAATAATTAAAGAGATAAACTGAACACAGTGCCATTGCAAAGAAATCTTTTACTGCTGTGTAGTAAGGCCAATCAAAGCGAAGCTGCGCACGCGTGAAAAACTAGGCTACTAGGCTAGCGCTAAGCGATGTTAGTACTGTACTGCGTGGCCTTCGTTTGTACTGTACGCAATCGTTTGTCTCCAACGTTAAACCTTTCTCTTCTCTCTCTCTCTCTCTCTCTCTCTCTCTCTCTCTCTCTCTCTCTCTCTCTCTCTCTCTCTCTCTCTCTCTCTCTCTCTCTCTCTCTCTCTCGCCTTCGTTCTTAACCCGAGGCACTGTTAGTTACCCGAGACAAAATATTTTCGAAGTTATTGTTCGTAACCCGAATTGTTCGTGACCTTAGGCGTTCGTAACCCGAGGTACCACTGTACATCCATCATAGTTGATACCCCCCCCCCCTTTTTTTTTTAAATTTCCACCAGAATGGTTTATGCTCCATACCTCGGAAGTTATAATGCCCTCTGGTCTCACATATACCAAACATGTTAATATTCAGTTTTCTCATTTCTTTCATAATGTTATCAAAGTTTGGTATGGACGTGGTTAAGTTTCTTTAAATTTTGTGTGGCCCCAGGAGGCCATTAAAAAATTGTTACTTACCCACAGAGGGGAAACGTTTAAAACTACCAATAGACCAATGTCATCTTCGTGGCTGAAGGGTTAGCAGCTTTCTCCGTAACCCCGAATACTCTCGTGGTTGACGTGAGCGCTCGAGAATTGGAAGCGGTTCTAGTCGCGCCAGTGACTTATGAGAGTATGGAGCCGGTCGCTCAGAAAGCAATGGCAAACTACTCAGCCTAATCTTGCCAAGAGATCAACAATTAGCTGAAAGATGCTGATGTTGACAGCGATGTCCTGTAAAGGATATGCCAAACAAAAAAAAAAAAAAATATTAGACCAATGTCATTCAATCCGATCCGATCCGATTTGTAAAAACAAAAAATAGATACTTTCTACCTCGTTCAACCGGCCTCAGTGGCGTTGGTTATATTTGTAGTGGTTTATAGTGCGGTATAGATTGTTCTGTTATTACAGCGGATGTTTAAGAACACACGTTCTTATCCATTCGGCCATGCGGACCTCCACTTAGTGATTTTAAAGCCAGCAGGGAATTGTTTTAAAAATTAAAAAGGCGCACTGGCGTGCATAGTGTTACCAGGCACGGCGAAGGTGCGAGTTCGGACAAGTCTGGGGGGGGGGGGGGGCTAAAAATTGTATTAAATACTACATTTATTCTCTATAAAATGTGTTTTTGGTATGTATTTTGAAATTTCTAGAACGAATGAATTGGATTTATATGGAAATAACTGCCTCGGTTTTCGTCGGTTTCGGATTTCGTCGAATGTTTTCGGACGAATTATCGACGAAAACCGAGGTTTTACTGTACTAACTAAGCGATAATGTTGCCAGTCGCCTCTAATGACATATTATGTTGTTTTCCTCTCTTGTGGACCCCGGTGAGACAAAGTGCATATTTTCATCACAATTCTTGTTTTAGTTCATTATTTCCTTGGATTTCCATAATACCATTTCAACTGTCAAACTGTCTGTTATCTACTGACTGGGACGCAGAGGTGTTTCCAAGGCACCAGGGCCGGGTTATATACTGGCCAAGACCTATTAACGCGTCATCGTCGAGCGTCCTGGGCAACAGGTCCCTTCGGGGTCCTGGCTAAATTCAGTAGGATCGCCGATTCCTCCGAAGTCGGAGAGTGTCTGCCTATACGGCGAGGAACCACCAGTCTGCACACCAATAAGCCAGACATGGGACAACGGATACTCACGCAAACCTCAGGTCATGTATGACAACACACTGATGTTGGACAACAGGATGCCTTCATCCGACATACAGGACTTCGCGTTGGAGCTCAAGCCAACGAACACAAGCAAGCAAGCAAGCATCTACTGACTATAGTACCTAATGGTGTAGGGCAAGGGAAAGGTGGGGTGGGGTTCTTGACCCTAAGGAATTAAGGCCACCTGGCTTGTACAGTCCGGGGCGAACTGAGCAGGTTAGTTTACTTTTTGTCCCCGACGGAAAAATAATCCGCACCTTACCTAGGATTCCTGAAGGAGAACCCGGCGTTTTAACCACTCGACCAGCCGCTCCTCATTGCTGCCAAAGCTGCTCTCTATTTCCATTTGTTCTTTTGTTATCTTCATTTTCACGTTGTTGAAGATGAGGACGGAGCACTATGGGAATGCCCCGAGCGATGTGATGTCGGCTCTTGTCTCAACTCAAATTTTAATCTTCTATACAAAACATGTAAAAATATGAATAAAATTGTGTGGAAGTGCGGTAAAGCTGTGAAAATGTAAACAATATAAAATGACACAAAGTAGTGCAGCTTTGAATAACAGAATTACAACACATACAAGACGTTGCGGCGATTAGCCTTCATCAGCAAACAAACACATTCACAAACACAACATATAGTCAAGGATGATGAAGGCTAATCGCCACAACATCCTGTATGTGTCGTAATTCTGTTATGTAAAGCTGCACTACTTTGTGTCATTTTATATTGTATACAAAACATGTGTATTTTCTGACTGTGTACTTTGATCTAGTTTTTGTTTGTATTAAAAGTTAGTTGCACGTCCTTTACAGAACGTCACAATCAACCCCACCATGTAATAACTGTGATACATACAGATAAAATTACTATGGAAAAAGAAATATATGTTAACGAGGAAAAATTGGAGGTTGTGGAAATTTTTGAATATCTTGGGTCATTGCTTACCAACAACGGTGACACAATGAAAGAAATTAAACGACGACTATCAATTGCTCTTCAAAGACTAAAACAACTGAATAAATTATGGAGTGGGACAGACAAAACTACAAAAATTTGATTTTTACGAGCATGCATCTGTCCCATTGCAACATACGCCTGCGAGACCTGGACACTTACTAAATAAGCTGAACAGCGCATAAATGCCTTTGAATATAATTGTTATAGACGAGTTCTAAGAATATCTTGGGTAAAGAAATGAACAAATGTATCCATACTTCAAGAGCTGAATATTGAAGAAAGTTGGCTATTAAAGACGATAAAACAAAGAAAATTGAAATATTTTGGTCACTTGAAACGTCATGAAAGTTTGGAGAGAACAATAATGGAGAGGTATATGCCTGGGAAGAGAGGAAGAGGAAGGCCAAAGAGAAGATGGGTGCAGGATGTGGCGTATGATCTCCAGAAGGGTGTATCGGACGCGGGACATGTTGCTTATGATTGAGAGGTTTTCCGGAAGGTTGTTATGGGAGCGAGGTTCTGCAAAGGACATGCTACTGAATGAATGAATGAATGAATAAATAAATGAATGAATGAATGAATGAATGAATGAATGAATGAATGAATGAATGAATGAATGAATGAATGAATGGTGTTCATTCCACCATGGTGGCTGCAACCATCTTTCTTCTCTCCTGCGGGATGGAGACTGGTGGACAAAAAAGAGGTAGAGGTAGACTGGAATGCTCTGCAAACATGTCATCCATCCTCGAAGGCACAGAAGACTGTGAGCTGAGGATAGACCTAAAAGGCCGTGGCATATATCCTAAGATAATTGAAGTTTCAGAAACGACCGGACTTCGTGGTTTACTCCCCAGCGGTTTAGCAACTGGCGCTGTTTGAGCTGGCTGTCTAGCTGTTTGAGCTGGCTGTCTAGCTCGAGTTAAAACATAAAAGAGTCAAGGAGCAACATACCTAGAAGATAGAAAAGCACAGCGGCTTGGTTACAAGTCTGATACAAGATCCGTATACCATTTGCTGTTGAGTTAGGCACCAAAGGTCTGGTTTCCAACTTCGCGTATCATGTGCTAAAGCTGCTGGGTGCAAATTAACAATCGAGAACTGGAACACTCAAACGACTACACCAGGCGGCGGGGGGAGCTTCCTGCTGGCTATGGTGGAAGCAGAACGATGAGATAGACGAATCGATGCGGTAAGATGGTTCACGAGTCTGCCTGCAATGCAAGGTCAAATGCCTCTCACCCAAGCGAATCAATCTCTCAAATAAGACCGACAGAACCTTTACTGTCTCGTGTCGACCAAAGAGCCACTTTGCCAAGTAAGTACAGGGCACCCAGGCCGGGAACGCAATGTAGAGATCGCCCGGATCGGAAATGTCCGAAGTCGAACCTCTTACAGCCAAGCGACAGCAGCAGTAAATTGTTGTGGTATAAGACGTCTTGGAATGATCGCGACAGAGTCGGCACGGATGGGGGTGGGGGAGGGGGGGGGGGGAAAGAATTTGGCACAATTAGTCCAGGGAAAGGGCTAGCATTTGCTTGGCGCGGGAATGAGGGGCTTCCTTAAGCTGTGAACGGATTCGAAGAAGTCAATACAGCAACAATAATGTGTACTGGGTCATTGTGAGCCACCGAGATGGAGGCGAGGCCAGAGGCAAGACAGTCGGGAGGTGGGAGGGGGCAGGAATGGGTGAGGAGGGGGGTGGCTTTCTCGTGATTGAATGGAAGATGCAGTGATAATGTTGACATATATACCTGTCAGAGTCCAGAGTACGGCAGTGAAGCAGTGACATCGTTACGCCGCCAGGTGACTCAGTCCCTAGCAGGGATGAAGGAACTTCGTTACGCCGCCAGGCAAGTGGTAGTCACCTGCCTGCGAAGTTGCCGGCTGGCGAGACGGCCAGCGGTCACACCAAGGACGCACGCATGTCTCGTGAAGCCACCTCAGGTGAGGAGGCGAGTTCCAAACCACAGGCAGACAGCTCTGGGACGTGGACTGAACAGGACGCATGTTGCGAGAAAGGTTTCTGTGGCCGAATTTCGAGTGCCTGGACATCTTGAGAGTCAGACTGTGTGCTGTATGGTGAATGTAAGTGTATTGAAGTATCCAGTATATATTGTTGTGATCATCGTACTGTATATGATCTGTAATTAAAATCCGTTGAACGTTGTGTCGTTGAGTCTTGAGTCAAATCACGTTGTACTTGTACTGTCCCACATGTGTTAGGTAGCGAGCCAGGTGTAAGACCCTGACATGTGTAGACGTGGGGGCAATCGTCCAGCTTTAAAATGAACGTATTTATGTGATAAATGGTTAGAACTAGAGGTTGTGAACTTAGAATTTTTGTTACAAATTGTTTGTACATGTAAAAGTGATCATGGAAGGCTCATTTTGAATTATTGCTACATTGTGTAGCGGGGTAGGGGTATCCCCTATCAAAGGAGAAGTAAGGCGCCTCCTTCCCTCCGCTAGCCTACGGGACACCCTTGGGCAAGGTGGAGTACCCGTTTAGCCCCCCGATCAGGGTTACGTGAAGCCATGTGTGCAGGTGGTGGATGAAGATGGAGAGCAGCCGACAGATAGTTGTAGGTTATGGTCTACACCTTCACGACGGTAGGCAGAGGATCTCCTTTTTTGAGGAGACAATGGCTACGGTCACTGACCAGTATGGTCACTGCTGGGAAGGAAAGCAATGGCAAACTACCTTCTTTACACATGCCAAGAAAATCATGTTGTGTTCACTTATCGATAATCAGAGAAACGGCGTAAATGGGTGCTCCATAGGAGCAGCCTCGCCCGGTAGGGATAGTCATGCGCACCAGGTGACTCCAGACCGTCAACAGGCTACTAGGTGCAGAAGATTAATATCATTGAAAGTAGGAACTTGGAATGTTAGAACAATGAATGCAGATGGAAAGTTGGAGGACATCAAAAAAGAAATGGAGAAAGAGAAGATTAACATATTAGGAATATCGGAAACGAGATGGAGAGGAGCAGGGATAAGGACAGGAGAGGATTGTAAGATTATTTACTCGGGGGGGAGAAGAACAGCAAAGAGGTGTAGCCATTATATTAGATAAGCAAACATCAAATTCTGTCAAAGGATATTGGGCTGTGTCAGACAGAGTTCTATTAGTAAAATTAAACGGAAGACCTTTTAAAATAAATGTAATTCAAGTATATGCCCCAACAAGTGAAAGCAGTGAAGAAAGTATAGAGGAATTTTATAATGACATGGAGTCTGCTTTGAAGAACTGTAAAAAATCAGAAATAAATATCATAATGGGTGATTTCAACGCAAAAATAGGAAAGCAAAGCGATGGATACAGTGTAGGCAACCATGGTTTGGGAGAGAGAAATGAAAGAGGTTACAGACTTGTAGAATGGGCAAAAGAACAAGAATTGGTTGTAGGAAACACCTGGTTTAAACAACATCCTAGAAGATTATGGACATGGAGGAGTCCAGACAGCAGGATTAAAAACCAGATAGATTACATCCTGATAAGCAAAAGGTTTCGAAATGCATTAACAGTTGTAAAAACAGTTCCAAATGCAGACTGTTACAGTGATCACAGATTAATTACTGGCACATTGAGGGTAAAGTTAAAGAAAGTCAAGTATACAGCAGGAAACCCTAAATATGACTTGTGCAAATTGAAAACTGACAAAGAAATACAAGATAATTTTAACATAGAAGTAAAGAACAAATTTGATTTATTGTCTGATCTAGAGATCCTATTTCAAGATGTAGATGATCAATGGGAAATGCTGAAGAATTCAATCAGTTGTGCAGCAGAAAAAACTATTCCAAAAGTAAAGAAAGTTGGCCGTAAGACATGGATGACTGAAGAAATTTTACAACTAATGGAAACAAGAAGACAGAACAAAAATAATCCTGCCAAATATGAAGAAATTCACAGAAAAGTCAGAACCTTATGTAAGGAGGCTAAAGAAACATGGCTTGAGAAAAATTGCAGAGAAATTGAAAAACAACACAACAGTAAAAATGCGAAACTAATGCACAAAAGAATTCAGGAGATTACTAATCAAAGAACACGTACATCAGCAGGCTGCCTAAAGACAAAAGATGGAAGCGTCATAATAGAAAAAGATCAGATTTTACATGTATGGTCAGATTACGTGAAAAACCTTTATGACGATAGCAGAGACGAACAATATATTGTTCAAAATAACAATGAAGGGCCAGAAATTTTGAAGATGGAGGTTCAGAATGCTCTTAATCATATGAAATCTGGCAAAACCCCCGGTCCAGACAGCGTCACAACAGAAATGATTAATGCTTTAGAAGAATATGGAATAGATAAAGTTACCAGTCTGCTTAATACAATATATGATACTGGAAACATACCTCATGAGTTATGTAATTCTGTATTTATTGCAATCCCAAAGAAATCAGGAGCCTTGGAATGTGATCAACATCGAACAATTAGTATAATGAGTCACATCACGAAGATTTTGCTAAGAATTATCATGCAAAGAGTTAGGAGGAAAATACAACCTGAAATAGGAGAAGAACAATGTGGGTTTGTAGTAGGCAAGGGTACAGTAAATGCTGTGTATATACTGAGAACCGTAATCGAACGTTCTATAGAAGTAAACAAAGATCTACACCTTTGCTTCATTGACTACACAAAGGCTTTTGATAAAGTGAGACATGTCAACATGATAAGGATGCTTGAAGATCTACAAATTGATGGGAAAGACCTTAGACTTGTAAAAAACATATATTGGAAACAACAAGCTGCTATAAGAGTTGATAATGAAGTAAGCCAATTTCAGCCTATTAAGAGAGGTGTGAGACAGGGATGTGTAATGTCTCCAGATCTGTTTTCCCTGTACAGTGAAAATATTTTCAGAAATATTGAAAATATGGAAGGAATCAACATTGGGGGACGATGCATCAATAACATTAGATATGCAGATGATACAGTCTTGATTGCAGACAATGAACAGGACCTGCAACATTTAGTAGATGCGGTTGTTACACACAGTGAACAACAAGGGTTAGAATTAAATTGTAAAAAGACACAGATTATGGTTGTCACTAGGAAGAACGAAATACCACAGTGTAATATACAAGTAAATGGGAATATTCTTCAACAAGTGAATAGGTACAATTATCTCGGAACAGTAATAACATCTGATGGGAGATGCCTTGAAGAGATTAGAACAAGAATCGCCATGGCAAAAGTAGCCTTTAGCAAGATGAAAAACATACTGACCAATAAAAAGATGTCAATTGAAACGAGAAAAAGAGTGTTGAGATGCTACATAGAACCTGTACTTTTATATGGATGTGAAGCTTGGACAATGAGCAGCCAGGCTGAAAAACATCTGATGGCTGTAGAAATGTGGTTTCTGAGGAAAATGCAAAGAATACCATGGACAGCCAGAAAGACCAATGAACAAGTCCTTCAAGAAACAAATGAAGATCGTAAACTGATCAGAGACATTAGACGTAGACAGTCACAATTTTTTGGGCATGTTATGAGAAGAAATGATTTGGAGAACTTGGTGACAACTGGTAAGATCGAGGGGAACAGACCAAGGGGAAGACCTAGAAACAAGTATCTGGATGGCTTGGCCTTGTGGCATGGTCGAGACAAAAACACGGAACTGATCCACGACTCTGTTGATCGAGTGAGATGGCAGAACATGACCGCCCACGCTTACCGGCATGGCACATGATGGATGGATGGATGTGTAAACATCGAGACTAGTTGTAAACGTACAGTGCATTCGTATTGTTTGATCGAGTAAACGTATAAAACATTCGTGATTGTCAAATTTTTGTCACCATTTTGACCTTGTCGACATTGTGATCTTGTCGCCATTGTGACCTTGTCGCCATCTTGTAAACTTGATGTCTATGTCCTTACTGAATGTCATCTTGATGTAAGTGATGTGTCATCAGTGTTATAGCGTGTTGAGATACATTTAGATTGTCTTTGTGAGTTGAGTTTGTGGAAAGCAAAAAGTTTTTTGAAAGAAAGTGACTTGTGGTGAAAAAAAAATTGTTGACGGACAAACTTACGACATACAATTATACTCAACGCCATACAAACCTACTCAATACTTAGTGACAAGCAGGCACACACCAACAAATAGACGCTAATTTATTTCCTCCAAAACAAAGCAGGTTTTTTTCCGTACCATCCGAAACCGTGCGCGTAGAGGTCAGTTGTGATTCGAAGTAGCGACCCTACAGTTTCCTAGCCCGATTTCCAACCATTCATCACCGCATCCAGGGCACTTAAGTATATTTTTCTTTTCATTTACTTTAAGGATGCAATTTTAGGCACAGATTGCATATAGAAAATTGTAATTTGTTTCTTGTACTAACCACTTATAACTATTTGTGGGGCTGGTATTACTTTGACATTTTTCATCATGTCGTCATTAAATGATTTCATCGATATGGGGTTAAAATTGAAGTTAACAGGTGATGAGTTAACAAAATGGAGTGAGAATAAGTACTCTGAACACCTTCGCGAGAAAGCTTCTGAACGCGATGAACGAGCAGCTGAAAGGGCGGCCAAGCAATTAGAGGCAGAAACAGCCTTAAAACAGGCAGAGACTGAAAGAACTGCCAAGCAAGCCGAATTAGAACTGGCTGCAAAGACAAAGCAAGCCGAATTAGAACTGGCTGCAAAGACAAAGCAAGCCGAATTAGAACTGGCTGCAAAGACAAAGCAAGCTGAGATAGATAGTGAACTCAAGAAAGCAGAAATAGCAGCTCAGAGTAAGAGAGAAGAACTGGAGTTGCAATTAAAATTAAAACAACTCGATACTGAGACTGCTATCAATAAAGAGTATAAGAAATCTGAGAGACTGGAGAAAGAAAACAAGTACAAGAAATATCAGGGTATTGTACGTAATTATACCTCGGGTGACTGCATTGCAGCCTTTACCCAAAATTTTGAAACTTTAATGGAACATTACCAAGTTCCACTATCAGAATGGAATATTGTGTATATGAGGAGTTTATCAGGGGAACCTCTTAAAGTCATTGAGACTATTCCCAAAGACCTCAGAAAAGACTACCATTATCTTAAATCAAAGATAATGGCACATTTCATGTTAGATGAAGCAGGTTACAGAGAACAGTTCAGCAAGTTGAGCCCAAAACCGACTCAAACTTTCTCTGACTACCTCTGCTTAGTCCGAGATATTTTCACCAAATGGACTTCAGCAGCCAAAATTGACAGAAATTATGATAAATTAGAAGATCTAATCATCAGAGACAAAATCATTTCATCCATTCCACCAAAATTTTCCAAATTTTTGCAGGTGAATGAATGCACTAGTATAGATGAGATTGATAGACGAGGTACGGCGTATTACACCGCCAATAAACACTGTTTTGTGACAGAATCTACGGACATTGATTTTGTAGCTGCGGCTAATTTTGACAAACCCTATAGTAGGCAGAAACCTCATAGGCCTACTTCTGAGAAATTTAAGCACTGTATTCATTGTAAAGTTTCACACCAACAAAATGAAATGTGCGATAAAAACCCAAAATATGATATTTATCTACGAGATATGATAAACAGACGAGATCATGAGCGTAGATCGTTCAGGTCTGTGCGTAAATGTTATCTTTGTAAAGCGCATGGACACCATCGCAAGGATTGTAAAGGTAGACAAATGATCAACGAGGCAAATGCCGCCTTGTCAAACAGTTCAGAGTCAGAAGAAGAAGACTCAGATAAACATCCTGTGAACTCAGCACAGACTTTTGACATGTATAACACCTTATGTACTGTTTGTAACACCTTCTATGAAGATGGTATTTTAACGTGTGGTCACGCCATCCCTATTGCCAATGAAGAAGCTAATTTGGTAGTAGATTCAAAAGGCAAGATAATTGTCCATCACGGATATGTGAACGGCAAGTCTGCTACAGTTCTTCGAGATACCGGCAGTTCACTTATTGGCCTTAAGAGAACGTTCATAATGCCTACAGACTATACAGGCAGTCACGTAACATGCAGAACATTCTCAGGCAATATTGAGAGATACCCATTAGCATGGGCATATATTCAAACACCTTTCCTCACTGGGAAAGTAAAAGTCGCTGCGTTAACAAACCCAGTGTGTGATGTAATAATTGGAAATTTGCCAGAGGTGAATGATAAACCTCATGACATAACATCTGTTTGTATTGATGATAACATAACATCACCATCCAATGTCATCATTGATAATGTCACACCACCTATTGAATGTATGGTAGCTAATGTAGCACTAAGTTCTCATCATATCATTGACAACATTGTTTCATCACCATCTGACATCATTGATTGTGTGAACGCAGTAACCAGATCTACTGCTAGAGTGCAAGATGAAAGTAATCAAACTGAGGCTATTCAGTCACTTAGCCCAGTATCACTACCTACTAACACCATGAAGGAAACTTTTGTAACAGCTCAAAAGGCTGACCCTTCATTGGTAAAATATTTTAATCTGATCGGCCAAAAGCCAAAGGTAACCAAGAATGCAAAATGGCATTTTGCTTTGAAAAATGATATTCTCACCAGGTATTATACCAGAGGTGACAACACCACAGAGCAAACTGTTTTGCCAACTAGTTATCGTAAGCAAGCCTTACATCTTGCCCACGATATACCTCTTGCAGGGCATATGGCATATGTTAAGACCAGATCTAGATTATTAACACAGTTTCATTGGCCCAAATTTTGCAATGACATTAAAGAATATTGCAGAAGTTGTGACACCTGCCAGAAACTGATAAAAAAAGGTAAACACCCACAGGCAAAGTTACAAGTCACCGACTTAGCCAGTCGACCTTTTGAAAAACTATCTATTGACATAGTGGGCCCTCTCAATCATACAACAACTAAAGGGAATAAATATATTCTAACTGTCGTTGATCAATGTAGTCGCTGGCCGGAAGCTATTCCGCTTAAGAACATAACTGCCAATGATATAATGGAAGTATTCTTCCATATTTTTTTCTCGGATAGGATTTCCAGACACTATCCAATCTGATAGGGGTACTCAGTTTATCGCCGCATCTACCCAAGTTTTCACCAGAATGTTGGGAGTGAAGCAATGTTTCAATTCACCATACCATCCTCACTCAAGTGGAATCGTTGAAAAGTTTAACGGCGATCTGAAGCACATGCTTGCAAAAGTCACGCAAGAACACCCTAATAATTGGGATGTATATCTACCAGCTATTCTTTTTGCTTATCGTGAGGTACCACATTCTAGTACCGGTTTCTCTCCTTTTGAACTTATTTATGGTGCCAAACCACGTGGCCCATTGACTATTTATCACCAAATGTTAACTGAATCTACTCCAGTACTTAAACCCATATCATCATACGTATATGTTACATCATTGCGTGAAAGAATCATCAAATCATGTACGATTTGCAAATAATGCACTAAAATTATCTGGTGCTACTTATAGACAGTATGCTGACAAAGGAAACAGAACAATAACTTTGACACCTGGACAGGACGTTCTTCTTCTGTTACCTAGTGACCGACACTTATTGACTGATTCTTTGCAGGGACCTTTTAAAGTGACAAGACAGATTTCACCTGTAGACTATGAGATCCTAATAAAAGACAAACACAAAATATTTCACATAAATATGCTAAGACCATACCATAACAGAGACAACGAACAAGACGATACGACAGCGTGTACAGTGATAATAGATCACGAAGATGACGAGGTTAGTGACGAAATTCCAACACCTACATTAAACACGACAGACTGCTTGAAGGATATCAAGATCAATCCAAAGCTAACTCAAGCAGAAACAGACAGTTTAAAACACCTAATACAACAGTACAACACCATTTTCTCCAACAACCCAGGACAAACAGAATTAGTACAGCATCACATCACACTCACAGCAAACACACCCATACGATGCAGACCATACACCATCCCATTACATTACAAAGAACATTTACATCAGGAGATCATCAACCTAGAAAAGAATAACATCATAAGACGATCCCAATCAGACTTCTCATCTCCCATGGTCATTGTACGCAAAAAGGACAATACAATAAGACTGTGTATCGACTATCGAAAACTAAATAAAATAACTGTTCTAGATTTGGAGCCAATGGCAAACGCTGACGATCTTCTGACAGAACTGACAGACGCTAGGTTCTTCACGAAGATAGATATGACTAAAGGATATTATCAGATAGAAGTAGACGAACAGAGCAGACATCTGACAGCTTTTGCCACACCTTGGGGACTGTACGAATGGTGCAAACTTCCATTTGGGCTAGTCAACGCCCCAGCCACATTCGTACGTATGACACGACTTCTTCTAATAGACATTCCTAACATAATCTGCTATATTGACGACATCTGTGTTCACACAGAGACAATGACAGAGCACATAAAGACATTAGAACTGACATTTGAACGCATCAGACAGCACGGACTGACAGTAAAGCCTTCAAAAGTAGACATGGCCTACCCTGAAATATCCTTTTTGGGATACAAAATATCCAATGGCTTTGTCACGACAGACGATAACATTGTGTCCAAGATTCTAAAACTATCACTTCCGACTACAAAGAAACAAGTCAGAAGTTTGTTAGGACTGATAAATTATTATCGGCAGTTTATTCCGGATTTTTCCGACCTAACCGAAGTATTTACTAACTTACTAACTAAAGATAAGCCGGAGAAAATTGTAAGCAATGAATGCCTAAAATTAGCATTCTCTAAAGTATTAGCTTGTTTTTATGATGATAGCTTACACAATCCCATCCTGAAATTGGCAAATCTCCATTTAAATTTCAGATTAAGAACAGATGCGAGCTCCGTCGCGATTGGAGCAGTCTTGCTGCAAGAGCACAACAACATTCTCCATCCTGTGTATTTCGTATCCAGAAAGCTGAAACCAAGAGAACGGGCGTGGTCAATACCTCAGTTGGAAGCCCTAGCTTTAGTGGTAGGTATTACAAAATTGTCTAGATTTCTTCTAGGACGCCATTTTATCGTGGAATCTGACAGCAGTCCGTTGCGATTCATAAATTCTGGGGTACCATCAAACCATATGATAGCCCGTTGGTCTTTGATACTCCAAGACTACAGCTTCGAGGTCCGACATATTCCAGGCCGAACCAATACGATCGCCGATTTGTTGTCCCGTTGTCCGACCGACCCATTGAGCAACAAAGTCTGAGTGCAGTGTAAAATACTCAGATCAACACAGCCATCTATCAGTGAATAAGTTATGTATTCACAAAAGCTGTGTAATGTCTACATTGTGATAGGGGTTACTCCCACTGTATAAAATGTTCTTATTTTATTACTAAATGTAGTGATTGTCGTGTATAATTGTGTAGTGTGTGGTAGAAAGCGAACTTTAATTGTACATATTCTGTAACAAGAACATTGCCACATTCGCTCAAGACTTACCGTAAGCGAACTATCCATTGTGACAGTGGCATATCCGTGTGGAATCTTCCAGAGATATTTTAACATCCATGTGTGAAAGTGTGACACGAACAGTTGACAGCTACACCATTGCAGTTTAATCTAAATCCAGAAGGTTTATAAGAAAACATCCAACACATGAACATTAAGAACAGTATACCGTCCGTATCTACATCAAACCGGAACAGGTGTGTTCTACAAGTTGTAACATCGATTACTTAGTGTTCGTGTGTACTTCCGGATTATGTTGTAATTTAGAGTAAAACTAGCAGACGACACATGAAAGTTTAAAAAGCTATGACGATTCTAAAATCTTTAGGAATCTATAAAATTGAATACACGAATTGTGTGTTTATATATTTATGTAGTGTAATCTTAGAATCATATCTTGACTAGTGTATTCATACTAGCGACTTTTTCTCGTTAGGATGAAAAAACGTCAAGCAATGACACTAAGAAATAAAATAATTATTGTAATTTATTATATGCCATAAATGGTTGAAATTATTCCCCTTTCTTTTAGTTGCTATTACATCCTTACACAAAGGGCCATAATTTAAAATGTATAATGTAATGTGTTATATAAAAATAGCCATGTGTTTGCCAAATTTTGAACTCATCAGGTAGGCATTTACTGGGCATGGCAAAGGGTTGCAGACATTGCAGACCAACACAAGAGTCCTGGCCAAATGAGGTAGGGATTTGAGCGTTTTATGAGACTTATGTAAAAGCCACATTTCGGTCTAGCTAGATGGTTTTTGTCTCAAGAACCATATTATTATTTTTTTTTTCAAATGCTGCGAGGTAGATGCGTGAAGCTGGAACTACCGATCTGACTGGGTCATTAATGCAATTAAGGTAATCAGCCATCGAGTTGATGAAACCTGACAGGTGTTAAAAGTTGAACACCACATGTCGTTAAATATAACTTCTATTGATTATATGTTTTCTATGGCAGATGTATATTTTCTATGTATTATGATACCAATGTATATAAGCAACATAAGGGTTGACTCTGACAAGGATTAAGGTACTAACCCAGTATGTATATATATCAGACATGAAAGATGACGTCTTTCATGGAGTTGCCGGGGGAGCGTGTCAGAGTCCAGAGTACGGCAGTGAAGCAGTGACATCGTTACGCCGCCAGGTGACTCAGTCCCTAGCAGGGATGAAGGAACTTCGTTACGCCGCCAGGCGAGTGGTAGTCACCTGCCTGCGAAGTTGCCGGCTGGCGAGACGGCCAGCGGTCACACCAAGGACGCACGCATGTCTCGTGAAGCCACCTCAGGTGAGGAGGCGAGTTCCAAACCACAGGCAGACAGCTCTGGGACGTGGACTGAACAGGACGCATGTTGCGAGAAAGGTTTCTGTGGCCGAATGTCGAGTGCCTGGACATCTTGAGAGTCAGACTGTGTGCTGTATGGTGAATGTAAGTGTATTGAAGTATCCAGTATATATTGTTGTGATCATCGTACTGTATATGATCTGTAATTAAAATCCGTTGAACGTTGTGTCGTTGAGTCTTGAGTCAAATCACGTTGTACTTGTACTGTCCCACATGTGTTAGGTAGCGAGCCAGGTGTAAGACCCTGACAATACCGGATATATAAAATTTTTCTCCCGAGGACGTGAATAGCTTGCGGAATAAGTTAGAAAACCAAACGTCTCGAAGGTGAATATGTAGACACATAACAGGAGAAAAACGGCTGGGAGACACGACCAGGGCGGGCTTGTCCCTGAGATTGTCAAGTGATTTAAATATTCGGTGAGGAGTGACATTTCTGACGATCGGAAGCCCCCTGACGTGCTTGCTTGGCCGTGGAGTTCATACCACTAGCCAAAATTCTAGTTCATTTTGCACATCAATTAATTAGTCAAGTGCCGTCTCCACAATAAAGGCTAACTGCAGTGGAGCTCCAACACCTACTGTCTCTCTAATGGTACACTCTAACGGACTGTTATTCGTTCATCTCTTTCAGGCCTGTGATATCTACATTTTTGACCACACTGTGAGAAGACAAAAACTGCAACACGTCTTGACTGTCTTGTGTTATGGCATGGAAGGGAGTCAACGCGCGAATTGATCCATGCCGTCGGAGATCGCAATTTATGGACAAGCATGATAGCCCACGCAAGTCGGAAAGGCACTGGATGAATATGATGACGAGGATACCTAATTGTAAGCCCCTCTAAACGGCATTCTGACCACGAATACAGCTTTCTGGAAATCCCTTGAGGTAAAGGGGAGAAGATCGCTGGAGTTATGGGGGTCATGCATTGTGCGATTCTACGGCAGGGGGCTTGGCATTCTACGGGAACAGTCTGCGCCATTCATTCAGTGGCATGTCCTTTGCAGAACCTCGCTCCCATAACAACCTTCCGGAAAACCTCTCGATCATAAGCAAGATGACCCGCGTCCGATACACTCATCTGGAGATCAGCTGCCACATCCTGCGCCCTTCTTCTTTTTGGCTTTCCTCTGTTCTCAGGCACATACCCCTCCTTTATTGTTCTCTCCAAACTTTAATGACGTTTCAAGTGACCAAAATATTTCAATTTTCTTTGTTCTACCGTCTTTAATAGCCAACCCCCATCAAATTTTGGCTCTTGAAATATGGATGCATTTGTTCTTTTCTTTATCAAAGATATTCTAAGAACCTATCTATAACATTTATATTCAAAGGCATTTATGCGCTGTTCAGCTTGATTATTAAGTTTCCAGGTCTAACAGGCGTATATTGCAATTGGAAAGATCAGTCCGAGCCAGATGGGGTAAAATCTGGCTCTATGAAGTCGAACCACTCGCCTTTAATCTTTAACCTCCTCCTTCTTCTTCTGCGTTTATCAGGAGAGTTTTTTTTTTATTCCGGACATGATAGCGTTGTGCCTGTTTACAGCAGAGATGCGTTCTTGCGCCGTTAGGCCGACACATCCGACTTCTGCTGGTATTTGTTGACCGAGCTAACCTTCCTGGGAACCTCTAACCTAAACCCGCTCAATTACCGGGACGGCTAAACAGGTCAACAAACACTCGCTGAAGCCGGATGTGTCGGTCAAAAGGTATATATATCGTAGCTTTGATGTAATCTGTCACAACGCAATTCATTATAATGTTCCATTCCGAAAAGAAGCAAACAGAAAATCCTAACCTGCACAGTTCGCGGCGACTGCACTATCCAGGCGGCCTTAATTCCTCAGGCTCAAAGACCCCTCTGCTATACACCGTAAGATACTATATTGGCAGTAAATGACAGTTCCATGCTATGTTTCACTAGCTCATACTAGCTCACACTAAGTTCTCTAGCCTATTTCTTCTCATAACGTGCCTTAAAATGTTGACTGTCTACGTCTAATTTCTCTAATTAGTATACGGTAACTATTTCCTTATTGTGGGACTTCTTCAATGGTTTCTCTGTTTGTCAGTGGTATTCTATGCACTTTCCTTAGAAACCACAACGCAATTAATTCCCCCCCCCCCCCCCCAAGGATCGACCGAACGAGGAAGAACAAAAAGAACCTACTGAATGATAGCCCTGTTAGTATTCCGGTCTAGTCCGACATATTTTATTTTTACTTTTTATTTTATTATTCTATTTCCTTGTTCAGTTACTGGCGCTGCGATGAAGGACTTACAAACGCAATTCGTAATTCCGATTCCACGTTCGAAACATGGCTGCAATTTAGTTTAGCTTAGTTTAGTTGATGGATCAACATCACGGCACACGGGTGTAACCCATAAGTGCTCCGCTCTCCTCCTAACACCTGAGTCTGGAGAAACTCAGCTCAGTGCACGAACTCCGAAACACCAGCGAGGATCCTGAAATACTTTGGATAGATTTTTAACTCGAAATTTTTGCCCGGGCGCGATTTCCAACTGCCAAGGGATGTTTTACGTGCGCAACAAAACACACGGGCGTCAGATCACCCAGAGACCAGGAGAAATTTTATTACTAGAAGTCCACGTGAAAAAATCCCGATCCTCACCGGGGCTTGAACCCGGGACCTCGGGTGAGGGGTGAGTATCGGTGAGGATATGTGTGTGGGTGGGGGATAGTGTGTGGTGTGGGGATGTGTGTGATGGGTGCGGGGAATGTGTGTATGGGTGGGGTATATGTGTGGGTGAGTAGGGGATGTGTGGTGGTTGGGGGAAGTATGTGGGCGTGTGTGGGTGGGAGATGTGTGCGTGGATGGGGAATATGTGGGTGGGGGTGTGTTAGTGGCTTAGGGATGTGTAGGTGGGTGAGGGATGTGCATGTGTCGGGGTGGGATGCTTGAGTGGGTGGAGGATAAGTGTGTGTAGGGGTATTGTGATCGAGAGATGTTTGGTTGGGGGTGGGTGGGTGGGGGTGTGTGGGTGCGTAGTGGAGGATGTGTGCGTGAGTGAGTGTGTGTTGGTGGACGGGTAGGGAGTGCGTGTGTGGGTGGGGAGAGGTGTGTGGTGTGTTGGTTAGGGATATTGTGTGGGTGAGGTATGTGTGTGTGGATGGGGGATTTTTGTGGTGTGTGGGTGGGGGTATGTGGGGTGGATGGGTAAGGGTATATGTGTGGGTGTGGGTGAGAATATTGTGTGGTATGTGGGTGGGGGATATGTGTGTGGTGTGTAGGTGTGGATGTGGGTGTGGGATGTGTTGGTGAGGGATGTGTGTTTATGGTGCATGGGTTGGGAATATTGCTTGGTAGGGGATGTATGTGATGTGCAGGTGGGGGATTGTGTAGTGGGGGATTGGGTTAAGGCATGTATGGGTGGGTGGAGGATGTATGTGTGGGTGGTGGGGTGTGTGTGTGAGTGGATTGGGGATGTATGGGTGGTTAGGGAGTTGTGTGTGTGTGTGGGGGGGGAGGTGGGATTGTATGCGTGGGTGGGAAATATGTGGTCAATGGAAATATGGCTGGGGGATGGGTGGTTTGAGGTGTGGATGGGGAGAGGATGTGTGGGTTAGGATGTGTATGTGGGTGGGCGTGGGATATGCGGGTTGGTGGGGGAATGTTTGTGGGTGGAGAGTGTGTTTAGGTTGGGGGAACAGGTGAGGGGAGTGTGGGTGGGGGATGTGCGGGAGGGGGATGGGTCGGTTGGTGGGGTATGTATGTGTCCCTTGGTGTGCGTGTGTGTGGGTAGGTAGGGGTGTGTGTGGGTGGGGTGATGTATGGGTACGTGGGAGATGGGCCTCATAACATGGTAATTTGCCTTGTTTATGTTTACAACATTCATTTCACAATGTTTATTTTTCTTCCTATGTAAATGTATAATGTTCTTGATGAACGAAAGACGAGTGACTGGAAGGGCCGAATGTAAGACGGGCCTGCGCGCCCAATTTGTGACCCTAATAAAGTTGATTTGATTTGATTTGATTTGATTTGACCTCCAACACTCAAGGCGGACACTATACCTCGAGACCACGCAGGCCCCAAAGGTGGTTTTAGAAGCAGAACGCCTTGCGCTGGTATTCATTCAATGGTATGAGTGCCGGTAGTTCAGAAAGTAAAGGTAAACTAGTGAACGAAACTTGCCCGAAAATCACAAACAGCCAAACAATGCTGGGATTGACTGCGACGTATGCAACAAACCTGTTCAGTTTACAGGAAATTGGTTTTACCTTTCCTCCTATACTGTCACATACTCCATTGTCATCGTAGATTACACTATTCCATTATTGTTATAATCATTTAATATTCCGTTCTCGTAATTCGTGTTTGCATATTCTCCTTCTTCCGTCTTTTATCTCCCAGTGGAGTATAGGCCCTCAACCAGCCCAGCCAAACTTCTGTAGACTTGTTCATGCTTGGCTGATTACGCAGATGCATAATACTGTCTATTGCACAAGGCCGCTACTAACTAGCAAAACCTCGATTTTCGTTACCTTCGGTTTCAATTCTCTTAGATTTTTCCGCGAAAAATGTGTGTCGGTTTTCGTCGGTTGCCTCGGATTTCGTTGGCGTGCTCACATGACCTCGCTGCTAATTTTGCGAAAATAAAGTGACATACGCGTTCTTCTGCTCATTTTGGCGTTGTTTTTCGTTGTGTGAGCATCACTTGCTAATAATAAAATACGAGAGCGGCATTAAGATGGCTGAAATCAGCCACATGTACGGGAAGTCGCCATCCACAATAACTTCTATAGTGGCGAAAAAGGAAGCAATAAGGGAGACTAATATAGGGAAAGGCATGAATGTGCTAACGAAGCAGAGATCGCAAACAATTGAAGATGTCGAACAGTTATTATTAATTTGGATTAATCAAAACCAGATAGGTGGTGAGTCTGTTTCGGAGGCAATCATATGTGAAAAGACCAGACTGTTGTATGCTGATCTCTTTAAGATAATGCCTGGGACGAGTGCTAGTGCACGTAGTGATGTTTTTTTTTTCTGTTTGCCCTCCCTCGCTTTGAACACAAGCGTCGTCCATATACACTATTTATAGTAGTGATAGGCTGCATGTTGCGTGTGGATTAGCTTTCCATATTAACAATGTCCCTCACCATAAGGCGAACCCACTCCGACTTCAGAGGTACTTGTAATTTACGTCCCTAAGTCAAGGACGGCAGGTCAACATTTTACTCCAGCTGTCCGGTGTAGGGGTTGAACGGCTTACCTCGGCATCAGCACACCGGATGTTTAAGAACACGCGCTCTTATCCATTCGGCCATGCGGACCTGATTTTAAAGCCAGCAGAGGATGGTTTTAAAAAAGCTGCCTAGTAACACTATGCATTGGGCCGACAAATTGTATTAAACACTATATTTATTCTCTATAAAATGTGTTTTTTGGGTATGTATTTTGAAATTTCTAGAATGAATGAATTGGATTGATATGGAAATAACTGCCTCGGTTTTCGTCGGTTTCGGATTTCGTAGATTGTTTTCGGAAGGATTATCGACGAAAACCGAGATTTTACTGTACTAACTACGCGATGACGTAGCCAGTCACCTCTAATGACATATTATGTTGTTTTCCTCTCTTGTAGACCCCGGTGAGACAAAGTGCATATTTTCATCACAATTCTTGTTTTAGTTCATTATTTCCTTGGATTTCCATAATACCATTGCTTTCAACTGTCAAACTGTCTGTCGTCTACTGACTATAGTGCCTAGTGGTGTAGGGCAAGGGAGCGGGGGGGGGGGGGGGGAGGGTTCTTGACCCTAACGAATTAATGCCGCCTGGCTTGTATAGACCGCGGCGAACTGTGCAGGTTAGTTTTCTTTTTGTCCCCGACATAAATATTTCGCACCTTACCGAGGATTCGAACCCGGGTCTCCTGAAGAAGAACCCGGTGTTCTAGCCACACGACCAGCCGCTGCTCCTTGCTGTCAACGCTGCTCTCTATTTCATTTGTTCTTCTGTTATCTTTATTTTCACGTTGTTGAAGATGAGGACCCCTATGGGAATGTCCTTAGTGATGTGACATCGGTTCTTGGCTCAACTCAAATTTTAATTTTCTATACAAAACATGTGTATTTTCTGACTGTGTACTTTGATCTAGTTTTTTTTTTTTTTTTGTATTAAAAGTTAGTTGCATGTTCTTTACAGAAAGTCACAATCAACCCCAGCATTTAATGACTGTGATGGTTGGCAAATTGTGAGTTCAATAATTTGCCATTGCTTTCTCATAATATTGTGAAAATGAAATCAAAGCAGTCTGCTCCCAAATTTCCGGCGCTCATTGCCCTTAAGCCACAGACTTATATTTTGTTAAATTATGATTCATATATTATCATTCCGATTATTGCAGTGTTAAAATTCAGCATGGCCGAATGGATAGGAACGGGCTTTCTGAAACATAAAGTGTGTTGATGCCGAGATAAGGGGTTCAACCCTTACACTGGACAGTTCGACTAAAATGTTGACTTCTCGTCCTTGACTTGGGGACGTAAATTACAATGTACTGAAGTCGGAGTGAGTTCGCCTCATGGTAAAAGACACTGATAACAGGGAAAGTGTTCAGTACAGCCACAGATGATTATAAACCAAGTCCGATGTCGTTCTATAAAAGGTTTTATTGATCGTAATAAATTGAAGAATGGTACATAAGTTATTTGGTAAGATGTTCACATCTCTGGAGCTTAGCTGTAACTAACCTAACCAAAACAACCTACGTCACGACTTGAGCATCCTTAGTCACGTTCTTCCTGGATGCTCAACCGTGCCCTAAGTTTGCACATCGAACCTATTAACATAGATGGTACTTATTCTGTTACACCTCCCTTTCTTTAAAAAGACTTTTCTTCTTCAAAAGTCTTAACTCCTAACCCCCTTATTCTAAACATTCTTTCCCTCACCAACACCAATACCTTAACCCCCAATATTCCACATCATCCCAAACTAACTCTATCTTAACTGCTTTCACTTCTACTAATTCTCCACTTGTCTCCCATATAGCAATTCGCTATGAAGTTATACTTCTTCTTCGTTACTGACTCTTCCAGGTTTCATTACAAAAATATAGGTCATAAGAATGGTCTATAAAAAATCGTTGGTATACATTTGGCGTTATGAAACTTCTCATTCTTTCTCAACATTACAACTCAGGATAGACAGAAAAGATAGGGTTAGGAATAGAAAAGAAGGGGTGCGCACCCAATTTATGAAGATATTAAGAAGTAGTCAAGAACAATCACATTTACCTCCCTTGCAAACGTAAAAACTTGTACAAAAGTTTTTCAAAAATACATCTTATGATTTATAAATCTACATCCCTGTTCGTTATACATTAAGTTGATCCAAAATTTCTTCTATATACTCAATATTTATACTTCCATCGACCATATTTCAGCTATTTCACGTCCAATCATAAAACTCATAACAATGTTCATATTCCATGAACATTTTAAATTAATTAACGCTGTTTATTTATCCTATATCCTATATTTTACCCCCTCCTGATAAGTATCCCCGTCTATTCTACCACATGTTCTGTTATTCACAGCCTCCTTAATATCTACTCTCCATCAACTAACCTTTTATATTTGCTTAACTATCACAGCCTCTTTAGACGTTAATCACGTATATAATATGGCATCCAATCCATATACCTTTAATCCACGCTGACTTAATGCAGCTCCTATTTTAACTTCCCAGCACCCTCTTATTTGAGTAGTAACCCCGTCTCTATGGCATATGTTTCCAACACCCTATAGCCACTATATTATTAACCTCTCTACTCTAAAATATTAACGCTGATTAACACAGCGGCCTTCTTACTCGTGAACTTATTTTTCATAAAGAGAATGTGTCTCTCTTCTAGTCCTCAGTTGTTTATTAACCCTTTTCTGAACGAAGGGCCTTAAATAAAGCCCTATGTACTGCTTTTATTCCAGACAGAACCATCAGTGAAATAAACCTAAACTTAAATAATTTTCAACACATTTGTAAACAAAGTAACTACTATTCAACAGACAAGACAATTCAACTTAAATCATGAGTTAAACGAAATAAAATTACAACAGAATAGCATACCCCCCCCCCCCCCCTCCAAAGATTTTAAACATCATTTTTCTTTCCCCTCATATCAAATAAAGGCATCAACTCATTCAAAGAAAAACATATTTCAGAATAACACAACATACATCCTATCCATTGTTAGTCACTTTTACGGACCAACAATAACTTATTTATCTGTTTAAGAAAACTCAAGAAGTCAAATCATAAATCAATTGGCAATAAAATTACAGTAAAAATATATCACACTCGAATTTACATCCATATTAGCTATCTTAATACCTAAATATATAGTGTCATGTCTACTCCTCAAGACAACTCATTATAAGTATCAATAAAACCATTTTCTATAACAAATGTGTCATATACAGCTAATGTATTTCATCAACTATCACTTTCCTTTTTAAATCACCAAATTTACATCCTGCTATCTGCAGCATTTCTATCCATTTATCTACCATGTTTCCACTTCCTCAGCAACTCCAGATTTATCTGAATAAGTGCTATCTCCACATCAATGTCTTCTTCCTCTTGTAAAGAAATATCTTCCTCCATGCTACTATCTCTATTAGATTCTGATTTTTCATCCATTCCTTCTTCTTCATCTGTATGTCTATTGCTAGCAGCCGCTAATTTTTTCCTTTCTATATCTAATCTAATTTGTTTATCATAGTTTCTTAACGACCTTTCGAGTAGGGGCATGTACTCGTCGCTTGATGAATTTTCTCTAATTCTTCTCTGTCTTTTCACTTCTTTTTCTCTCTGTCTCTCTATTCTCCTTTTCGCTGCTTGTCTAGCATTTTTAAATGGAGCGTTTACCTCTTCTTCCATAGATTCCACACTATCATAATAACCCTCATACGTATTTTTCTCTTCTTTTATCAGCGTTTTCGGTATTGCCTGTTCCTGAGTATCATCATAAACTGGTGTTGTTATTAATTGACTTTGTACTGGATCTTTTCTAAAATCTGGGGGTATTGTAGCTCTTCTGACGATTTGTCCATCTGAGTATAAGTCGTCTGAATAATAATAATTATTATAATTATTGTTTCCCTTATCATCATTATCTCTTCTTAAGTGTTCTACATGTGCCCTTGCTATATGTCCCGTGATCCGGTTCTTTATACTGTATGATACATTTCCTAACTTTTCTAAAATGTAATAACCTGGAATCCAACGAGCATCAAATTTGGAGTTTCTTCTATGCTTTTTATAATAAACTCTGTCACCTACTTTGAATTCCTGTAATTGTGTATTTTCGTTTCTGTACTTTTTCTGTCTTTCCCTAGCTTTAATTATATTGTTCTTTAACCTTACATGCGCTTTGTGCATTTCTTGTATAATAACTTCCTTAAAATCTTCCCCCATATATTTACGTCTTGGTTTTAACAGATTGTCAATAGGTAGTATAGGCTCTCTCCCGTGTAATAAATAAAATGGTGAAAACCCTGTACTCTCATTTTGATTTGTGCGTATTGCGTTTAGTGCAGGTCCCAGGAATAGATCCCAATCTTTTTCATGTTCATCGACAATCTTTGCTATAATGTTGTACAATGTTCTATGTTGTCTTTCGTTTTTAGCATTTGAAGAAGGTCTGTAATACGAGGTCTTTATATGGTTTATATTCAATTCTTTTAATAACTTCTCAAATTTCTTGTTCACAAACTCTTTACCGTTATCCGTGAGTACGATCTGTGGGCAACTAAATCTTGGTGAATTCCTGTAAAAAAAAAATATTAATGATAGTATCTGCACTCTTGTTTGGGATTGCATAAACTTCCGGCCACAGACTATAGATATCTACGATATGAATTAAATATACGTTCCCTGATAGTGTTCTAGGGTGAGGACCTGATATATCTAAGCTGACTTTTTGCATAGGAAACTGAGGAATGTCTGTATTCTGTAAAGGACATTTGATTGTTTTCATGTTTCTTAATCTACATTTTTCACACGTATCGACGTATTTACAAGCAGTTTTAAATAAATTTGGCCAATAATATTTATTCGTGAGTGCTTTCCCTAACTTATCACGACCGAGATGACCATTCTCATCATGATACGCCTTTAGAATTTCACTTTCCAAATGTTTTGGAATATATTTCCTTAACTGTTCGTTTCTTTCATTCACGTAATATAACTGATTATCATCTTGTAAAACTAAATAATTCTTCTTATACTTGTTCTCACCCGTTTCTTTTAATTTCTGTTTTATTACTAGAACTTTTGGATCTAATTCTTGTTCTTCTTTCATATTAAATTGCATTAAATGTGGGTCTTCTGCTCTAGGTTCAGATTCTTGATCCGACGGTAAACTCTCAAAATCTTCTCTATTTATTATGGCAGAATCTAATATATTTACTTGCCAGTTTCGGTCGTCTATTTCCGGTTATCCTTCGTCTTCCGTGTTTATTGATGTCTGTGGATACGGGATTCTGGACAATAAATCTGCACATGTATTGTTCCTACCTGGTAATATTCTATTTTGGTATTGTATCCTTGCAGATTCAACGCCCATGTCTGTATTTTTCTGTTCTGCACTGGAGCTTCTAATAGAGATTTTAAAGGCATGTGGTCAGTTCTGATAATGAAATTTGCGTTATGTAAATAGTAATTAAGTTTCTGAAGAGCATAGTTGATAGCATAAGCTTCCTTCTCAATAGTCGACCATTTTCGCTGAGATTTGCTAAGTTTATGTGACAAAAAATATATTGGTCTTTCATTTTTAACTCCTGGTATACCAGATTCTTTTCCTTTATATGGTTGAACCAAACATGCTCCTATAGCATTATCTGAAGCATTTGTATACAATATTAGCTGTTTATTTAAATCTGGATGTGTCAATAGTGGCACTATGTTAAACTATTTTTTTTTAAATCAAACGCTTTTTGACATTCATCATCCCACTTGAATCTAGCGTATTTGCCAGTTAGGTTAGTAATAGGCTCTGCTATTTTTGAGAACCCCGGAATGAAACGACGATAATACCCACATGTACCGATAAACGCACGAACTTCTTTTATGTTAGTTGGAGGAGGTAGTTCTCTAATAACCTTTACCTTATCCTGATCTGGTTTAATTCCGTCTCTATTAATGATATACCCTAAATACTTTGTTTCTGTTTTTAAAAATTCGCATTTACTGAGCTTCAGTTTAACATCATGTATTCCTAATCTGTCAAATACTAATTTTACATGTTTTAGGTGATCTTGTACGTCTCCTGCTGTGTAAATCAAAATGTCATCTATGTATGCCAATGCAAACTTTTGCATGCCCTCCAATACTTGATTTATTAATAGCATATAATGAGAAGGCACCGTACGTACTCCTAAAGGCATTCGTAAGAATTCGTAAGAACCTGCGTGTGTACAAAAAGCACTCTTCTTTTGGGCATCTGGGGACATAGGTATACACCAAAATCCTGATCTTGCATCTAACGTAGTGAAGAAGGTAGACCCATTAAGTAAGCCCAAAATATCGTCAATCACCGCCAATGGGTACGCTACATTCTTAGTGATTTTGTTCAACGCCCGGTAGTCACAGCAGAAGCGTGAATCCCGTCCATCTTGGTCACAATTACTATCGGAGATGACCACTCTGATTTGGATCTTGTGATGATTCCCGCTTTAAGCATATCTTCTATTGCTTTTTCAACAATTTCTCTATTCCTTAATGGAGTTATGTATGGTTTTAAACTGATTGGTGGGTGATCTCCAGTATCTATTTCCATCGTAACTGTTTTTGTCTTTCCCAATTCTAAGTCATTAATTGCAAAAACGTCTTGATTCTCTTTTATAAGTAGTTCTAATATTTCCTTATTTTCTGGTGGAGTTTTTAACTGTGCTAATAATTCTTGTTCTCTTGTTATTTTGTCTACTGAATGTATTTGAGATGTATGTCTTTTGAATGGATGGATTAATTCATCATTCTGCACGTTCCATTTTCTTTCGCGTCTGTTATTACTTCTTTCCCTAGGAATTTCTGAATAATTTATTCTCGGGATTTCCACTCTATCTGTTGCTAATATGCCATTAATATTATGTTCGACTTTGGCTATTACACATCCTCTGTATAATTTAATTTCTCTACCTGTGTTGTTAATAATCATTACTGGAAAAGTTAAGTGTTTATCTAATGATATTATTACATCCGGAACTTTTAGACCAGGCTCATCAATTACCTCCCTTTGCAATTCAGTGATTCTAACTGTGTGTCCTACTAAATAATACGGATTTCTTTTTACCTTTGCCTGTATCAAATTAACCGTCTGTGGTTTTAACGTCGTAGACATTTTAACCCTAACCAGTGCTGAAATGTGCATGTCTTCTTCCAAATCTACATATACGTCCTTAAATTTTAATTTGTGCAAATCAAACAAAAGTCTTACACCGTTTTTTATTAAAAAATCTCTACCTATAAGCATATTTCTATTTAAATCTTTCACTACATGAAAAAGATGTCTTACGTTGATCCCTCCTAATTTAAGATTTATTATTGTTTGTCCAATTACTTGTAAGTTTTGTCCTGTAACAGAGTGAAGATTATTATGACTCCTGAATATTTTGCAATTTCTCATTATTTTGTATAAAAAACTTTCTTTGATTACACTAACCTGAGCTCCCGAATCAATTAATGTACGAATTCTATACTTCTTTATTTCTATTATACATGAACTGGGATCTGTTTTATTCACTGTAAACTGTTTGATTTCATCTAGTTGAGAGCACTTCCTACTCGTCCTGCTATACCTGTTATTAAAATATTCTTTATATCTTGGGACCTTGTTATCTTCCCTCCTACTGCAGGTCCTATGTAATAGGTGGGGCGCCGGTTTTCCTGCGTTCTTGGACTTGTAAAACTTCGGTGTCTATCTTCAAAATTCCTATTAATCTGCTATTGACATTTTGTGTATTCGACTGGACACGCCTGTTACCACAGAAGCGAAAAATGTGTCCACGTTGGCCACAACCCCAACAGACTATATTTGTGTTATTTTGTTAACTACCGTCTCACTTATAGGATTTCTCATTTGTCTTCTTCTATCGTAAACATTTCCGTTATTTCTTTGCAATGTCTGTATGCCTCCTCTCCTATTCCATCCGAATCTTGTTTGTCCTATCTCCATGGGCTCTTCAATCCTATCTTCTCGGCTAGTTCCTATTTCTCGTCCTACTCTTAGTCTAAATCTTCGTCTCAAATTCTCTTCTTGCACAGCTATATCTACAGCTTGTGATAATCTCTCCGGGTTTTCTCTCATTAATTTAAATTTCAATCCATCCGACTTTATACCATCTACAAAAATCCCGACCAACATCCGTTCTACTTCCTCCCCTCGTACGTTCTGTCCTAAGAATGCTTCTTCAGCCAGGTTAATCAATCTATCACTAAACAATTGTACCGTTTCTCCAGTGTTTTGCTTGGATTGTCTTAACACTGAAAACGCATGTTGGGGGTCAGTGATTTCAGCGTATTTATGTGCCAAATCGTCCTTGAATTGTTCCCATGTCTCATCTACCCTAGCTTCTAATTTTCTTCTGATATGATCAGAAACCGGTTCTGTCGTGGCCTGATAAGCAAGTTTCATTTTTTCTTCATCTGTTGCTGCCACCAAATATGCATACTTCTCTATTGAAGTTATCCACTTCTTAAAGTCCTTCGCCTGTCCACTAAATTTTACAATTTATGTTGCCATTCCTTGTTGTTTCATGACTGTGTTGAGTCTACCTATTGCCGTACCTACTCCAGTCAAAACTTGTGTTAATGAACCCTGTTCTTCTGCCATATTGAAATGTGCTGAAATATCAATTCATATAAGCAAACTCACAGTTATAACAATTTAATTAACAATTACCAACGATTATATAGGCCCATTTAAACCAACCAAGGGATGTAAGCAACTGTTTGATCAATCAATTGTATCTAAGAATTAAAGGTCTCATAGCGGTTAAACTTTAATTAATTACCGTTAGCTATATCGTCCTTTGATCAAAGAGAAAGGTGAATCCACGTACGCCAGCTGAGAATTCTATTTGCCAAGGGTCACGTATAACACAAACGTCTGGCGTCTGTATTATCTGAAGCTGCCTATGTTTCTCCAAACGACGCCGTAATTTGTAGTTCCATCATTCCTCGTACATCTCAGGCTTCTCCAGCGGTAGGAATGCTTCCACCTTCACCCATGGTTGGGCACACCAGACTTGAGCCTTCTTTTCACCCTAAACAGGGCCCTTCCAGACGACGACTTGAGAACAGAACAGCTCTAGCCTGATGAAGCGACTTAATTAGGTCTCCTCTTCAGCAGGTCGGCAACCCAGTTTGCCCAACCACTTCCAAAGAGACCACAACAACCAAGTCGCATTCCTCTTGACATCTCATTGTAATTTTAAGTTGGCTGGCTGTTTTAAATTTTGACGTTTAGAAAAAATTTCCTTGTTACTGGACAATCTTAGTAGGTAAGTGACCTTCAATCAAACAGCAAGGTCAATGAATAACGGCAGGCCAAACTTTGATGACAATCACGTTAGTTCAGATGGTTATAATGAAAAACAGCTAATTCTATTGGCAACCAGGGTAAGATGATGGCTCCATCCAGTAATCTTGATACGTATGACTTCAAATCAACTAGCCCGAAAAATGTTTCATGTTGACTCTATTTTAAGTTGATACTTTCAATAAAAATGGTCCGGTCTGGAGCTTTTGATTCGAAGAATTTAGTAAAAGTCTATTTCTTCATACCTTCTGGTCGCGGCAAGCTGAAAGTTCTCTGCTGTACTATGCCATTTTCAGTACTTCACGTTATATGTCCGCGACATCCAAGTTAAGATAAGAATCGACATCCTGGTGTGCGGCGCCAAATCTGTACTGTAACAGTACAGCCACAGATGATTATAAACCAAGTCCGATGTCGTTCTATAAAAGGTTTTATTGATCGTAATAAATTGAAGAATGGTACATAAGTTATTTGGTAAGATGTTCACATCTCTGGAGCTTAGCTGTAACTAACCTAACCAAAACAACCTACGTCACGACTTGAGCATCCTTAGTCACATTGTTCCTGGATGCTCAACCGTGCCCTAAGTTTGCACATCGAACCTATTAACATAGATGGTACTTATTCTGTTATAAAAGCTAATCCAGACGCAACATTAAGATAGAATTAAGTGTGTACAGACTCCGCTTGAATTCAAAGTGAGCGAGCGCTTAAAAATAAAAATAAAATATCAAAGTATGTGGGATGGGCATAGTTTAATTGTGGCCGTTTTTACAAGGCCAGTAAAAAATTGTCATTTTAAAGTATATATTTACAGGTGACATTAAAAGTACACTTTTAGAGATTAAATATAAATGTGGAAAGCTAAAATTTGATTATAAAATGTGAGTAAGCAACGTTTACAAAAAATTCTTTCAAGAAACCTATTGGCGTTATTCTTAACCTTAGAAAATCTTACTGGGGTAATAATTATTTCATTTCTTAATGAACAGTAAAGAGACTTTTAATTAACTTGTGATATTAAAACTAGGTATACAATTTCCTTTTTTAAAATTCTAGTAGTTTCCCTTGAACACATAATAGATGTTTATGTCCCCTATCATTGCTTATCCTAATATTTTTTTTTCTTTTCAGATATCTAGTAATTCTGCAGAATGCTTGAACGTAAGTGTTAATACGTGTAGTGATGAATCAAGGTATTACTATCATGTTAATATGATATTTTAAATATTCTCTAAGCAATCGTAATTGCACCAGCATTTGGCAGAGAGAGAGAGAGAGAGAGAGAGAGAGAGAGAGAGAGGGAAGGAGAGAGGGAGAGAGAAAGCGAGAGAGAGAGAGAGAGAGAGAGAGACAGAGAGAGACAGAGAGAGAAAGAAACAGAGAGAGAGAGAGAGAGAGAGAGAGAGAGAGAGAGAGAGAGAGAGAGAGAGAGAGAGAGGAAAACTATTTGTTCAAAATGAATGAAATTTAAGAACGTAAATGGCATTTCCTCTAAATATAATATTTATTAACATAAACCTCATAAACTTGCACGGCCTTTCGCCAGTGCGAAAGTAAGGGCATGCACGCCTTGACTGTGCCAGACCAGGTTTTGTTCTGCTCACTTCGCCTATTAGTCGTCATCTCTCTCATTCCTATCACCTAGGCCATAGCCATCAGTCACATCACTCACCTTCTCGTTGTTACTTTGGCGTTGAAATCCCCGAGGATGACAGTCATTTCACATTTTTACACTGGTCCTCGGCCATGTCAAATTTGTTATATCATTCCAGAAGCCCTGAGCATGAGAACGTGAGGCGAAGAAATTCATTGATATTGAGAAACTTTCGAATTTACTGAACCCTTGCTTTCTACAAATCCACATTGTTCTTTTCCTATTTATACAGTGGTACCTGGGGTTACGAACTTAATTCGTTCCAGAACTCGGTTCGTATCCCGAAACGTTCGTAATCCGAAACATTGAAATCAATTAAATAGAGACAATCCGTTTAAAGATGAAAGAATCGTTCTTTTTTTATTAACATCCTGTCGTTTACCTGACAAAACGCAAAGAATACGTGTACTTCACGTATTAATTAAAGATTGATTGATTGATTGATTGATTGATTGATTTAGGAACCGACATTACAGCTTTCGGGGCATTCCAATAAGCGCTCCGTCACCATCATCAGCAGACAACGAAGAGTTCCAACACTAATAGTTTCAGTAGCAATCTGATTATATGTCCGTCTCGCCTTTCCGCTGAGCGTCTTTCGTCAGCCAGATCTCCTCGTCACACCTCGCTGCCTCATTCTTACCAGACTATGGTGATCCATGTGCTCCTCCGAGGTGTACACATGCTCCCACAAGGCGGCAACCACGTATGCCTTGTCATGTATCAATACTCCACCAGGTGTTGCCGAGCCAGCCAATCTGTCCGCCTGTTCATCCACCAGCACACCGGCATGCCCCGGAGAAAAGATCCATGTTATGCATGCTACCCGTGACCTCCAAAGCGAAGCAAGCCATTCTGCGCGAAACCTGCCTGTCCTCACCCTCCTCAGCATGCTTTCTGAGTTATTTAAAAATCACGATGTGTGTATGTATTGTGTTCTCCATCCAGCGGAAAGCTGCACTGACCGCCTCCACCTCCATTCTTAAGCTAGATGTTGTGGTATCATACGCCAGGCTCTCCTGCACCAAACGTCGACCATTAGCTTTTGCTAAGAATCCCCAGGCACTTCTCCTGCCTCTCAACACCGAACCATCCGTGTAGATAATCACATCACCCGGGCGAGCAGTATCCTGAATAAGTTGCTGAATTCCCACTTACGTAGCCCCTGCTGGCCATTCTCTGCACTCCCGGCTCAGTGTGATTATAACTCTGCCCAAGTCTGACTGCTCCGCTGGCACTCTGACCTACTCCTCTCCTCGCCTAATATTCTCCAAGATGCAGACCTGTCTGATCGTATCCTCGCCTGAGCCATCCATGATTTCCCTCTTATCAGTCGCTGACCCTTAACTGCGTCCAGCGCCTCATGCAACGGGTGATCTGTGTCTGCAGCTACTCTGAGGTATGCCTTCGTCTGCATCACCTAGTGCCTACCAGCAACAGTCGGCAGACCAAGGATGTAACGCATACACACCACTGGGGTGTCTCTGGTGCATCCCAGAATGACCTCTTATCAAATTCCACCTTGAGCGCTTCAGCTTATTTCTCATCAAAACTTGCAGCCTCTCTGTGCCTAATTACACTATGAATGCCACTTCTTTTCTTCTTTTTATTTTTAACTTTTCAAACCAGCCTCTGCTGACCTTAAAATCGTCAGTCTCAGCACTTATACCAAGCAATTCCGACAATAAATCACTGTGCAACAGCTTCGCCTTTTCACATATTATTGCCCCACTAACACTGTCTCCTGCAAGTTGCTTTTCATTGATCCAGATCAAGAGAAGATTTTCAACTTTCTCTAAAATTTGAGGTCTTTGCTTTTGCAGCTTAGTTACGCCTTTAGCCACATCGACTGATTTGAGTAACTCTTTTTTCTTTATGATGGTGGAGATAGTTGATTTCGCCATGCAGTACTCATTAGCGATGTCACACAAACGAACGCCATTTTCATGTTTCATAATTATTTCCTTCTTTCAATCAATCAATCAATCATGTGCCATGCCGGAATGCGTGTGCCGTCATGACTCGACATTTCACTCGATCACCAGAGTCGTGGATCAGCTCAGTGTTTCTGTCTCGTCAATGCCATGTGGCCAAGCCATCCAGGTATTTTCCTCTCGGTCGTCCTCTTGGTCTATTCCCTTCGACCTTGCCAGATGTCACTAAGTTCTCCTTCTTTACCTCTACTGTTATACGTTTCTGCTTCCTAGCAGCACCACTACCGTTCTTCGAACTCATAATTGATGGGGTTAACAAGGAAAATAATGAAAGAGATAAACTGAACACAGTGCCACTGCTAAGAAATCTATTACTGCTGTGTAGTAAGACCAATATAATACAACATATAGTCAAGGTTGCTTACAGATTGGAACTGTGAGGTGAGTATGAACATTTTTTTCAGTTCTCGTTTTCTCTTCATTGCTTTCATTTTTTCATCCTTTTGTTCTTCTCGTCCTGTCGTTACCTTCTGATGTAGTCACAGGAGATCTCCTTGACTGTATGTTGTGTTTGTGAATGTGTTTGTTTGCTGATGAAGGCTAATCGCCGCAACGTCCTGTATGTGTCTTAATTCTGTTATGTAAAGCTGCACTACTTTGTGTCATTTTATAATGTTACTAGGCACGGCGAAGGTGTGAAGTCGGATAAGGCTCGGGGCCGAATAATTGTATTAAACACTATATTTATTCTCTATAAAATGTGTTTTTGGTATGTATTTTGAAATTTCTAGAATGAATGAATTGAATTGATATGGAAATAACTGCCTCGGTTTTCGTCGGTTCGGATTTCGTCGATTGCTTTCAGACGGATTATGGACGATAACCGAGGTTTTACTGTACTAACTACGCGATGACGTAGCCAGTCGCCTCTAATGACATATTATGTTGTTTTCCTCTCTTGTGGACCCTGGTGAAACAAAGTGCATATTTTCATCACAATTCTTGTTTTAGTTCATTATTTCCTTGGATTTCCATAATACCATTGCTTTCAACTGTCAAACTGTCTGTCATCTACTGACTATAGTACCTAGTGGTGTAGGGCATGGGGGAAGAGGGTGGGGTTCTTGACCCTAAGGAATTAAGGCCGCCTGGCTTGTACAGTCCGGGGCGAACTGTACAGGTTAGTTTTCGTTTTGTCCAAGACAGAAAACTATTCCGCACCTTACTGAGGATTCGAACCCGGGTCTCCTGAAGGAGAACCCGGTGTTCTAGCCACTCGACCAGCCGCTGCTCATTGCTGCCAAAGCTGCTCTCAATTTCCATTTGTTCTTCTGTTATCTTCATTTTCACGTTGTTGAAGATGAAGACGAAGCCCTATAGGAATGTCCCTATTGATGTGACATCGGTTCTTGACTCAACTCAAATTTTCTATACAAAACATGTGTATTTTCTGAGAGTGTACTTTGATCTAGTTTTTATTTGTATTAAAAGTTAGTTGCATGTCCTTTACAGAACGTCACAATCAACCCCAGCATTTAATGACTGTGATGTTCTGAGAAATTATGCGTTCAGTAATTTGCCATTGCTTTCTCATAATATTGTGAAAATGAAAGCAAAGCAGTCTGCTCCCAAATTGCCGGCGCTTATTTCCCTCAAGCCACAGACTGATGTTTTGTTAAATTATGATTCATATAGTATCATTCCAATTATTGCAGTGTTAAAAATTCAGCATGGCCGAATGGACAGGAACGCGCTTTCTTAAACATCCAGTGTGTTTATGCCGAGATAAGGGATTCAACTCTTACACTGGACAGTTCGACTAAAATGTTCACTTCTCTTCCTTGACTTGGGGACGTAAATTACAATGTACTGAAGTCGGAGTGAGTTCGCCTGATGGTAAAAGACACTGATAATAGGGAAAGCTAATCCAGACGCGACATTCAGATAGAATTCAAAGTGAACGAGCGCTTAAAAAAACAAACAAAATCAAAGTATGTGGGATGGGCATATTTAATTTCTTTAACAATTTTTGTGGCCGTTTTTATGAGGCCAGTAAAAAATTATTCGTCAGGTAGAATTATTCGTTAGCTAACATTGTAAGACCACTTTTACAAATTAAGTATAAATGTGGAACGTTAATAAATTTATTATAAAATGTAAGTAAGCAAATCTTAGGCAAATGTTATTTAAGGACACTAAAGGCTTTGTTCTTAAACTTATAATATCTGACTAATTTATAAATTTCTTCATTTCCTAAAGAACAGGAAAGAGACTTGTAGTTAAATCATGATACTTCTTCTTCTTCTTCTTCGTTCATCCAGAGTTTTTTTTCCATACAATTTACTTTATTAATTTCTAGTAGTCTCCCTTGTCACAATATTAGGTGTTTATGTCCCCTCTCATTGCTTATCTAGGTGTTTTTCTTTTAGATATCTAGTAATTCTGCAGAATGCTTGAACGTAACTATTAATACTTGTAGTGATCAATCAAGGTATTACTATCATGTTATTATGATATTTTAAATATTCTCTAAGCAAACTTAACTGCACCAGCATTTGGCAGAGAGAGAGAGAGAGAGAGAGAGAGAGAGAGAGAGGGGGGGGGGGCGAGAGCGAGAGAGCGAAAGGGAGATAGAAAGAGAGTGAGAGAGAGAGAGAGAGAGAGAGAGAGGGGGGGGGGGAGAACTATTTGTTCAAAATGAATGAAATTTACAAACGTAAATGGCATTTCCTCTAAACATAATATTTATCTACATAAACCTGATAAACTTGCACGGCCTTTCGCCAGTGCGAAAATAAGTGCATGCAGGCCTTGACTGTTCCAGACCAGGTTTTGTTCTGCTCACTTCGTCTATTAATCGTCATCTCTCTCATTCCTATCACCTAGGCCATAGCCACCAGTCATACCACTCATCTTCTCGTTGTTACTGTGGCGTTGAAATCCCCGATGATGACAGTCATTTCAAATTTTTACACTGGTCCTCGGCCATGTCAAATTCGTTATATCATTTCAGAAGCCCTGGGCATGAGAACATAAGGCGAAGAAATTCATTGGCATTGAGAATCTTTTGCATTTACTGAACCCTTGCCTTCAACAAATCAACATTGGTCTTCTCCTATTTATACAGTGGTAATACGAAACATTGAAATCAATTAGAGACAATCCGTTTAGATGAAAGAATCGTTCTTTTTTTTTTTATTTATTAACATCCAGTCGTTTACCTGACAAAACGCAAAGAATACGTGCACTTCACGTATTAATTAAAGATTGATTGATTGATTGATTGATTGATTGATTGATCCCTCAAGCCACAGACTTATATTTTGTTAAATTATGATTCATATAGTATCATTCCGATTATTGCAGTGTTAAAAATTCAGCATGGCCGAATGGATAGGAACGCGCTTTCTTAAACATCCAGTGTGTTGATGCCGAGATAAGGGGTTCAACTCTTACACTGGACAGTTCGACTAAAATGTTGACTTCTCGTCCTTGACTTGGGGATGTAAATTACAATGTACTGAAGTCGGAGTGAGTTCGCCTCATGGTAAAAGACACTGATAATAGGGAAAGCTAATCCAGACGCAACATTAAGATAGAATGAAGTGTGTATAGACTCCGCTTGAATTCAAAGTGAGCTAGCGCTTAAAAAAACAAAACAAAATCAAAGTATGTGGGATGGGCATATTTAATTTCTTTAACAAGTTGTGTGGCCGTTCTTATGAGGACAGTAAAAAATTATTAGCTAGTTAGTTTAAACCTAAGTTACCATTGAATCGATCCTGTTCGATATTCAAAACAAAAATTGCAAACTCGGTCTCCTTCAACCTGCTTCTTTCAGCGTTGGTTAGAGTGGACATCCGTGGGTTTGTGTGGGTCTTTTCACCCTGTTTCTGACTTTTGCTCTCTTACGAGTGACGTCTGGTTCTGGTAAGTTAGTTTTCCTTTGTATTGTATCTCTTCATATGGTTTCTTTTCGTGGTATTGGCATTGCTTGCATCTGCGTCTTCAGCTGGGGTTTGGACGCCGTGCTCGTTTCTTCTGGTGATTTGTTTGGCTAGTGAAGGCTCCTGGCTCGTCTGGCTTGGCTGATTTCAGTCCTTAAAAGGAATTTTTATTTGGTATTTTTTTGACCTTTTTTGTGTAGTGATCGTAGGAGTTTTTCGATGTTGTCTTTCTCATCCTTCTTGCTCTGTTTTCGAGAAATAGATTATGTTGCTTTTCGCTGTCTTCCTCATTGAGCTTCCAAGGGATGACCTCTCCGTCCTCTATATAGTAAATGAATTTGCTCTCGCAGTCATAGCGTGTGTCTGGGTATTTTACCGGTTTCCTGAGTTTCTTGGGATTTTTCGCTTCTCTTTCTTCCCAGCGCCTTTTGTATTCCTGGTGCTTGCGTTCCTCATGTCTTGCACTTTCTTTTAGCTCCTCCAAGGTAGGACACCTGGGCCTCTCCATGTCGTCATCAGGGTGCTCATCTCTGGCCTCCTCGGGTGTCTGGCGGGGTATGGGTTTCCCCTTGTCTGCCTCGGGTATCGCGGTTGGGCTACTGGCTGTAGTTTGTGGTTCAGGCTTGGTCTCTTGGTTTTCATCTTGCGGTTTCTCTGCTAGCTCTTGTGTGGTTTCTGTTAGTTTGTTTTGGAATCGTTCCAGTCCAGCTCTGTGCAATTCTCTTTCGGTCTTGAATATTTGTAAGATTTCTTCGTTCTCCTTCTTCATCTCGGCCATGCGCTTCATCTCTTGTTTGATGTTTTGCTGTATCTCCTTCATTTCAGCAAGCAGGTTTTCATTGTCGCTGGTTTGTGACGGTGTTAGGAGTAGCTTGATTTGCTTCTTTAGTTCGTCTATTTGGCTTTGCAGTTGGGCTCTTTCCGCGTGTGAGCAACCCGTGGCTGCCTCGCACCTCCGCATTGCTTCGTTGTATGGTGCCCTTGTGGTGATGGCTATCTTCAAGACGTCTCTGTGTCGTTGCAGGTACGGACAGCCCAGGTATCTTGCTCCATGTTTGCCCAGGCAGTTGGCGCACTTTCTTTTGTTGTTAGGAGCTCGGAAGTCCGTGTCCAGCTTGGCCAGCGGGCACTCCTTAAACGCGTGCTGATCGGCGCAGTATCGGCAGATTTCCGTCTTACTGCGACACGTACCTTTGCTGTGGCCGGCCTTCTGACATCTTGAACATTGAGTGATACTTGGGATGAATCTCTCTGATTGCTGTATTCTCTTGTTGAATGATACTGTGGTCGGCATTTCGCTGCCCTCCGATGTCACCACTGCCAAAGTTGTAGGTATCTTGGAGTAGGTGAGGAGCCGCTCCGCCTTCAAGAATCGGATGTGAATATTCCATTCTCGTAGCTGCTTCAGGATTTCTTCGTTTGTCAGCTCCACTGGAATCCGCTTGACGACCCATCGGACTGTTTTTGAGTCGGTGTTTCCGACTCTGGTGTCTTTCTCCTCCTTCTTCTCTGCTGTCTTGGTTCTTGACTGTGTTGGGCTGTCGATCTTCTCCCTCGTAGTAGCTTCAGTAATAGCTGTAGTATCAGGCACTTTGATGCAGCTAGTACTAGTAGGTAGGCTCTCCACGTTGTTCTTCTTGTTGTCGGCTCCCACGCTGCACTTCTTGGCTACAGCGTGTTTCTTTTTGTTGGACTTTCCACGCGCTATTCTCCCCCGTATAAGGCTTGCTTGAATTGATAATGCGACTTGTGTTAATAGCGCTGAAATTTTTTTTTTCTGAATAAACAATGTATTCCACTCAATATATACACTTACTTAACTAAACAACCTTTTGTTTTAAATTTCACCATGTCTGAATGGAAATCTCGGTAGCACAGTGGCTAGCATCCCTAGGTCGACCCAGGCTCTCCACATCACCAATTGAGTGCCAAATTTTCTAACAATATGAAAACAGCACCACACACCCAAAATGATTCACAGTGTGAACTCCTTTTGTTTTCTAGAAAATGATGTCTAAATACTTCTACAGTAGACGACAGCATGAAACACAGAATTCAAAGCAACTAGAGGCTCTGTTTCCATCTTTTATTCTGTCATTAATCAATCTATTACTCCAAAAGCACTGATGGTGAAGCTTTATGATAACAAGTTTACAGGAAAACAGTCAGAAACTCTAAAACACTGTAGCCAAGGCTACAATGATACACTAACCTCACTCTGCTGTTTAGCTAAAACACCCAAAGCATCTAACAAACTCCTGCCTTCCAAGCTGGGCACTGCGCCATTATTTACTCCTTCACTTTCAACACCGAACATAGCTTCAGCTGTCTCCAATAGTTTCACCTAATGAAGATTTGTTGTTAGAAACATAAGACACTGCCTGGCTATCACCAACTGCAAACAACATGTCCAAGGAACCCATGACTTCCTGCACACTGGTCATGAGCTTCACTTCTGTAATAACAAGCTCTTTTATCTTTATCAGCAAAGCCACCAAGGGCCCACTGTTCATCAACTCTGAGATGCCGTAAATATCCAAAATGAGGTTGAAAACATCCATCAAAGTGTTCATGAAGGCAGGATTGTCAGGGGAAGGCAGAATTTTTGAGGATAAACTGCAAGCCAAATGATAGGCTTTCATCATCACGGCCCGACAGAGATGTCTGAATATGACCTCTTCTTATCAGCTCCTGCATAACCCCGACTGTTACTTCTGGTGTCTTTTTTGGCAATCTTTGCCTGCATGGCAACATCAAGAGTTCTGGTATGGTTAAAAGACTTCAAATGTCTGTCATAGGGTGCCAGGATTTCTTGCTTCTTTAAAGCAACGATGCTGTCAGTCTTGCTGGGCACAAAAGTCTTCACCATGTATGTCTGACCTCTGCGTCTTTTGTTGTTGCTGTTAGACTGTGGTTTGGGTTCAACTTCTTGCTTTCTTCGCTGTATGGACAACATTTTGTCTGTCATGCCAACAACAAGCAACTGGTCATCTGGCGACACAGTGTGACTGAGAATGGGCCCTGAGTAGTTTAACGTGTGTACCACCTGGTAGGTTGCCACATCGTAGACTTTCACGTGTTTGTCCAAAGAAGCAGACATAAAACGTTCATAGTTGCTGCAGAAGCACAGTGACGTCACCGTCTTGTGGTGGTTGCTCAGGGTTGCCAGAAGTTTCCCGCCCGCCAGGGCATCCCACACTCTAACCACGTTACCACCAGCTGAAAAAAAGATCCCACCATTTGGGAACATCAAGACGCTTTCAACGGGGAAGCCATGGTTCACGGTCAAAACACTGCTCTCTACTCGGGCATCCCACAGCTTCACTGTATGATCATAGGCACCTGTGATGAAAATATCTTGACTTGATTGAGGTGCCACTGAACTTCGAATATAGTCCTGATGCTCTTGATAAACATGGATTTCCTTTTGAATTGGATTGTCCCATACTCTGACTGTCTTGTCATTTGAATCAGAAATAATGCGGAACTGATCTTCCAGGAATTTTGTTGTGTGGACTGGCCCTGTGTGCCCCTCAAATGTTCTGAGCAGGGAGCGAGTTCCAGGATTGAAAAGTTTGATGAGCTTGTCTTCTGTGCCAGCCACAAGCAGCTTACCATCCCGCCTGTAGCTCCCACTATAGGCCACATCTTTGAACCTACTCACTGTCCCTAGAAGCTGACTGTCTTCACCATTGTAGATTTGAACTCTCATAGAGTTGGTCACAGCAAAATTGTGTGGTTTCACAGGGCAGAAGTCAATGCTGGTAATAGCTCCATACTCCTTCACCGTAATTGGTGCCTGTAATTTTTTCCAGTAAAAGCCATCTGGCGTTACTTTTTCGTTCAAAACTCGTGGTACTGTCACATTTGTTCCGGATTTTTTTTTTTATTTTTTTTTATTATTTGAATTAACTTGACATATTTATTACGAAAGAAAAGTAATATTAGATAATACAAATGCATGCTGTTATAATAAGCTGCATTTCTAATAGTCAAATTGAAACTGACAGTGAAACCACCGTGTGCGTGTGCCACAAACAAAGAACATATTATACTACTAACCATGGTAGATGACGCAAGCAAGAACAACTTGTAGACAGACAGAACGTTGCCTATCGTCCAAACAATCGCCACAAACAATGAACATAAACATGTTATACTAAATATGGTAGATGACGCAAGCAAAAACACAACTTCTAAACATGCAAAAGAATGTCTATCGTCAGATATCTCAAGAATTCCCCAAACAGAGAGCACATACACGTTATACCAACTAATTTAGTGGATGACGTAAGCAAGATCACATCTTATGACAGAAAATTGCCTGTGGTCGTAATATATCTCAAGAATGCCTCAAATATAGAGCACAAACACGTGACACTATCTCAATTTAGTGGATAACGCAAGCAAGAACACACCTTATGACAGAAGACTGTCTGTCGCAACTTATCTCTACAATGCCTAGGAAAGAGGGTGACTGTGGTCTGACACACTGTCAGTTGTCGGTGACATGGAGACAGCTGTAGAGTTGTCTGCGCCTGGTGGAGATGTGCTTCCGGTGTTGGCAACATGGGTTCTGCCAGCTTCGAATGCCCCTGTGGAGCTGGAGGTGGTCGTTGTGTCTGTGCTACTTCTAGCGGTGCTGTCGTTATTTGAAGCATCCGTGGTTGTGTTTATATCAGTGGTGGTGTTTATATCAGTGGTGGTGTCTGCATCAGTGGTTGTGTTTATATCAGTGGTGGTGTTTATATCAGTGGTGATGTCTGCATCAGTGGTTGTGTTTATATCAGTGGTGGTGTTTATATCAGTGGTGGTGTCTGCATCAGTGGTTGTGTTTATATCAGTGGTGGTGTTTATATCAGTGGTGGTGTCTGCATCAGTGGTTGTGTTTATATCAGTGGTGGTGTTTATATCAGTGGTGGTGTCTGCATCAGTGGTTGTGTTTATATCAGTGGTGGTGTTTATATCAGTGGTGGTGTCTGCATCAGTGGTTGTGTTTATATCAGTGGTGGTGTTTATATCAGTGGTGGTGTCTGCATCAGTGGGTGTGTTTATATCAGTGGTGGTGTTTATATCAGTGGTGGTGTCTGCATCAGTGGGTGTGTTTATATCAGTGGTGGTGTTTATATCAGTGGTTGTGTTTATATCAGTGGTGGTGTTTATATCAGTGGTTGTGTTTATATCAGTGGTTGTGTTTATATCAGTGGTTGTGTTTATATCAGTGGTGGTGTCTGCATCAGTGGTTGTGTTTATATCAGTGGTTGTGTTTATATCAGTGGTTGTGTTTATATCAGTGGTGGTGTCTGCATCAGTGGTTGTGTTTATATCAGTGGTTGTGTTTATATCAGTGGTTGTGTTTATATCAGTGGTTGTGTTTATATCAGTGGTTGTGTTTATATCAGTGGTGGTGTTTATATCAGTGGTGGTGTCTGCATCAGTGGTTGTGTTTATATCAGTGGTTGTGTTTATATCAGTAGTTGTGTTTATATCAGTGGTTGTGTTTATATCAGTGGTTGTGTTTATATCAGTGGTTGTGTTTATATCAGTGGTTGTGTTTATATCAGTGGTTGTGTTTATATCAGTGGTGGTGTTTATATCAGTGGTGGTGTCTGCATCAGTGGTTGTGTTTATATCAGTGGTTGTGTTTATATCAGTGGTTGTGTTTATATCAGTGGTTGTGTTTATATCAGTGGTTGTGTTTATATCAGTGATGGTGTCTGCATCAGTGGTTGTGTTTATATCAGTGGTTGTGTTTATATCAGTGGTTGTGTTTATATCAGTGGTTGTGTTTATATCAGTGGCGGTGTCTGCATCAGTGGTTGTGTTTATATCAGTGGTTGTGTTTATATCAGTGGTTGTGTTTATAGCAGTGGTTGTGTTTATATCAGTGGTTGTGTTTATATCAGTGGTTGTGTTTATATCAGTGGTTGTGTTTATATCAGTGGTTGTGTTTATATCAGTGGTTGTGTTTATATCAGTGGTTGTGTTTATATCAGTGGTTGTGTTTATATCAGTGGTTGTGTTTATATCAGTGGTTGTGTTTATATCAGTGGCGGTGTCTGCATCAGTGGTTGTGTTTATATCAGTGGTTGTGTTTATATCAGTGGTTGTGTTTATAGCAGTGGTTGTGTTTATATCAGTGGTTGTGTTTATATCAGTGGTTGTGTTTATATCAGTGGTTGTGTTTATATCAGTGGTTGTGTTTATATCAGTGGTTGTGTTTATATCAGTGGTTGTGTTTATATCAGTGGTTGTGTTCATATCAGTGGTTGTGTTTATATCAGTGGTGGTGTCTGCATCAGTGGTTGTGTTTATATCAGTGGTTGTGTTTATATCAGTGGTTGTGTTTATATCAGTGGTTGTGTCTGCATCAGTGGGTGTGTTTATATCAGTGGTTGTGTTTATATCAGTGGTTGTGTTTATATTAGTGGTTGTGTTTATATCAGTGGTGGTGTCTGCATCAGTGGTTGTGTTTATATCAGTGGTTGTGTTTATATCAGTGGTTGTGTTTATATCAGTGGTTGTGTTTATAGCAGTGGTTGTGTTTATATCAGTGGTTGTGTTTATATCAGTGGTTGTGTTTATATCAGTGGTTGTGTTTATATCAGTGGTTGTGTTTATATCAGTGGTTGTGTTTATATCAGTGGTTGTGTTTATATCAGTGGTTGTGTTTATATCAGTGGTGGTGTCTGCATCAGTGGTGGTGTTTATATCAGTGGTTGTGTTTATATCAGTGGTTGTGTTTATATCAGTGGTTGTGTTTATATCAGTGGTTGTGTTTATATCAGTGGTTGTGTTTATATCAGTGGTTGTGTTTATATCAGTGGTTGTGTTTATATCAGTGGTTGTGTTTATATCAGTGGTTGTGTTTATATCAGTGGTTGTGTTTATATCAGTGGTTGTGTTTATATCAGTGGTTGTGTTTATATCAGTGGTTGTGTTTATATCAGTGGTTGTGTTTATATCAGTGGTTGTGTTTATATCAGTGGTTGTGTTTATATCAGTGGTTGTGTTTATATCAGTGGTTGTGTTTATATCAGTGGTTGTGTTTATATCAGTGGTTGTGTTTATATCAGTGGTGGTGTCTGCATCAGTGGTTGTGTTTATATCAGTGGTTGTGTTTATATCAGTGGTTGTGTTTATATCAGTGGTTGTGTTTATATCAGTGGTTGTGTTTATATCAGTGGTTGTGTTTATATCAGTGGTTGTGTTTATATCAGTGGTGGTGTTTATATCAGTGGTGGTGTTTATATCAGTGGTGGTGTTTATATCAGTGGTTGTGTTTATATCAGTGGTTGTGTTTATATCAGTAGTTGTGTTTATATCAGTGGTTGTGTTTATATCAGTGGTGGTGTCTGCATCAGTGGTTGTGTTTATATCAGTGTTTGTGTTTATATCAGTAGTTGTGTTTATATCAGTGGTTGTGTTTATATCAGTGGTTGTGTTTATATCAGTGGTTGTGTTTATATCAGTGGTTGTGTTTATTTCAGTGGTTGTGTTTATATCAGTGGTGGTGTCTGCATCAGTGGTTGTGTTTATATCAGTGGTTGTGTTTATATCAGTGGTTGTGTTTATATCAGTGGTTGTGTTTATATCAGTGGTTGTGTTTATATCAGTGGTTGTGTTTATATCAGTGGTGGTGTCTGCATCAGTGGTTGTGTTTATATCAGTGGTTGTGTTTATATCAGTAGTTGTGTTTATATCAGTGGTTGTGTTTATATCAGTGGTTGTGTTTATATCAGTGGTTGTGTTTATATCAGTGGTTGTGTTTATATCAGTGGTTGTGTTTATATCAGTGGTTGTGTCTGCATCAGTGGTGGTGTCTGCATCAGTGGTTGTGTTTATATCAGTAGTTGTGTTTATATCAGTGGTTGTGTTTATAGCAGTGGTTGTGTTTATATCAGTGGTTGTGTTTATATCAGTGGTTGTGTTTATATCAGTGGTTGTGTTTATATCAGTGGTTGTGTTTATATCAGTGGTTGTGTTTATATTAGTGGTTGTGTTTATATCAGTGGTTGTGTTTATATCATTGGTTGTGTTTATATCAGTGGTTGTGTTTATATCAGTGGTTGTGTTTATATCAGTGGTTGTGTTTATATCAGTGGTGGTGTTTATATCAGTGGTGGTGTCTGCATCAGTGGTTGTGTTTATATCAGTGGTGGTGATTATATCAGTGGTGGTGTCTGCATCAGTGGTTGTGTTTATATCAGTGGTGGTGTTTATATCAGTGGTGGTGTCTGCATCAGTGGGTGTGTTTATATCAGTGGTGGTGTTTATATCAGTGGTGGTGTCTGCATCAGTGGGTGTGTTTATATCAGTGGTGGTGTTTATATCAGTGGTTGTGTTTATATCAGTGGTGGTGTTTATATCAGTGGTTGTGTTTATATCAGTGGTTGTGTTTATATCAGTGGTTGTGTTTATATCAGTGGTGGTGTCTGCATCAGTGGTTGTGTTTATATCAGTGGTTGTGTTTATATCAGTGGTTGTGTTTATATCAGTGGTGGTGTCTGCATCAGTGGTTGTGTTTATATCAGTGGTTGTGTTTATATCAGTGGTTGTGTTTATATCAGTGGTTGTGTTTATATCAGTGGTTGTGTTTATATCAATGGTTGTGTTTATATCAATGGTGGTGTTTATATCAGTGGTGGTGTCTGCATCAGTGGTTGTGTTTATATCAGTGGTTGTGTTTATATCAGTAGTTGTGTTTATATCAGTGGTTGTGTTTATATCAGTGGTTGTGTTTATATCAGTGGTTGTGTTTATATCAGTGGTTGTGTTTATATCAGTGGTGGTGTTTATATCAGTGGTGGTGTCTGCATCAGTGGTTGTGGTTATATCAGTGGTTGTGTTTATATCAGTGGTTGTGTTTATATCAGTGGTTGTGTTTATATCAGTGGTTGTGTTTATATCAGTGGTGGTGTCTGCATCAGTGGATGTGTTTATATCAGTGGTTGTGTTTATATCAGTGGTTGTGTTTATATCAGTGGTGGTGTCTGCATCAGTGGTTGTGTTTATATCAGTGGTTGTGTTTATATCAGTGGTTGTGTTTATAGCAGTGGTTGTGTTTATATCAGTGGTTGTGTTTATATCAGTGGTTGTGTTTATATCAGTGGTTGTGTTTATATCAGTGGTTGTGTTTATATCAGTGGTTGTGTTTATATCAGTGGTTGTGTTTATATCAGTGGTTGTGTTTATATCAGTGGTGGTGTTTATATCAGTGGTGGTGTCTGCATCAGTGGTTGTGGTTATATCAGTGGTTGTGTTTATATCAGTGGTTGTGTTTATATCAGTGGTTGTGTTTATATCAGTGGTTGTGTTTATATCAGTGGTGGTGTCTGCATCAGTGGATGTGTTTATATCAGTGGTTGTGTTTATATCAGTGGTTGTGTTTATATCAGTGGTGGTGTCTGCATCAGTGGTTGTGTTTATATCAGTGGTTGTGTTTATATCAGTGGTTGTGTTTATAGCAGTGGTTGTGTTTATATCAGTGGTTGTGTTTATATCAGTGGTTGTGTTTATATCAGTGGTTGTGTTTATATCAGTGGTTGTGTTTATATCAGTGGTTGTGTTTATATCAGTGGTTGTGTTTATATCAGTGGTTGTGTTTATATCAGTGGTTGTGTTTATATCAGTGGTTGTGTTTATATCAGTGGTGGTGTCTGCACCAGTGGTTGTGTTTATATCAGTGGTTGTGTTTATATCAGTAGTTGTGTTTATATCAGTGGTTGTGTTTATATCAGTGGTTGTGTTTATATCAGTGGTTGTGTTTATATCAGTGGTTGTGTTTATATCAGTGGTTGTGTTTATATCAGTGGTTGTGTTTATATCAGTGGTTGTGTTTATATCAGTGGTTGTGTTTATATCAGTGGTGGTGTCTGCATCAGTGGTTGTGTTTATATCAGTGGTTGTGTTTATATCAGTGGTTGTGTTTATATCAGTGGTGGTGTTTATATCAGTGGTGGTGTCTGCATCAGTGGTTGTGTTTATATCAGTGGTTGTGTTTATATCAGTGGTTGTGTTTATATCAGTGGTTGTGTTTATATCAGTGGTTGTGTTTATATCAGTGATGGTGTCTGCATCAGTGGTTGTGTTTATATCAGTGGTTGTGTTTATATCAGTGGTTGTGTTTATATCAGTGGTTGTGTTTATATCAGTGGCGGTGTCTGCATCAGTGGTTGTGTTTATATCAGTGGTTGTGTTTATATCAGTGGTTGTGTTTGTAGCAGTGGTTGTGTTTATATCAGTGGTTGTGTTTATATCAGTGGTTGTGTTTATATCAGTGGTTGTGTTTATATCAGTGGTTGTGTTTATATCAGTGGTTGTGTTTATATCAGTGGTTGTGTTTATATCAGTGGTTGTGTTTATATCAGTGGTTGTGTTTATATCAGTGGTTGTGTTTATATCAGTGGTTGTGTTTATATCAGTGGTTGTGTTTATATCAGTGGTTGTGTTTATATCAGTGGTTGTGTTTATATCAGTGGTTGTGTTTATATCAGTGGTGGTGTCTGCATCAGTGGTTGTGTTTATATCAGTGGTTGTGTTTATATCAGTAGTTGTGTTTATATCAGTGGTTGTGTTTATATCAGTGGTTGTGTTTATATCAGTGGTTGTGTTTGAATCAGTGGTTGTGTTTATATCAGTGGTTGTGTTTATATCAGTGGTTGTGTTTATATCAGTGGTTGTGTTTATATCAGTGGTTGTGTTTATATCAGTGGTGGTGTCTGCATCAGTGGTTGTGTTTATATCAGTGGTTGTGTTTATATCAGTGGTTGTGTTTATATCAGTGGTTGTGTTTATATCAGTGGTTGTGTTTATATCAGTGGTTGTGTTTATATCAGTGGTTGTGTTTATATCAGTGGTTGTGTTTATATCAGTGGTTGTGTTTATATCAGTGGTTGTGTTTATATCAGTGGTTGTGTTCATATCAGTGGTTGTGTTTATATCAGTGGTGGTGTCTGCATCAGTGGTTGTGTTTATATCAGTGGTTGTGTTTATATCAGTGGTTGTGTTTATATCAGTGGTTGTGTCTGCATCAGTGGGTGTGTTTATATCAGTGGTTGTGTTTATATCAGTGGTTGTGTTTATATTAGTGGTTGTGTTTATATCAGTGGTGGTGTCTGCATCAGTGGTTGTGTTTATATCAGTGGTTGTGTTTATATCAGTGGTTGTGTTTATAGCAGTGGTTGTGTTTATATCTGTGGTTGTGTTTATATCAGTGGTTGTGTTTATATCAGAGGTTGTGTTTATATCAGTGGTTGTGTTTATATCAGTGGTTGTGTTTATATCAGTGGTTGTGTTTATATCAGTGGTTGTGTTTATATCAGTGGTTGTGTTTATATCAGTGGTGGTGTCTGCATCAGTGGTGGTGTCTGCACCAGTGGTTGTGTTTATATCAGTGGTTGTGTTTATATCAGTGGTTGTGTTTATATCAGTGGTTGTGTTTATATCAGTGGTTGTGTTTATATCAGTGGTTGTGTTTATATCAGTGGTTGTGTTTATATCAGTGGTTGTGTTTATATCAGTGGTTGTGTTTATATCAGTGGTTGTGTTTATATCAGTGGTTGTGTTTATATCAGTGGTGGTGTCTGCATCAGTGGTTGTGTTTATATCAGTGGTTGTGTTTATATCAGTGGTTGTGTTTATATCAGTGGTTGTGTTTATATCAGTGGTTGTGTTTATATCAGTGGTTGTGTTTATATCAGTGGTTGTGTTTATATCAGTGGTTGTGTTTATATCAGTGGTGGTGTCTGCATCAGTGGTTGTGTTTATATCAGTGGTTGTGTTTATATCAGTGGTTGTGTTTATATCAGTGGTTGTGTTTATATCAGTGGTTGTGTTTATATCAGTGGTTGTGTTTATATCAGTGGTTGTGTTTATATCAGTGGTGGTGTTTATATCAGTGGTGGTGTTTATATCAGTGGTTGTGTTTATATCAGTGGTTGTGTTTATATCAGTGGTTGTGTTTATATCAGTAGTTGTGTTTATATCAGTGGTTGTGTTTATATCAGTGGTGGTGTCTGCATCAGTGGTTGTGTTTATATCAGTGTTTGTGTTTATATCAGTGGTTGTGTTTATATCAGTGGTTGTGTTTATATCAGTGGTTGTGTTTATATCAGTGGTTGTGTTTATATCAGTGGTTGTGTTTATATCAGTGGTTGTGTTTATATCAGTGGTGGTGTCTGCATCAGTGGTTGTGTTTATATCAGTGGTTGTGTTTATATCAGTGGTTGTGTTTATATCAGTGGTTGTGTTTATATCAGTGGTTGTGTTTATATCAGTGGTGGTGTTTATATCAGTGGTGGTGTCTGCATCAGTGGTTGTGTTTATATCAGTGGTTGTGTTTATATCAGTAGTTGTGTTTATATCAGTGGTTGTGTTTATATCAGTGGTTGTGTTTATATCAGTGGTTGTGTTTATATCAGTGGTTGTGTTTATATCAGTGGTTGTGTTTATATCAGTGGTTGTGTTTATATCAGTGGTTGTGTTTATATCAGTGGTGGTGTCTGCATCAGTGGTTGTGTTTATATCAGTGGTTGTGTTTATATCAGTAGTTGTGTTTATATCAGTGGTTGTGTTTATAGCAGTGGTTGTGTTTATATCAGTGGTTGTGTTTATATCAGTGGTTGTGTTTATATCAGTGGTTGTGTTTATATCAGTGGTTGTGTTTATATTAGTGGTTGTGTTTATATCAGTGGTTGTGTTTATATCATTGGTTGTGTTTATATCAGTGGTGGTGTCTGCATCAGTGGTTGTGTTTATATCAGTGGTTGTGTTTATATCAGTGGTTGTGTTTATATCAGTGGTTGTGTTTATATCAGTGGTTGTGTTTATATCAGTGGTGGTGTTTATATCAGTGGTGATGTCTGCATCAGTGGTTGTATTTATATCAGTGGTGGTGTTTATATCAGTGGTGGTGTCTGCATCAGTGGTTGTGTTTATATCAGTGGTGGTGTTTATATCAGTGGTGGTGTCTGCATCAGTGGTTGTGTTTATATCAGTGGTGGTGTTTATATCAGTGGTGGTGTCTGCATCAGTGGTTGTGTTTATATCAGTGGTGGTGATTATATCAGTGGTGGTGTCTGCATCAGTGGTTGTGTTTATATCAGTGGTGGTGTTTATATCAGTGGTGGTGTCTGCATCAGTGGGTGTGTTTATATCAGTGGTGGTGTTTATATCAGTGGTGGTGTCTGCATCAGTGGGTGTGTTTATATCAGTGGTGGTGTTTATATCAGTGGTTGTGTTTATATCAGTGGTGGTGTTTATATCAGTGGTTGTGTTTATATCAGTGGTTGTGTTTATATCAGTGGTTGTGTTTATATCAGTGGTGGTGTCTGCATCAGTGGTTGTGTTTATATCAGTGGTTGTGTTTATATCAGTGGTTGTGTTTATATCAGTGGTGGTGTCTGCATCAGTGGTTGTGTTTATATCAGTGGTTGTGTTTATATCAGTGATTGTGTTTATATCAGTGGTTGTGTTTATATCAGTGGTTGTGTTTATATCAGTGGTGGTGTTTATATCAGTGGTGGTGTCTGCATCAGTGGTTATGTTTATATCAGTGGTTGTGTTTATATCAGTAGTTGTGTTTATATCAGTGGTTGTGTTTATATCAGTGGTTGTGTTTATATCAGTGGTTGTGTTTATATCTGTGGTTGTGTTTATATCAGTGGTGGTGTTTATATCAGTGGTGGTGTCTGCATCAGTGGTTGTGTTTATATCAGTGGTTGTGTTTATATCAGTGGTTGCGTTTATATCAGTGGTTGTGTTTATATCAGTGGTTGTGTTTATATCAGTGGTGGTGTCTGCATCAGTGGTTGTGTTTATATCAGTGGTTGTGTTTATATCAGTGGTTGTGTTTATATCAGTGGTTGTGTTTATATCAGTGGTGGTGTCTACATCAGTGGTTGTGTTTATATCAGTGGTTGTGTTTATATCAGTGGTTGTGTTTATATCAGTGGTTGTGTTTATATCAGTGGTTGTGTTTATATCAGTGGTTGTGTTTATATCAGTGGTTGTGTTTATATCAGTGGTTGTGTTTATATCAGTGGTTGTGTTTATATCAGTGGTTGTGTTTATATCAGTGGTTGTGTTTATATCAGTGGTTGTGTTTATATCAGTGGTGGTGTCTGCACCAGTGGTTGTGTTTATATCAGTGGTTGTGTTTATATCAGTAGTTGTGTTTATATCAGTGGTTGTGTTTATATCAGTGGTTGTGTTTATATCAGTGGTTGTGTTTATATCAGTGGTTGTGTTTATATCAGTGGTTGTGTTTATATCAGTGGTTGTGTTTATATCAGTGGTTGTGTTTATATCAGTGGTTGTGTTTATATCAGTGGTGGTGTCTGCATCAGTGGTTGTGTTTATATCAGTGGTTGTGTTTATATCAGTGGTTGTGTTTATATCAGTGGTTGTGTTTATATCAGTGGTTGTGTTTATATCAGTGGTTGTGTTTATATCAGTGGTTGTGTTTATATCAGTGGTTGTGTTTATATCAGTGGTTGTGTTTATATCAGTGGTTGTGTTTATATCAGTGGTTGTGTTTATATCAGTGGTGGTGTCTGCATCAGTGGTTGTGTTTATATCAGTGGTTGTGTTTATATCAGTGGTTGTGTTTATATCAGTGGTTGTGTTTATATCAGTGGTTGTGTTTATATCAGTGGTTGTGTTGGTGGATTCGTGAACTGTGCTGTTTAGTTAGTTAGTTAGTTAGTCGTGGTTCCAACATCACGGCAACGGGTCCTCCCCATATTGCTCCGTTCATGTGCCAGTGAATACCACACACAATGCTCTTCACTGCCCAATGTGAACAATGGAATAGACAGGAGTATCGGCAAGCCAACAGCCCGCACAGGTACGCTGTGCATAATGCCGCCTACAGAATGCCAACACAAAAGACCTCCATGAAAAATACAGTTCATCGTTGATAGAAACGGCAGTCACCAGAAAGACCTCATTGACCCGGGTTTTATCCCATATGGTTCGGTCTCTTTCCGCAGGACAACCCGCTGTTTGTTTCGTGGTGATGGTGGTGGTGGTGATTAATACTGCTTTCGGTGGTTGTGTCTTGGTCGTGGCTTGAGGCAATTGCTACATCTGTGATTGTCACTGCTCCCATGGTGTTATCACTACGCTTGCTTGTGTTTATCTCTAAGCTGTCAGATTAGAGCGATATGTGACGGTGTTTCCATGAAAGACCACTTTCACTTATTAAAAGTAAATGTGGAACATTAGGAGTTGATTATAAAATGTAAGTAAGCAAAGTTTAGACAAATTTTCTTTAAGAAAACTAATGGCTTTATTCTTAAACTTATAGGATCTGACTGATGTTGTCACCGCCTCACCGTTAGATATATTATGTAGAGGGCTACAACTCCAGCCCAATGGAGAGAAACGAGTCGCTCAGAGCCCGAGTAATCTAGAGCCTTCTAGAAGAACTGGTCAATGAGTCCAGGGTTCCGTGGACACTGATGTGGCCCGCCTATTGCGGGGTCCACGAGGAACTCGGACAGAGTTACCACCCGTGTCGGAATGGGACACGTGTGGACCGGCAGAGGACAGACGGACTTGAGAGAGGCAACAGGGCCTGCCTTTGAGGGACTCTATAGATATCAATAGATATATAGACATAGGCTAGATAGTTTGCTAGACTGTTGAATGATAACTATGTGTTTGATGTTAACCAGCTGTGATATGTAATATGCGCCAACGCATACTGTATATGTATACACAATAAATATTCGATCTCATAGCGAACAGATTTATTGTTGCCTGTATGAACCCAAGTTTAGTTACCTAGATACGAGCAAGACTATGACAGGCTTTTGGGAGGCTAGTTTTCCGGTTTTGGCATAAAATCTATTGTGAAATAACTATTAATTGCCATGTAAAATTACTTAATTGATCATATCACATTGAGTTGTTTAAACCAAAAGAATTGTTAACTTACAAGTTTACAAAAATTAGTAGCTATCTAGCAATAAAATAGAATTAATCTGAGTCCCTCAGCAGTGTCTCAGCAGTGCCTAAGCAGTGTATCTCATTATTGTGATTTGTAAACTATTTTTGACATGACTGTGACATTTTTTGACTGTTACTAATGTTTTCTCACTCTACGAGCAGATTGATCCGCGAATAGTGGCGCGTGCAACCTATGTAACCTTTACAACAGTGGCGAGATTACAAGACAGGCTTTCTGGAACAACATCGGCGAGTTCTCTGATTGAAAGCTAAGTTTCATGTCATACCCATTGTAACTCTAAGCTGTGCTTCTCATCTTTCATCAATGTATTATGTTGTTTCATATTGATTTGGTTGCACATTCATGACCTTGTCACCAACATAACCTTGCATTTTGATTTACACATTAATAATTAAGGGAGTTAACCAAATTTTCGACTACACAACATTTTTTCTAAGGGATTTAACTTTATAAACATTACAAACAAGTAAAACACAAAATGTCTACCTTAGATAAATGCATTGAGCAAGGAATAAAGTTAGGTTATAAAGAAGAGAAATTGTCAGAATGGGCACAGAAAACGCACACAGAAAACATTGCCCGTGAAGAAAGAGCGATAGAACGAGAGGAAAAACAAAGGCAAATGCAAATGCAGGCAGAGGAAAAGAAATTGCAACTTGAGGCAGAAGAAAAGAAAATGCAAATGCAGATGATTGCAGAAGAGAAGAAAATGCAAATGCAAATGGAAGAGAAGAAAATTCAATTGCAGGCTCAGGAAAGACAGCTGGAGCTTGAGGCGGCGGCCAAACAGGCCCAATTGAATGCCGAAACACAAATAAAATTAAAACAGATGGAGCTTGAGTCTAACGCAGAAATATCGATAAATAAGCTAAAAAGCAAAGAGGAAGAACAAAAATATAATAAGTATAAAGGCCTCGTGAAGGCGTTCTGCTCAGGAGATTCCATCAGCGCCTACTTACAAAATTTTGAGTGTCTCATGGCCTACCATAAGATCATTAAATCAGATTGGGCATTTATTCTAATGAGGAACTTAGCTCTTGAACCACTAAAAGTAATAGAAACAGTACCACAGGAAATGCGAAAAGACTATGATTACTTAAAACAACGCATTCTCCAACATTTTTCTTTAGATACTGCAGGTTACCAACAACAATTTGCCAAATTATCACCACAACCAAACCAAACCTTTATAGATTATGTCAGTACAGTCCAAGACGTATGCACAAAATGGATCAACTCGGCTAAAACCAACAATAGCCATGACAAACTTAAAGAGCTTATTATTATAGACAAAATAGTTAGCACCATCCCCACACCTTTTGCCAAGTTCTTAAAACAAATGGATTGCAAAAGTATTCAGGAAATAGAGGCAAAGGGGAATGCATTTTTCACAGCAAATAGGGATATTTTTCAGCTGAACATAAGTCACAACGATACAGCAGCTGCAGTAGTGAACACCAAATACTCCAAACAAACAGAGAGTAAATTCAAACCTCGCTCCAATGTCAGTAAACTTGGTAAATGCCAGTATTGCGGTTTGAATCACGACAGTGGCTCTATGTGCGACAAATCGCCGAACTACCCTCACCACCTCAAGATGTTGGTGGAGAAACAGAAGACCAAACGCAATGCTTACCAGAGAGCGGTCAAATGTTTTTTTTTGCCGCAGTTTTGGCCACTATAGTCGCTTTTGTGATGGCCGAAAGTTATTGAAACAAGCCAATGCCGCACTAGTGGAAACATCGTCAGACGAAGAGATTGAATCACTGAATGATTGTGATAATCAACACGACAATGAAAGCGAGCTTGGAAATGCTGTACAAATTATTGACACCATTACAGACAGTAAGTGTAACACCTGTACGAAGTTCCAACTTGACACAACATTACTATGTGGCCACAATATCCCTATTTCAAATGAAACAGCCAACGCTGCTTTGTCATCCACAGGCAAGCTAGTTTTTTCTACAGGGTTTGTAAACAACAAAAAGTGCACATTAATTCGTGATTCCGGCGCAACGCTCTGTGGGATAAAGAGAACATTAATAGACACTAAAGACTACACAGACAAACATGTCACTTGTCGCACATTCTCAGGTACTATAGAGAAATACCCCCTTGCTCTGGTCGAAATTCGAACACCGTTCATATCGGGACAAGTATTGTGCGCAATCCTTGAAAATCCAGTCGCTGATATTATACTTGGGAATTTGCCCAACATACGAGCATGCTCTGAGAAGGAAATCAGAGGGTGGGAGCGTAAAAACGGTATTCCCCCCACAAACACCGATGCTATAGAGAAACACCATTCATGCTTGTCTCAATCTGCCAAAAGACCAAGGGAGACAACCACTGAGGTAATTCAGAAAGAATTCACCGAGGTGTACAATGCAGGGGCGGTCGAATCTGTGAGCGATACGACCAAATTAAAACCTCGAATTGAGGATGCTACTGATGTACCAAATACCAAGCCTGTAAATGTGCAACAAAACACACAACACACGAATGCAATAACACGACAGACAACCCATAAAACCAACACTGACCAACTACAGGAATCATTAGAAATAATAGCGCCAAACTCAACTAACATCAATTTTGGAAATGAACAGAAAAATGACCCTACACTTGCACCATACTTTAAGTTAGTAGAACTTAAACCAAAATTAACAAAGAACGCATCGTGGACATTTAGGCTACAGAACAACATCTTAACTAGATTTTACACAACAAAGCAGACCACGACACAGCAAGTAGTGTTACCACAAGCACATCGAAACAAAGTTCTAAAAATAGCCCATGACTCCCCTTTTGGAGGTCATATGACATACGAAATGACCAGGGCTATTGTCCTGACCCAGTTTTATTGGCCAAAGTTTGACCAGGATATTAAAACCTTTTGTACATCTTGTGTTATATGTCAGAAACTGGTCAACAAGGGGAATAACCCTACTGTATTCTCTTTAAATAGAAACTTGAAATTATCCCATGTAAATATGTGGAAACCATATTATGTTAGACAGGACAATGAGACAAATGAACTGACTCAACGAACTGGTGACGGAGACGAAACGACAATTTCCCAACGAAATGACACCTCGACAAACGAAGCATCGTTAACGACACACTCTTACGACGACGAAAACGACGGAGACATATGTACATTACCGACAATCTGTGATATCGACAGCGACGACAAATTTGACGACATATTGACAACGATTGATCTCAACGACGACGACAATGACATTGAAGACAATTTACAAACAGTAGCATCTGTGATAAATCAGCCAGACGTGGACAACACTGAAATCCCTGTACCAATCATGACTGACGACGGAAGTATAAATGACATACATATCTCTGACACTTTGACACAACAACAGCGACAAGACATTTTGACTATCCTTGACGAGTATAAATCTATCTTTTCTAACAAACCTGGACGCACTGATAAAATAACACATTCAATTGTGCTGACAGATCTGAGACCGGTCAAATGTAGACCATATTCTATTCCTCTCCATTACAGATCTAATTTAGATAAAGAAATTTTAGATTTAGAGAAAAATGGCATTATTCAAAAATCGATGTCTCAATATTCGTCACCGATTGTTCTGGTGAAAAAAAAAGGACCAGACAATTCGCTTGTGCATCGACTATAGAGTATTAAATACAAGAACAACAACGGATGCAGAGCCAATGAACAGCTGTGAAGATCTTATCTTAAATATGGCTCAATCATCCTTATTTTCCAAGACCGATTTAGCGAAAGGATATTGGCAAGTTCCACTACACCCTTCTTGTAGACATATAACAGCATTCGCAACACCTCTCGGCTTGTACGAATGACTATATCTTCCGTTTGGGCTCAAGAACGCACCGGCCACATTTGTAAGACTAACAAGATTGTTATTACACGGAATTAAAGATGTAGTAGCCTATATTGATGATATATGCGTCCATTCTTCTGATATGACTTCTCACCTACTTACCCTCAAACAAGTCTTCAACCAAATCTCTCTTTTTGGACTTACTATCAAACCTTCCAAGGTTGAAATAGATTATACACAAATAGACTTCCTTGGTCACAGAATTTCTGAAGGCAAATTGTTGACAGATGATAAAATTGTTTCTAAGATCCTTAATCTAGAAGTGCCTACCACCAAGAAACAGATTAGAAGTTTACTTGGCCTTATCAACTATTATTCTAAATTCATTCCACATTGGGCAGAACTAACCTCAGTCTTTTCTGATATGTTAACTAAAAATCATCCATCAAAAATTTGTAAAAGTACCAGCTTAGATGATGCAATGTGTAGATTGAAACATATTTTTTCTAATCCACCAGTCTTACGATTACCCAACATAAATTTACCCTTTATTTTGACCACAGATGCGAGCGCTATCGCAATAGGAGGATGCTTGATGCAGGAAGTGGATGGCATAAGACACCCAATTCTCTATGTGAGCCGCAAACTAAAGAAGGCTGAGACTCGGTATGCCACAGTTGAATTAGAGTGTTTGAGCCTATTGTTCTGTATATTGAGATTATCTAAGTTCCTCTTGGGGAGTCACTTTGTGGTCCTCACTGACAGTTCGCCATTATTGGTCCTTAACCAGGGGTCGCCTAAAAACCATCGGCTACAAAGATGGTGTCTTCTACTTCAAGATTTCGACTTCGAAATCCGCCATATCAGAGGCACCGACAACATTATGGCTGACCTTTTATCACGGCAAATAAATGCGCCAGTAGAATGACTCTGATCACGTCGACCATTAGCCATACTATAAACTGTGATACTTTTAGTCGGTTGCATATGACAGTGTAACTCTACACCTGCTAGAGTACTCTCAGTGATTAGTTTAATTACGACACCCAAGAACATGATACGTTACTTTGAGAACTATACCATCAAGTGCCTAAGCGCTAGAACGATTCCAGCAAGAAACAGTAACTGTGTTTGTGTCAACCAATAAGATCAACCAGCGAACTAACTCCGAATTCTGTAAGAACTCGTTATATGGGACATTAAGAACATTCCATACTTGCTGTTGCTACGTAACTTTACAAACAGCCGAAACAGAACGACATCGACTACAACACTCAAGAGACAGCCATACTAACTTTAACATTCATGGCATAACACGCTAACAACAGGAGGACAACGCGCACATCATCGTTGGATTTAATTAATTAATTAGTTTAGGATTAAATATGTATTATATTTCCATTATTGATGTATATAAATTGTATTAACCTGTAATTTGTACATATTCGACATTAATATTACAGGCGGTACCATTCCTAGGCTAAAGAACCGCCCTATACAATTGTCTCTATTTAAATTATAACCCATTTTTGAGTCATCGTACAAGAAGTACGTATTTTCTTAAAGGGCAAATATCGCCTAGCCCATTTTTTCTAAGGGCAATAACACTTACCTCATCTTTAATTATATATTTTAACCAAATACTATTTTGAATGAAAGGTGAGTGAATGACTGTGTGAATGGATTAAATGAGAGAACGATACACTTGGCGGACAAATTGTACGCAAACCGTATTTATTTTAATTTGTCTGCGTCTTTCATGTAAATTGCATGACTTGTCTAATTTGTGAATACATGTGTAGTACTTAGTTGAATAGTGAGTTAATATACTTAGTTTAGCAGTTAGGATACATCTAAGCACCACTACTTGGAATGCCTGATCATGTATTGCACACAGTGCAGTAGTTCATGATTGAGGTTATCCCAACTCGTGACGCTTGGAAATACGCCACACATTCAGCACACACAGTACACAAACCTTAAAACTCAACACTATCAAGTTAAAATACAGTCACTTTATTAGAAACATCAACTTATTAGTCAAGCACACTAACAAGCCAACAGGGACACTTGTAGTATGAGGGGGATAAAATAACAAGGTAACTACATATTTTGCATTAGATAACATACGAGAGTAAAAGTGTATTGAAATGCACACACAAATCAAGATTTGAAGGTGTACTTAATTAGCCAGGACTTCGGTCTTGTTAACTCTCTTAACAGAGGTTAATTGTCTAGGTACCAGTTGGGTACTATTGAGAAGGGCGGGTTGCAAATACAACTACTTAAACGTCACGTAACTTCGGTCTGATAAGCATTGTTAAGGACACATGAGACAGAGTGATCTCTTTACCAAATCAGAGAAGTGGTGTATGGGAGAATACATGAGTTTTAATGCCAGTATGTAGGTTACCAGGTTACTGTCCACCAATCTACAAACACCAACTTTATGTGATTCGGTGACAGAATTAGAATACATCTAATTACCCAATAACAAGCCATATTAGGGGGGAGGGGGGAATCCTGTCACCGCCTCACCGTTAGATATATTATGTAGAGGGCTACAACTCCAGCCCAAGGGAGAGAAACGAGTCGCTCAGAGCCCGAGTAATCTAGAGCCTTCTAGAAGAACTGGTCAATGAGTCCAGGGTTCCGTGGACACTGATGTGGCCCGCCTATTGCGGGGTCCACGAGGAACTCGGACAGAGTTACCACCCGTGTCGGGATGGGACACGTGTGGACCGGCAGAGGACAGACGGACTTGAGAGAGGCAACAGGGCCTGCCTTTGAGGGACTCTATAGATATCAATAGATATATAGACATAGGCTAGATAGTTTGCTAGACTGTTGAATGATAACTATGTGTTTGATGTTAACCAGCTGTGATATGTAATATGCGCCAACGCATACTGTATATGTATACACAATAAATATTCGATCTCATAGCGAACAGATTTATTGTTGCCTGTATGAACCCAAGTTTAGTTACCTAGATACGAGCAAGACTATGACAGATGTATTAATTTCTTCATTTCCTAAAGAACAAGGAAGAGACTTGTAATTAACTGATGATATTATAACTAGGTATACAATTTCCTTTTTTTAATTTTTAGTAGTCTCCCTTGTCACAATATTAGATGTTTATGTCCCCTCTCATTGCTTACCTAGGTGTTTTACTTTTAGATATCTAGTAATTCTGCAGAATGCTTAAACATAAGTATTAATACGTGTAGTGATCAATCAAGGTATTACTATAATGTTATTATGTTATTTTAAATATTCTCTAAGCAAACGTAACTGCACCAGCATTTGGCAGAGAGAGAGAGAGAGAGAGAGAGAGAGAGAGAGAGAGAGAGAGAGAGAGAACTATTTGTTCAAAATGAATGAAATTTACAACATAAATGGCATTTCCTCTAAACATAATATTTTTCTACATAAACCTGATAAACTTGCACGGCCTTTCGCCAGTGCGAAAATAATTGCATGCAGGCCTTGAATGTGCCAAACCATTTCTTCATTTTTCTCATTCCTATCACCTAGGCCATAGCCACCAGTCACACCACTCAGCTTCTCGTTGTTACTTTGGCGTTGAAATCCCCGAGAATGACAGTCATTTCAAATTTTTACACTGGTCCTCGGCCATGTCTAATTCGTTATATCATTCCAGAAGCCCTGGGCATGAGAACGTGAGGCGAAGACATTCATTGGCATTGAAAATCTTTTGCATTTACTGAACCCTTGCCTTCTACAAATCAACATTGGTCTTCTCCTATTTATACAGTTGTAACTCCGGTTACGAACTTAATTCGTTCCAGAACTCGGTTCGTATCCCGAAACGTTCGTAATCCGAAACATTGAAATCAATTAAATAGAGACAATCCGTTTAATGATGAAAGAATCGTTCTTTTTTTTTTTATTAACATCTGGTCGTTTACCTGACAAAACGCAAAGAATACCTGTACTTCACGTATTAATTAAAGATTGATTGATTGATTGATCGATTGATTGATTGATTGATTGAACGATCGATTGATTGATTGATTGATTGATTGATTTAGGAACCTACATCACAGCATTCGGGACATTCCAATAAGCGCCCCATCCCCATTCTCAGCAGCCAGCGAAGAGTGCCAACACTAATAGTTCCAGTAGCAATCTGATTATATGTCCGTCTCGTCTTTCCGCTGAGCGTCGAGCGTCGGCCAAATCTCCTCGTCACACCTCGCTGCCTCATTCTTACCAGACTATGGTGATCCATTTGCTCCTCCGAGGTGTACACGTGCTCCCACAAGGCGGCAACCACGTCTGCCTTGTCATGCATCAATACTCCACCAAGTTTGTCCGAGCCAGCCAATCTGTCCGCCTGTTCATTCCCCAGCACACCGGCATGCCCAGGAGAAAAGATCCAGGTGACGCATGCTACCCGTGACCTCCGAAGCAAGCCATTCTGCGCGAAACCTACCTGTCCTCACCCTCCTCAGTATGCTTTCTGAGTCAGTTACAATCACGATGTGTGTATGTATCGTGTTCTCCATCCAGCGGAAAGCTGCACTGACCGCCTCCACCTCCATTCTTAAGCTAGATGTTGTGGTATCATACGCCAGGCTCTTCTGCACCAAACGTCGACCATTAGCTTTTGCTAAGAATCCCCAGGCACTTCTCCTGCCTCTCAATACCGAACCATCCGTGTAAATAATCACATCACCCGGGCGAGCATTATCCTGAATTAGTTGCTGGATTTCCACTTACGTGCCCCCTGCTGGCCACTCTCTGTACTCCCGGCTCAGTGTGATTAAAACTCTGCACAAGTCTGACTGCTCCGCTGGCACTCTGACCTACTTCTCTCCTCGCCTAATGTTCTCCAAGATGCACACCTGTCTGATCGTATCCTCCGCCTGAGCCATCCATGATTTCCCTCTTATCAATCTCTGACCCTTAACTTCGTCCAGCGCTTCATTCAACGGGTGATCTGTGTCTGCAGCTACTCTGAGTTATGCCTTCACCTGCATCACATTGTGCCTACCAGCAACAGTCGGCAGACCAAGGATGTAGTGCAGCATACACACTACTGGGGTGTCTCTGGTGCATCCCAGAATGACTCGCATAGCTTCGTTCTGTATGCGCTCTAATATCACCAGCTGACCCTTTGAGACAGTGAGCAGTCCTAGTCTATAATCAATCACTGAGAGGATCAAGTGCTGGTATAGTGTGAAGAGTATTCTCTGCTCTGTGTCCATTGCTGCCATAGTTTTATGTGCATTGAGTCCCTTTTGAGATCTTGTCACAACCGTTTCCACATGGTCTTTGAAGGACAGACTCCTGTCAAATGTGATTCCCAGATACTTCAGTTTGTTCTTTCTGTTGACGCTTTTACCATCTATCGTGAGGTTTGGGACATAATCTCTAACAATTCTGTTGTCCAGAGAGCACCACAAAACAGCTGCCTTTTCCGGGTGGATGACAGCACTCATTTCAGTGCACCAGTCAATTACTTTGTCTACTGTCACCTGCAGCTCCTGGGCTGTTTGCTCCCTATCTCTCCCCTGCCTATATGCAAGAACATCATCTGCAAATGTTAGTATTCTTCCAACCCCTGGTGCTTCTAGGTTTGCAATCTTGCTCGTATACACGTGAAAGAGCACCGGTGAGATTGCAGATCCCTGTGGCAGTCCTGGGGTTAAAATATGTGGCTCTGAGGTCCACGCACCCAGACGGAGAGCAACCCGACGAGAATGCAGGACGGCTGCTATCCAGTTCACCAACCAGGGATTGACCCCCTTCTCCATCAGTGCGGTCATCAGAATATCATAGCGAACTATATTGTAAGCATCCTCGAGATCAAGCGCTGCCGCCATCTTTTCCTGTCTACTCTGGAACCCCTCATAAACGTCAAAGGCAAAAGTGGCTGCATTTGACCAGGTATCTTTTCCTGGCCTGTAGCTTCCCAGGGTTCTTGGAAGAAGCTTTCCCCTTTCCAAAAAATCCTGAAGCTTAACAGCGACTATCTTCTCTGAAACCTTCCCAAATGTATTTTAAAGTGTGATGATCCTAAAGCCGCTAAGCTTTGAATGATCCTTGAATGATTCTATTAATTAAAGAGAAAGAAAACAAACCGAATAAAATACATGTAAAATTTAAAAAAAAAAATGATTTAGTCTATCTTTCTTCCCAAGAAAACGCTCATCTGAAATATGGCGCTTTCTTTAGTATTCTGAACCAATAGTTTCAGGAGTTTGGATGGTGGTTCACAATGAAGTCTTCTACGTCTGCCCACTTACTGCAAATTTCTTTAATCCTGGCAATTGAAACGGTCACTGGCTCCTCATCATGAGACGACTGCTCCTCCTTTAATGTCTTTAGCTGTTCATTCTGAAGATCCACAAGCTCATCTGTAGTGAGCTCTCCAATTTGGTCCTCCAAGTCGTTGCCATCGACTTCCAGGCCCATATATTTGCCAAGGACAAAATCTCATCTACAACATTGGCACATAACAGCAGAGTTAGCCTGTCCTTCATTGGTTTGTACCCCGGCAGTGCTTTCTCCTCCTGTGTTATAAAGGTCCTCTTTGGCATTTTCTTCCAGAAGAGGCACGTTTCATCGCATTTAAAGACTTGTTATGGAACGTAGTCTTCCTCTTTGATAATCTTATCAAATTCTACCTTGAACGCTTCAGCTTATTTCTCATCAGAACTTGCAGCCTCTCTGTGCCTAATTACACTATGAAAGCCATTTCTTTCCTTTTTTTAACTTTTCAAACCAGCCTCTGCTGACTTTAAAATCGTCAGTCTCAGCACTTGTACCAAGCAATTCCGGCAATAAATCACTGTGCAACAGCTTCGCCTTTTCACATATTATTGCCTCACTAACACTGTCTCCTGAAAGTTGCTTTTCATTGATCCAGATCAAGAGAAGATTTTCAACTTTCTCTAAAGTTTGAGGTCTTTGCTTCTTGCAGCTTAGTTATACCTTTAGCCACATCGACTGATTTGAGTAACTCTTTGTTCTTTATGATGGTGGAGATAGTTGATTTTGCCATGCAGTACTCATTAGCTATGTCACACACACGAACGCCATGTTCATGTTTCATAATGTTTTCCTTCTTTATCTCAACTGTTATACGTTTCTGCTTCCCAACAGCACCACTACCGTTCTTGAAATTCATAATTGATGGGGTTAACACGGAAAATAATGAAAGAGATAAACTGAACACAGTGCCACTGCTAAGAAATCTTTTGCTGCTGTGTAGTAAGGCCAATGACGCGTGAAAATCTAGGCTACTAGGCTAGCGCTAAGCGATGTTAGTACTGTACTGCGTGGCCTTCATTTGTATTGTACGCGATCGTTTGTCTCCAACGTTAAACCTCGCTCTCTGTCTGTCTGTCTGTCTGTCTGTCTGTCTGTCTGTCTGTCTGTCTGTCTGTCTGTCTGTCTGTCTGTCTGTCTGTCTGTCTTTCTGTCTGTCTGTCTGTCTGTCTCTCTCTCTCTCTCTCTCTCTCTCTCTCTCTCTCTCTCTCTCTCTCTCTCTCTCTCTCTCTCTCTCTCTCTCTCTCTCTCTCGCCTTCGTTCGTAACCCGTGGCACAGTTCGTTACCTGAGATAAAATATTTTCGAAGTTGATGTTCGTAACCCGAATTGTTCGTGACTTGAGGCGTTCGTAACCTGAGGTACCGCTGTACACCCACTATAGTTGATACCCCCCTTTTTTTTAAATTTCCACCAGAATGGTTTATGCTATATTTCTCGGAAGTTATTATGCCCTCTGGTCTCACATATACCTAACATGTTAATATTCAGTCTTCTCATTTCTTTCTTAATGTTATCAAAGTTTGGTATGGGCGTGGTTAATTTTCTTTAAATTTTGTGTGGCCCAGGAGACCAGTAAACAATTTTTGTTTCCCCACAGAGAAACGTTTAAAACTACCAATAGACCAATGTCATTCAATCCGATCCGATCCGATTTTTAAAAACAAAAAAGATAAACTTTCCACCTCGGTCAACCAGCCTCAGTGGCGTTGGTTACAGTTGTGGTGGTTCATAGTGCGGTATAGATCGTTCTGGTATTACAGCGGATGTTTAAGAACACACGTTCTTATCCATTCGGCCATGCGGACCTGCACTTAGTGATTTTTAAAGCCAGCAGAGGATGGTTTAAAAAAATTTAAAAGGCGCACTAGCGTGCATAGTGTTACTAGGCACGGCGAAGGTGTGAGTTCGGACAAGTCTGGGGGGCCGAAAAATTGTATTAAACACTACATTTATTTTCTATATAATGTGTTTTTGGTATGTATTTTGAAATTTCTAGAACGAATGAATTGGATTTAGATGGAAATAACTGCCTCGGTTTTTGTCGGGTTCGGATTTCGTCGATTGTTTTTGGACGGATTATCGACGAAAACCGAGGTTTTACTGTTCTAACTACGCGATGACGTAGCCAGTCGCCTCTAATGACATATTATGTTGTTGTCCTCTCTTGTGGACACCGGTGAGACAAAGTGCATATTTTCATCACAATTCTTGTTTTAGTTCATTATTTCCTTGGATTTCCATAATACGATTGCTTTCAACTGTCAAACTGTCTGTCATCTACTGACTATAGTATCTAGTGGTGTAGGGCAAAAGGGGGGGGGGGGGGTCTTGACCCTAAGGAATTAAGTCCGCCTGGCTTTTACATTCCGGGGCGAACTGAGCAGGTTAGTTTTCTTTTTGTCCCCGACAGAAAACTAATCCGCACCTTACCGAGGATTCTAACCCGGGTCTCCTGAAGGAGAACCCGGTGTTCTAGTCACTCGACCAGCCGCTCCTCATTGCTGTCAAAGCTGCTCTCTATTTCCATTTGTTCTTCTGTTATCTTCATTTTCACGTTGTTGAAGATGAAGACGGGGCCCAATGGTGATGTCCCTAGTGATGTGACGTCGGTTCTTGACTCAACTCAAATTTTAATTTTTTATACAAAACATGCCGGCTTCCTGGCCTAGAGGTTAGCGAATTTTCTCCGTAATCTAGTATACTCACGTAGGTAACGTGACGATGGTGAGAATCAGCAGTGGTTCGCGTCGGTAACTTACGGGGTATGTGAGCCGGTCGCTCAGAAAACAATGGCAAACTACTGAACGTAGTCTTGCAAAGAAATCAACAATCAGCTGAAAGATGCTGATGTTGACAGCGATGTCTTGTAAAGGATTTGAAAAAAAAAAATGCAAAGCATGTGTATTTTCTGACTGTGTACTTTGATCTAGTTTTAATTTGTGTTAAAAGTTTGTTGCATGTCCTTTACAGAACATCACAATCAACCTCAGGATTTAATGACTGTGATGTTCTGGGAAATTGTGTCTTCAGTAATTTGCCTTGCTTTCTCATAATATTGTGAAAATGAAAGCAAAGCAGTCTCCTCCCAAATGGCCGGCGATCATTGCCGTCAAGCCACAGACTTACATTTTGTTAAATTATGATTCATATATTATCATTCCGATTATTGCAGTGTTAAAACTTCAGCATGATACAATAGATAGGAACGCGCTTTCTTAAACATCCAGTGTATTTATGCCGAGATAAGGGGTTCAACCCTTACACTGGACAATTCGACTAAAATGTTGACTTCTCTTCCTTGACTTGGGTATGTAAATTACAATGTACTGAAGTCGGAGTGAGTTCGCCTGATGGTAAAAGACACTGATAATAGGGAAAGCTAATCCAGGTGCAAAATTCAGATAGAATGAAATGTGTATGGACTCCGCTTGAATTCAAAGTGAGCTAGCGCTTAAAAAAAATCAAAAGTTTGTGGGATGGGCATAGTTAATTTCTTTAACAATTTGTGTGGCCTTAGGAGGCCAGTAAAAACAAAAAAATTTTTAAAGGCCATTAAAAAATTGGTACTTTAAAAAAATTTTATTTTAAATATTTGTTTCATCTTTTTTTTTTAAATTTGTTCTATTTAATATTATTTAAAAGTAAATAAATAAAACAAAAATAAAACAGTTATTTTTATTCTCTGGTAACTAATAAAATATCAATAAATTAACTGCGAGGTCCCAGGGGCCGAACGCTTACTCTGTGCGCTTAGAGAAATGTATTTGCATGTATGATAACTACTTATATGAATTCAATGAGACGCTCCCCGCCAGAGGCTGGGGGAAGCCGGGCCGGGTTAGCTAGTTGACATTAATAATAATATATTTTAAAAAAAAAAAAAAGGTTGTATGTAGATGTTTATTGTGTCTTTGTTGTTTCCGGATTCTCTTCATCGTCTGTGTCAGTGGTGATGAATAGTTTTCGTAAAGATATATTGTCGTCTCCATTGTGGTCTGTCTTTGTCCGTTTGTTTTTCATGTGGGAATGCCTTTTTGTTTACTTTCTTTGGTGTAGCTATGGGGGACTCTTCCTCACAATCACTGTTTTCCGTCTCCTATTGCGCTTGTTATGTGTGACTTCCTTGAAACCCTCTGTCGTATCTGCCTTTTTTGTCGTTTGTAAAGGAACCTTCCTCCTCCTTTTGGTCTTTCTCCTTGGTCGACGTCATTGGTGGGTCTGGGTTTGGGGTCGTAGCTAGTTTCGATTTATTTATTTATTTATTTATTTATTTTTTTTTTTTGGGGGGGGGGGGGGGGGGGTGGCGGTTACCCCAGACAAACTAGTTCCTCCGCCTCCCCCTTTTTTGTGTGGACCCTTAGTCTCACTGTGAGCTATTGCCCACAGTGGTCCAACAAGCCCACATCTAAGGTGAAGATGTGTGGTGAGTTTTTATTTGATCATCCCGGCCCCCGACCAGACCAGGCGCACTCCTGCGGGGAGGGGGGGGGTGTGACAGCAAATGCGTCTGATTCTAGCCAAAGAACCGAGAAGGATCATCCTGGCCTCCGGTCAGACCAGGTATACTACTGAGAAGCCAGCAAATACACTTGATTTTAGCCAAAAGGCCGAGAATCTTTTTTTTTTCCTGCATTCCATACAAAGCAATGTATATTTACAAGGTGTAATGCGTGTTTCTTTTATTCGTGTATATTACAGAGCGTTGCCGTTTATTAGTGTTAAATGTCACATGCGTTAAGAAAACAAATACATACATATACAGTTATGATAATATGACATTTATGGCATTGGGCATGTAAACACACATTCCTCGCTTCATTCCCATCTCCACAAGCGGAAAGTATGTTAAACCTGTCCATCTCTCTCTATCCCACCCCCCTCTCTCTCTCTCTATCTCTCTCCCCTTCCCCACACACACACACACATTATGTCTTGATCTATCTCGCGCTTTCTGGAGATAGCAGTACATTGAATGCCGTGAGCTTGGGCAATAACCTTACATTATTATTCCAATAAAAATGTGGGTTCCCTATAATTACTAGGTCACATAGTTTCAGAGGTGAAGGATCACATGTTTGATGTTGCTGGCCTGGTATCAAATTACATGGTGATGCTCTATTGCCTTGTAAATGTCCATGACACTTTTTGTTTGGGGACAAGAAGCGGAGATATATAAATAGCAATTAGAGTCCATGACCTGTCCAGATGGAGATAGTTGGGCCAAACTTGTGATAGTGTCTGAGCATCAAGTACAATGGGATGGACTTAAACCTGACCACAACTTCCACCCCCCTCCCACAATATATTCCATTTTGCACATTCAAATATAATAATGAGAAAAATAATACAATGGTAGTAGTAATAATAATGGCATGTTTTTCTAATTGCAAGAGAAAACGAAATTAAGGAGAGTTTACACATTTCAGTCAGGGAAAATAGTAGATATTTTGTATTTGAACATTAGTAAAAATGAGTTTCTGTTGTATGTAAGTGTGACATGTTCGATTGAGACAGAGGACCTAGTTAGTAGTGTTCTCTGGAAATATATCTTGAATAATAGATAGACAAGATAAGGATATGATTTTGCACGTTTTTGTCTAGAGGTCTCTCAAATGAGATAATCATTCCCGCCTAGCCCTTTTGGAGAACCATTTTTCCCATGGCGCTGAACCCCCACTGTGTGACGACCAAGTATCTACACAGAAATTTATAAAAGAAGAAAAAGGTTCCCTCAAGGCCAAAAGGAGATCTGAACTATTCGCCCCTGTACAACTAAGGATCCATCTCACTCATTATAATGTTGCCAGTGTGCTATTCGTCCGTCACATTAGATCTTCCCTTATTTATTTTGTGTCAAAAGTGACCTATATAAGTTGTCCAATTATATCTTAGGACTTTAGGTTTTCATATTAGCAGACAAACTCAACAATAACTGTACATAACATCTGTTGGACAAGACATCTACATGACAGGTTCTTGACAAGAGCGGGACATACATTTACATAGAATTTTTTACTCCACAATTGTACAAGACATACATCATGGGAGATACTTGACAACATCTATACAGGACTTTTCACAATATCTGTAACCAACCACAGTAACTTAAGACATCCATCAGAGACAATACTTGACAGCAACTGTACAAGACATTCTCCTGAGACATGTACTTAAAACACTGGTTCATTAATACACTTTATTGAGCTGCTGGTGGGTCGAGTGAAGACCAATGGTTTACCCTTGTGTCATATCTGCACTTCAATAAATACATACATAATGTACAAAATATGCAGAACATGCATGCAGATAAACATGATACAACAACTCCTAAGTACTCCACCAACCGATCACTAAAACTCTCCTCCTCCTCTCCAATCTATAACTACACCACTGATTTACAGTATCTATCATCACTTCCTGTCTCTTGGGAATTTTATAAAATCCTATCATGGGAAACTTAAGGGAGGACCACTGTTCTGGATCAGTTTGCATCCTGTTATCATCAGCAATTGATGTTGGGAAAGCTCCAGGTAGCAGACTTCCTGTAATAAGTTCCATGGCAGATCATTTCCTCTTGAGAACAGAATTTGGGATGATATCGTACTGTACTGAATCTCACTGTAGACCAGACTGCTGGTGAAAGCTGACACTGGGGTACTTTGGGTGGTTGAGGATAGCACTCTCCTGACATTGGGAGATGTATACTCGGTACATGCAGATCATGACTTGCTGAAAAGATCCAGAATCATGAACAACGTCCCATATAATGCAGCACCTCACTCATTCAGTCTAACCTCACCTACTCTTCAAGTCACATTCATCTATCACTGTGTGAGCACCAGGCTGGTTATTCTCCAAGTTAAGTCTCAGATGAACAATCATTGCAAGCTACTTCACCAGGTTTATATGAATGTAGTTATTAACAAGAGACTTGATTTTAATTTCTCAGATGACATTGATTCACCCAATGATCACTGTCCTAATCACCATAAGAATCACTATAATCAAATTAATGGATTATTCAGAACTGTTTGTCTCCCTATTTTCAGTCAGCGGTTAGAGAGCTGAGATAAAATTCTTCCAGGAAATTCCTGTGTTTTGGATTCCAAGAGAATGAATAAGTGGTCCATTGGGGCACAGGATTACTTTCTATGAACATGACCGAGACAAACTGTAGACAGGGGTCTTCTTTAATAAAGCCTGGTTCACTGTGCACCAAGACAGGTTCACCAATGTCGACCATTCCTGCTTTCTGTTTAAAACAGTTACTTTCATTTGACTTGATGCCAAAGGTTGTCATGAAAATAAAAGCTGGCAATTCAGCCTGTGTTCATCTGTGATTTTCCCTGGATTACACTTATAGGGAGTAGTTCTGGGTTCTGGGACTTCTGGTTAGTTGTCCCAGATGATCTGAAGGCCTCTCCACCATCCTCTGTTCTCTGTTGATATACAAAATGGCACAACATCTCTTTACATTTGTTAAAAGATAAGGTTATCATACATCAGCATACACAGATTGGAGATGGGGAGGTTAAGGGAGGGTGTTGTCCAAGCACACATCTCCTGGTTGATAATGAAGGGTATTTCACTCTGATGTACTGTGGGTGATATATTTTCTTTATTCACCCCTTTCTGTGGTAATCACAAGTACATCATACTATCACCATTATGTGTTCTTCCCCCACTGAGTACTGTCCATATCTACTACAGTAGGTAAAAAAGCCAAATTGCATAAGCAATTGTTCTCATATGCACCAAAGCACATATGGGAAAAACATGTTTAGTCCCTGTAAATTTGCATGAGCCATACATTATATTCAGCCGAATAAGACACAGGTTCACACACCTATTGTCCTTTTAGGAACTAGTTTATATGAACCAACCAACAGTAGAGGTACCAGTGTAATACTTCAGAGAGAAATTATATTAATTCTCTTGAGCGTAATTTAGCCACCAGGCATCACAGGAACTTTGCAATTCTGGCGTGCCATACACGTCCTGCTTACATATGGATATTGAAGCATCTGTCTTTCTACTAATGTGAGAGGCTATTCATCAGATCACCAGCTCACTCACTCTAACATTCTCAGCATTTACAAAGGAACTTGTACATGTTTACATCACACATTCCAATCCAGACTGCCAAATGCTAACTCGCAAGAGCAGTGTACAGTTGGGTTACGAATGAGTCATGCTAGGCATTAAGAATGCACAAGTGGTTTGCGAATTTGCATTGAGTGTAATTTACAATCATGAAGCATACGCAACCAGTCACAACAAGGGAATGATATGCACTTGGAGTATTACAGCGTGAAAGACCTGACAGTTTGAAGATGCAGTGTTCAGAATACTGGAACACAGAGTTCTGTTTTTCACTTTCACGTTTTCTTCATAAAATACTCTTATATTCTTCTCTTTCGTTCACTAGGCATAACCACAACATTAAAGTATGTTTTAAAGTGGTACCTGTTATTCCAGAGAACAATATTTTACGGAATCTTTAAGGGCATATTGGGTCCCCATATCACAAATAGTGACTGCTCCTGGTGGAATCCCGGCTCAAACTAATAGTTTTTCAAATTTGGCCTAGTGAATAGCGTGGGCTGTCACAATTAGCCAATTAAAAGGCGAGCGCATACCGCTGCCCTACCCCACCGCGTTCTGGAACCTTCGAATCTAATAATAGCCCTGCTATCTGGATGGTCTCCGTTAAAAGTTAAAAGTATTTTTATGAATGTGTTGGACTGGGAATGTGGATGTCTGATCCATCATGTCACAGTAAGGGAGTTGAACCTTGCTTTGATTCTGCAATTCCAAATTAATTTTCTGTATTCTGCTAGTGTTTGAAGTAGTTTTGTGTGTGTGTGTGTGTCTTTGGGTGTTTTAGGAAGAGTGTTCAGAAAGATTGACTTGTAAATGTCTGTTTGTTTCCCTGTGTGTGTTTGTATTAGTTGCTGTAGAGTTTGCACTGCACCTGTGACTGTTTGACATGTGAAGAAAATGTGTTCCTCTGTCTCGTGTGTGTTGTTCCTGCATAGTTGGCATTTTCCTATTTGTCTAGATTTGAAAGGTACTTTGGGTATTATGGGAGTCATATTAAAAATCAATCTGTAAGTGACTTCTTTCGCCTTAGATGTGATGTATTTGTTGTGTAAGTTGGAAAAGGTGGATGTGTAGTCTGACGTGAAATATTTTGTCCTCTTTTGATTCCCAGTTTAAGTGATGGTGCTTGTTTACTAACTAATTGTTTGTATATTTCTCGTGTTGTTTCATGTATTAAATGTTCATGTCCTTGTATCGCCTGTATACAAGTGTGATAGAAAGATGGCAGTATGCCCTGATAATGTGCTGCTGCATTGTTTAGGTTTGTGAGATGTTTTATTTTGTGCTATATAATATAATAGTAATCTATGTTGTTCTGGATGTCTGATAATATAGCCTATGTGGCTTATTCTAAGTGCTTGTATTTTTGTTTGTATGTCCTGAAGTGCTATTCCTCCTTGTTTCTTGTCCTGTATGAGAGTTTTATGCTGTATGCTGTGTATTGTGTTACTAAATATGAAATGTCTTATCTGTTTATTTATGTCTTTGATTGTCCGTTTTGGAGGGTTTAACACTGTCACTAAGTATATTATTTTTGGTATGATGTATGTGTTAACTATTATGCTTCTACCAAATATTGTTGCTGTTTTGTATTTATACCCGTGTAGCATGTCTGTGATCTGTTGTGCTAGTTGTAGCCATGTTTCTTTGTGTGTTGTTCGGGGTCACATGGAAATGTGATCCCATACAGTTTCATATTTTGTGTATGTTAGGTCTGGAGGGAAATCGGACTTTTGTTTACACTTACCCAGGCCCATAATTTGTGATATTTGTATATTAATATTAGCTCCACTGCCTTTCCTAAAGTGAGAGAAAGTGTGCAGTATGTTTCTGATGAACGTGTTCCTTGTAGGGAAGAATGCAGTAGCGTCTGCATAAGCAATGGCCTTTTGCTCTCCTATTCCCTGTATGAAGTGCCTTTAATGCTGGTATCTTGTCTGATCTTTTCTAATAATGGCTCTAGTGTCAGTATATACAGAAGTGGTGATAGCGGGCACCCTTGCCTTATAGATCTTGTCAGTCTGAAGCTAGCAGTCTGTGAATGGTTAACTAAGACTTTGCTTTCAGGGTTGTTATACAAAATCTGTATCCACTTCTGTAGTACAGTCCTATATTGCAGTGTTCTAGGATTTTGTGCAAATAGGAGTGTGTGATTCTGTCAGAGGCCTTCTCTTGGTCCAAAGACAAGAGGGAGGATTGACAGTCTTTCTGGTGTGTGTATGTTATAATGTCTCTAATAATGTGTGTGTGTGTGATTTTGTGTATTTCTGTGCGGTACACTACTTTGCTGGTTTGGCTGTACTAGCTTTGGTAAGAATTATATGATTTTGTGTGCTAGTGATTTGGCCAGAATTTTGTAATCTGTGTTAAGAAATGAAATTGGTCTGTAATTTTTCAGTTGTGACTTGTCTGTCTTTTCTTTGTGTATAAGTTTTACATAAGACATGTTGCAATTATCTGGGAGTTCTTCTTTGTCAAAGGCTTTTTGATAGACTTTTAGAAGAAGGTTACCTATGAAAGGAAAGAATTATTGATATAATTCTACTGTTAATCCGTCTGGTCCTGGTGTCTTGTCTTTGTTCATTTTACTAAGTGCATGTGTTATGTTTTCTAGTGTCAATTGTGTGTCCAATATCTCTTTGTCTGTGTCTGATATCTTATGTGTTTATTGTAAGAAACTATCTTGTATTTGTGTGTTTACTGCCTCGGCAGTACATAAGTGTCTATAATATTGCTGGAATGCTTCTGTTATGCGTGTTGTTTCTGTTTGTGTGATTCCTTGCATGTCTATTATTGTGTTTATCTGTTTGCAACGCTGTATGTTTTGTTCTAGTGTCATGTATTGCTTGCTGGGTGTCTCTTGTATGATGGTGTTGAGTTTTGTTCTAATTAGTGTACCCAGGTATCTGTGCTGTTGGTGTTGTTTCAGTTACATTTCTAATGCATGCAAGTATGGTGAATTTCTGTCGGTTTGCTTTGTTAACTGTATTGCTGTTTGTATGATCTGTTCTTGTGTAGTCTACGCTAGTGTATGATGGATGCTAGTTGTTGGGTCCTGCTCTTTATTGTGTTTTTCAGTAAGTCCCAGTATTGTCTAATGTTATCAGTTGGTATACTATCAGTGCATGTATGTATCAGGTCTGTCATATATTGTATATATTCTGTGTTTTGGAGTAATGTGTTGTTAAATTTCCAGTGTGGTGATCGTTTGATTGGCTGTGTGGTTGTGTTATTTATAGTGATGTGTGCTAGTATTGCTTTGTGGTCTGTATACTGGAGAGTTTTTTGTAGATGTTTAGTGTGTGTTATGTGGTGTGTTGTGGGTACGTATATTCTATCTAACCTAGATTATCTGTTATGTGCATGGTTTCTGTGCGTTGTATCTGGACTGTTGAGGTGTTTATGCCTGAATGCGTCTCCTAGGTCATGTGTGTCGATTATGTATTGCAGTGTATCGAGTTGATTCATATCGTCTTGGCCAGCTCTTCTTAACTGCGTTTTCACTTCCCCGCCTATTATGTCAGCAGAAGCTAAACAACAATTAAACTCACCTGCTATTACAACATTCCTCCCTCTGTATGTCTGTGCTAATAGGTTTTCTAAGTGTTTGAAGAATTTTGGTTGATGAACGTAATTTGCTGGGGCATGTATGTTGATTAAAGCGTATGTGTGTGTTGTTTCTAACCTGTATAATGGTAATGTCTCTTTGGTCATCCTTGTGTATGTCAGTAATTTCCCATTTGTCTGAAGTCTGCAGTATGGCGGTTCCAGAACCTGTACGATGTGTCGACAGGCTGAAGCATGAGTGTCTGAGCCCTAATTGTGTAGTGATTTGCTTTGTATGTGTGTATTCGCATATGTTTGTTTCTTGTAGGAGAATGAAGTCGGGTTTGTATTTGTGTATGAGTGTGACGATGTGTTTTTGTTTTGTGCGTAAACCTGAAATGTTCAGACTAATAATAATAATAATAATAATAATAATAATAATAATAATAATAATAATAATAATAATAATAATAATAATAATATCATTAGTCATCAAAAATTAATCAAAACAAGCAAATGATATTGTTGACTAACAATAATAAGAAAACAAAGACAAACGAGGTTGTCTAGTTGAGATAGTTATTTTTTTCTTGTTGTCCTGATGTAGACTATCTTATTGTAGATGTTAAAACAATAGGCCATCTTCTTCGGTATCAGTATCAGTATCAGTAGTGTTCATAGATATCAATTCTGATTCAGTTTTAATATCCAAGGTGTCTTTGTTGGTGGTTTCGTCAGTATTTTTGATTTGTCTTTCTTTCTTTTTTGGGCGTTGAATTGGTTGGTGAGTTTTCCTCTTCTTCTTCTTCCTTAGTACTGCTTGTTGAGTTTGGACTTAATCCTCGTGGATGTGTTTTTCTGGTTTTGGAGTGAAAAACAGTTGTAACGGTTTCTTTTGTTTGCGTTTCCAGAATGTAGTTTTCTTTTTTTTTTATGGGTTTGGCGGTTACCCAAGACTAGCTAGTTCCCCGCCTCCTCCTTTTTTGGCGTGGACCCTTAGTCTCACTGTGAGCTATTACCCACAGTGGTCCACCGGGCGCACATTTAAGGTGAAGCTGTGTGAGGTGGTTTGATCACCCCGGCCCCCGACCAGACCAGGCGCACTACTGGGCGGTCAGCAGCAAATGCGTCTGATGCTAGCCAAAGGACCGAGAAGGATCATCCCGGCCTCCGACCAGACCAAGCGCACTACTGGAGGGGGAATGTAGTTTTCTTGGTTGTCTGTGATAATTAATAAAATCCGAAGGTGGCATTGAAAGTACGCTTTTAGAAATTAAAAATAAATGTGGAGCGTTAAAAGTTTATTATAAAATGACGTAAATAAAGTTTAGACAAATTTTCTTTAAGAAAACTATTCTTAAGCTTTTATGTAGGACTGTATGGTTAAGTACTTTATTTCTTATTGAACAATGAAGAGATTTATTGTTAACTGATGATATTATAACTAGGTATACAATATCCTTTTTTAAATTCTAGTAGTCTCCCTTGTCACAATATTAGATGTTTATGTCCCCTTCCAGTGTTTTTCTTTTAGACATCTATAGTCTGTTTTTTTTTTATTTTCCCCAATATAAAATTCCATATCTCAGTAACCAACTGAGGGAAAATGATGAGATTTAGGATATAACCTTATCATTATGTCTACCGAAGAAAAAACATTTTGTTCTGGAGATTGTACAGCAGATTTCAATGTTTGTTTATATGCGGTATATAATTTACGGCTCAGAAATTAAGTCCATCATTTTAAAAGTATTACAGCTTCACCAAGACACATCCGCCCTTTTTTTTTTGAAATTGTCTCGTGGTTTTCGTTTTGGCACAGACTGCGCGCAGTTAAATGGGATTGTTCAGAGGTGTCTCCTAAGTGGGTTCTTTCATGAAACGAGATTAAATAAATAAATATATAAATAAATCTTACCATTAATATAAAATGAATAGCTAATATTTGAATGTGTGAATATTGTTCAATGGGATTGAAAGTGAAATAGTGTACACTTCAAACAGTGGCGTTCAGAGGTTCTTTGATGCCCGGGGCCAACCCCTTGATTGGATGCCCCTTAATTGTTCTTTCCCTAATTCATTCTTCCTCCCCTCCCACTGCACTGTGCTGCCCCCTCTCCCTAATTTGATGCCCCCCTGCCGGCTGGATGCCCAGGGCCATCGCACCCCCGCACCCCCCTCTGCATGCCACTGACTTCAAAGCATCGTTATGAAGTTGTACACATATTTTTGTCAAGAAGCTGATCGCAGGAAACTTTCATACTGTTACAAATCCCGAAAAAGGAACAGTGCATGTATTCGGTTTGAATAAACGGTCATTTCGTCGATGGGTGCAAGAATCTGGAATGAAACCAATATGCGATAAGCAAACGGTAGGTAGAAAGGCAATTGTAGACAGCTTTGACAAGGATGTCATCAGGCGAGTTATTATACAAATGATGGATGCCAAAGAAACAGTGACTGTAAGAAAACTGACGGTTTTGTTGAGAAAGAACAATAACATAGAGCTATCCAAAACAACTTTGTGGAAAATTATAAGGACATTAGGCTTCCCCTTTAGAAAGTACAAGGGAGGTAGAAATATCCTTTGCGAGCAACCGCATTTAGGAGCCATGAGAAGCAGATACCTACGTGAAATAAGGGAAATGCGCAAAGTAAATTATGACATAGTGTATTTGGATGAGAAGTGGATCAATGCGCACCACACAAGTGAAAAGGAATGGCAATCAATGGATGGAAAGATAAAGATAAAGATAAAAGGTTGTATGTAGATGTTTATTGTGTCTTTGTTGTTTCCGGATTCTCTTCATCGTCTGTGTCAGTGGTGATGAATAGTTTTCGTAAAGATATATTGTCGTCTCCATTGTGGTCTGTCTTTGTCCGTTTGTTTTTCATGTGGGAATGCCTTTTTGTTTACTTTCTTTGGTGTAGCTATGGGGGACTCTTCCTCACAATCACTGTTTTCCGTCTCATATTGCGCTTGTTATGTGTGACTTCCTTGAAACCCTCTGTCGTATCTGCCTTTTTTGTCGTTTGTAAAGGAACCTTCCTCCTCCTTTTGGTCTTTCTCCTTGGTCGACGTCATTGGTGGGTCTGGGTTTGGGGTCGTAGCTAGTTTCGATTTATTTATTTTTTTTTTTTGGGGGGGGGGGGGGTGGCGGTTACCCCAGACAAACTAGTTCCTCCGCCTCCCCCTTTTTTGTGTGGACCCTTAGTCTCACTGTGAGCTATTGCCCACAGTGGTCCAACAAGCCCACATCTAAGGTGAAGATGTGTGGTGAGTTTTTATTTGATCATCCAGGCCCCCGACCAGACCAGGCGCACTCCTGCGGGGGGGGGGGGGGGGGGTGTGACAGCAAATGCGTCTGATTCTAGCCAAAGAACCGAGAAGGATCATCCTGGCCTCCGGTCAGACCAGGTATACTACTGAGAAGCCAGCAAATACACTTGATTTTAGCCAAAAGGCCGAGAATCTTTTTTTTTTCCCTGCATTCCATACAAAGCAATGTATATTTACAAGGTGTAATGCGTGTTTCTTTTATCCGTGTATATTACAGAGCGTTGCCGTTTATTAGTGTTAAATGTCACATGCGTTAAGAAAACAAATACATACATATACAGTTATGATAATATGACATTTATGGCATTGGGCATGTAAACACACATTCCTCGCTTCATTCCCATCTCCACAAGCGGAAAGTATGTTAAACCTGTCCATCTCTCTCTATCCCACCCCCCCCCCCCCCCTCTCTCTCTCTATCTCTCTCCCCTTCCCCACACACACACACACACACATTATGTCTTGATCTATCTCGCGCTTTCTGGAGATAGCAGTACATTGAATGCCGTGAGCTTGGGCAATAACCTTACATTATTATTTTAATAAAAATGTGGGTTCCCTATAATTACTAGGTCACATAGTTTCAGAGGTGAAGGATCACATGTTTGATGTTGCTGGCCTGGTATCAAATTACATGGTGATGCTCTATTGCCTTGTAAATGTCCATGACACTTTTTGTTTAGGGACAAGAAGCGGAGATATATAAATAGCAATTAGAGTCCATGACCTGTCCAGATGGAGATAGTTGGGCCAAACTTGTGATAGTGTCTGAGCATCAAGTACAATGGGATGGACTTAAACCTGACCACAACTTCCACCCCCCTCCCACAATATATTCCATTTTGCACATTCAAATATAATAATGAGAAAAATAATACAATGGTAGTAGTAATAATAATGGCATGTTTTTCTAATTGCAAGAGAAAACGAAATTAAGGAGAGTTTACACATTTCAGTCAGGGAAAATAGTAGATAATTTGTATTTGAACATTAGTAAAAATGAGTTTCTGTTGTATGTAAGTGTGACATGTTCGATTGAGACAGAGGACCTAGTTAGTAGTGTTCTCTGGAAATATATCTTGAATAATAGATAGACAAGATAAGGATATGATTTTGCACGTTTTTGTCTAGAGGTCTCTCAAATGAGATAATCATTCCCGCCTAGCCCTTTTGGAGAACCATTTTTCCCTTGGCGCTGAACCCCCACTGTGTGACGACCAAGTATCTACACAGAAATTTATAAAAGAAGAAAAAGGTTCCCTCAAGGCCAAAAGGAGATTATAACAGTGTAGTGATGAAATGATACGGCTGTGTGTAGAAGGCTCGTGTCAATATAGTGGACAAGTCTCGTCTGTTATATAAACATTCGTTTATTCATTGAAATCGTACAACTTCTGACTGATGATGGTAAACACCCACATCTTTCCTAGTTGAATCTCTAGTCTCCAAGTCCTCTAGTGACGTGTGTGCAAGCCCTGGATACGTCTACCCATTCGTGCATACACGTTCACTAACTAATGACTTCCCAATAGTTAATGAATGCGCAGCATCCATTAACTCTCTACTCCTAAGCTCCCTTTACTGTTACATATACCTCCCCTTGTTAATTAAAGAATTTTTCTTGTAAAGGAAAAAATCTTTACTCCTAATCCCCTTACTCTATTCTCTCTTCTTCCTTATCTCTCACAGTTCCTCTAATCTTCCCCAAACCAACTCCAACTTAAGTAAATATTCTATTCTTTAACTCTTTCCCGTGCTATCTATCAACCCACTTCTTCTTCGTTTCTGGCCCTTCAAAACATAACATATTTAATAACATTTAAATCTCAACTTTATACAACACATCATAACACGTCTTCTTAATTACTTCTTCTCTTCTTAAGCAATCTGCTTAAAACTTCAAACGCTGTACTCTTCTGATACCTACTCCCTATTTTCATCACCAACCACACTAATTCTCCACTTTTAATCAACCTGAAATCACTCTCACACGATAGAAAGACAAAGAATCGGTGGCCACCGGTATTTAAAAGAAGCAGTAGAACTCTTCCACACAAAGACCACACTCAGCTACGTCACACACCCCCTTTACCAAACCATACTCCTTTACCCTCCTATGTCATTTGAGACTTTATGTAATAAAGTCTAAAACCACACTCACCTAAATCACACACCTTTACCACTCATTATGGTAAACGTTTACGCTGCTATCTATCACATCCAATTGTCTATATATTACAGACACTACTACTTTTATGTCTCTGAACCTTACTTCAACCTCTCATTGTAATGTCAACCACAAAACAATATCCCGAGGACACAATTAAAAAAATCTATTTTCCTGTAAGACCTCTTCCAACATTATACACATCACCTCACATAACTAATCTTTTCCTATACCTCACTCAAAAATTCTCTCTTAATGTCCATTTCTTATGGGCATATCTACTAAAACCTCCACTTATGCCGTTACTAACAACACTATCCTACCCCTGCCTTTAACTTTATCCCAGTTCATATATTACGGACTCTCAAACACCCCATGTCATTATGTCTCGACTACACACTTACACCCCTTTATTATTGTACTGTTATCCACAGTGTCTAATCACTCTTCAGATTTAAACATGGATTCAATTCATGTTTTTGTCTGGGGTAACCCGTTACCCTCTTCTTTTTCTATAACCCCGCAATCCTGTGTACATCATGGTTCTTCTGACCCCATGTAAACCATGTTTAAAACTTTCTCCTCATTTACCCCCCTGCTATATTAATCTTTTCTTCCCTCATATGGCTTCTAATCCATATATTTCCAATCAACGCTGACTTTAGTGTAACTCTAAACTTTCCCATAACCATCCATATACCGGGGATATGTTTCCACTACTTCATAACCATTTCATTTTCTGGAAGTCAAACTAACTCCTTATACATCACATTATTTGTAATTCAATCACTGTAAACTACAGGTCAACTCATTTCACCTATTATTATCTCAATGTTACCTCAAAGTACCAGTGGTCAATTATTTCCCTTGGATTTCTTCCAAGTATTTCTACAACTAACTATTTTTATTACCGTTAACCACGGTATCTCTAATCTTTTACGTCCAACAAAACTTTGTCTCTCACCAATACAACCAACTCTACTTTTTAAGTTTCTCGTCTATCCGACGCAATTTACTTAAACACATCATTATCTTCCAACATCTCACCACGACTACTCTAAGCTATCCTCAGGTCTCTCCTAGCATTCTTGTATCGTGACGATAATCAACTGGTCATCTTCCTCGGAACACGTTCTCCAACATTCATTTTACTAACCATGTTTACCTCCGCATCTTTCACTCTTCTTATTATTTCTCGGGACTCTTTCAGAACTGCAAGCCACGCCACTTACAACTGACAACGGACCTCACTTTCCTCGTTTCTCAGTATTAGGCATTCCTGCTTCTACATGTCCCTGTCAAGAATACTAAACATATTTTATGAAACATCATTCAGAATGTTAACACTGTTTCCGTTATACAACTTCCATAATTTCCTTCCAGCGTCAGATATTCTAACGAAACGACATCCCAATTCTCTAATCACGTTCTTTCTATTTCTCAATTTTCGCATACCCTATTTTCATTTATCAACCAGTCTTCGTATATTCACACGGACAATGATACACAACCTCTCTCTCATCTCACGACTACTCTCGCATCGCGACAACCTAACGTCTCCATACTATTACTACAACAAAACACTTTAGACGCCACCTCAACATTCCAGCAATCACTCACCACCACCTAAGCGTATTGATCTCCTCTACACACATCGACACAAGACATATCAACGCCACTCTTACATTTTATCTATGTATTTCAGTTAGGCGACGTCACCACACCTCTCTCCTACTTCCTTCAACACGACGAACAGCTGTCTGACTACAGTTATACTCACGTTGAACAACGCACAACCAGACGAATAACTCCACAGGACTTTCACAATTCACTACTTCCTTATTTCTACTTTACTCAATCATTCACTCCCATACGAAGGTCAGACCCTATACATTACCTCTCGCACTTTTATCGCTTTCACAGCAGTATCTACTATCTATTCAAGACAACCAAACCTCCTTCCGCTGAACCACTAACCTCGTAACTATCATTCTATACTCCTCCACACAACAACTTTCTCAGACTTAATCAACTCTTCTTTCTCCGCAAGCACGACGTAACTCGTATTCTTCAATCATCAACTTCTACAGTCTTTTACTCTTAATATTCTCGCGTTCAACTGACTATTTTACTCACAGGATACTCAATTCCTCCTCAATCTATATCTCCTCATCAGACATTCTCGGTTCACCTGTCATACAATACTATTCTTTCTTCTCAAACCAACAAGCAAAACTATCTCAGACATCACGTCATAGCTCTGAGTCAAACCATTTATCTCTCACCCTCTACTAATTCTGTGCTGAATCTACTCTATTTTAAGCACACCATTTATACATCACTCAACGTGATTAACTCTCTGTAACTATCCCTTCCGGACAAACTCATTTTATCTAGTTTACTCTCCCTACATCGTAACCAAACACAAGATTTCCTGTATTACGTATCCACGTAGAATATCATTTGCCGTAACTCTCTATCCTCAACAACATCATCGCCTACCCTGTACCATGCGATGCTACACCAAAAAATTCATCTGCCTATTTTAGACAGCTCATATATCTATACCCTCAAACCGCAGTTCTTCTCATAAGCCAAAACTATTTCATTTTTCTTCTTCACCCAAGTAACTTTAACCGTTATAGAGTGTGTCCAAGTTAAATAATTCGTTGTCTCTTAGTACTGACGTTCGTCTCGTTTCAACTATACCATCATCACTATCTGTTGTTAACCCGTTAAAGTACTCAGGTCTTAGTTCTCTGAGTTTTCTTATGTTATCTTCTGTTGTCGAGGAGTAAATTCCTGCTATCTGTCTATTACTATTCTTCTTATTTCCTTTATTTGCGTCGGTCTGCTCACTGTTTCCTGTATATCTTACGTAACGTTTGTACCTTCCCATCTCGTCTTCAGACGACACACTAATAATAGTTCCTTCATCAGACTCATTATAGTTTACTGCAAACACGTCGGCCCTATTCCCATAGTCATCTTTAAAACGTCTGACTTTCTTTCTCTTTCTCGGTCTTCGTCCCTTAGCCTTCCCTACTTTCTTGTCATATAAACTGGTATTATCTAGTTCCAAAGTTCCGTCCATTTGACTACCAGGAACTACATCGTATGAGGTAACATCACTCTTCAATTCAGTATCTGCTCGTAGTGCAATTCTCTCATTCTCCGAATCCTCAGTATTTATATCTGTTTCAGCATCACTATAATATACGGCGGTAGGAATATCTTCTCCGTAACTTGAACTCTGACAGCTAATATTCCTACACCATTTGGGAATTAGTTTCCTGTCTATAGCTGAGGAACTTGACACGGCACTACCTCTATTAACAATCATACTATTTCTTTCCTTAATACTTTTCTTCATTGGCTTCCTTTCGTCCTTGGTTCTCGTATGTCTATCTTTCTTACCTTCAACCTTGTCTCCCTTAGTCAAATGAGTTGGTTTTGCCTGAGTTTTCATTAAGTCAGTTTGACTTCCCTTTGTTATCTTGCTGGATGGTTGTCCCTGAGTCTGCGTACTACTTTCTATCGTATTACCTGTCTGTGTCTGTGTCTCTCGGTTTAATTTCCTTACTAACACCGTCGTCTTCTTTTCCTGTTTAACAGTCATATTTGCAATCACCTTGGGAATAGTTGAATTTTCACTTACGTTTTCCACTTTGTTCTTTGACCCTGACTTCAAATACTGTCTCTGTCTCTTTTCAAACCAGTCGTTACGTCTTTTTCTAGCGGTTGCACTGTGAGAGGGCCAGTCCCATGATTTCTTTGAAAGGTTTCTCTCACGCCCATTTTTGTATTTATAACTAGTATACCAGTCCGACCTTTCACTATTTCGTCTGTTCTCACTGTCTTTCACTCTATAAGCATTTGGCCTTGGTTCGTCATAACCATATTGTCTTCTGTCTTTATTAAGCAATGGCTGTCTCCTATTATTCTTTCCTACTCCATTACAGTCTACCATAATTCTATAAGGGTCTTGTCTAACCGTTCTGTTCTTTAACGTTTCCAGAAAATTCTCTACTTCCGTAATTGACATCTTTAATTCCCCCAACCATGTACTAACACGTTGTAATTCTCCACACAAGTAATTCATATTAACTTCCTTTGAAATATCTATCAACCTGAAACAATATTTCTTATTTAGTTTACACAAGAGAATTGTTCAATTAGTCAATTGTACGTGAAATAACATTTAAAGTTCACCAATTACCTATTTTCGTTATCAGGTAGAATTCACACGCCAGGAGTCTTGTTCCGCCATGCCTTTTCTTGTTGTCTACTGAGCCTGCGAAAGTTGGTACTCGAGTACTTGAACTAAGATCAACAAAATGGGTTCTGTAAGGACCAAAATATGCTCGACTGTAGTCCACAGGCCTCGATAGGGCTTCACAAGGCTCGATATGGCTCCACAAAGCTCGATAGGGCTTCACAAGACTCGATATGGCTCCACAAAGCTCGATAGGGCTTCACAAGACTCGATATGGCTCCACAAAGCTCGATAGGGCTTCATTAGACTCGATATGGCTCCACAAAGCTCGATATAATACGAACTGATTGATTGCTTGATTGACTGATCGATTGATTGATTGACTGACTGATCGATTGCTTGATTAGTTGATCGATTGGTTAATTGATTGATCGATTGCTTTACTTTAAGCGTTGTCTAAAAATTTTGGAGTTTACCTTCCGACAAGCAAGGTCACCTTCACTGTATTTCAACCGACAACATTTAACGGTCTCAGCAAAACCAAATTTTCACGATAGCATTTCTGGAACTTCTATACGTTTCGGAGAAAAAACGAGCAAGTCAACAATGGATGGATTTAAGCCTGACGATGGCCACTCCGTTTCAGCACTCGGAACATTACTTGTTATGTGGCGTTCCAACAACAGTCAGTTTCAATTCACTTGAAACAACTTTGACTTGAGACAAGTTAAACAGACCTAATGTCTTCACTCAGCTGAAGTGACGGTTGACGACCTTGATTCGAGAATTTCAGAAAGTAAAATTCAACCTTGATTTAACCTCCAACAGTCCAGTGAGCTGAGATCGTGCTCATAAATTTTATCATTCTCGAGATTTCTCGGTTCCAATTTGAGCTGATCATTCAGTTGTATACATAATTTAATTTATTTCTTGTACCTCGGGACTTTATAAGTTGTAAGATGTATCTAGTGGTGACTACATCATTACATCATTTATGAACTTCAATGTAAAATAGCAATTCTTGACTTCTACAAAAGAAACAGCGTATATCAGCAATCAAGGCTCTATATACTGGTGAGTCAGGTATATAAAAAATTAATCAGTCTCTATAAATCAAGATTATCAAACCTTCTGACCTTGACTGAGAATCCCCTAACAAACACCGAGAAATCACAACAACTACCCCTGGGCGGGCTTTCAGTTGTTGCGTCTCTCATAATTTACTTGAGAACTTCCATAACATTCGTCTCCAGACGTAGACAAAACAATCTTCGCTTTAGTCAACAATCTCCGCGACGTCCCATGTTTGAGATCTTGAGGTCGACGGCACCAAAACAGCCTATATAACAGTGTAGTGATGATATGATACGGCTGTGTGTAGAAGGCTCGTGTCAATATAGTGGACAAGTCTCGTCTGTTATATAAACATTCGTTTATTCATTGAAATCGTACAACTTCTGACTGATGATGGTAAACACCCACATCTTTCCTAGTTGAATCTCTAGTCTCCAAGTCCTCTAGTGACGTGTGTGCAAGCCCTGGATACGTCTACCCATTCGTGCATACACGTTCACTAACTAATGACTTCCCAATAGTTAATGAATGCGCAGCATCCATTAACTCTCTACTCCTAAGCTCCCTTTACTGTTACAAGATCTGAACTATTCGCCCCTGTACAACTAAGGATCCATCTCACTCATTATAATGTTGCCAGTGTGCTATTCGTCCGTCACATTAGATCTTCCCTTATTTATTTTGTGTCAAAAGTGACCTATATAAGTTGTCCAATTATATCTTAGGACTTTAGGTTTTCATATTAGCAGACAAACTCAACAATAACTGTACATAACATCTGTTGGACAAGACATCTACATGACAGGTTCTTGACAAGAGCGGGACATACATTTACATAGAATTTTTTACTCCACAATTGTACAAGACATACATCATGGGAGATACTTGACAACATCTATACAGGACTTTTCACAATATCTGTAACCAACCACAGTAACGTAAGACATCCATCAGAGACAATACTTGACAGCAACTGTACAAGACATTCTCCTGAGACATGTACTTAAAACACTGGTTCATTAATACACTTTATTGAGCTGCTGGTGGGTCGAGTGAAGACCAATGGTTTACCCTTGTGTCATATCTGCACTTCAATAAATACATACATAATGTACAAAATATGCAGAACATGCATGCAGATAAACATGATACAACAACTCCTAAGTACTCCACCAACCGATCACTAAAACTCTCCTCCTCCTCTCCAATCTATAACTACACCACTGATTTACAGTATCTATCATCACTTCCTGTCTCTTGGGAATTTTATAAAATCCTATCATGGGAAACTTAAGGGAGGACCACTGTTCTGGATCAGTTTGCATCCTGTTATCATCAGCAATTGATGTTGGGAAAGCTCCAGGTAGCAGACTTCCTGTAATAAGTAGTAAAACGACATCAAGGGAGGAGGTTCCTTAGAAGATGTCTTAGAAATGAAGAAGCAGGGTTGAGTAGGAATTGCCCGACTGAAGAAGAGGGGGAGACTGGTTCATATGTCTCAGGGTTGTTGGAGTAAGTGCCAACAAAATCTGATGGGTGTGCTGGCTGGAGTAAAGTCCGAATTCTCGAACTTTACTTTCAACGGTGGGCATATGTGACGAAGTCTCCAGCTTCCCCATCATCTTTTGAGTAAAGTAGAGTAAATTCTCTTTAAAAACCCTTATTTAATTGTATACGAGTTTATCTGCATGTTTATACCTAATTATATATGTATAGATAGGCCACGTCCATAGCATAAATCAACTGCTATTTAATGTTATTACTCTAGTGGGAAATAATACGTTACAGAAGTAACCTACAAATTTGGCTACGACTATTTCACAATTTGGTCGGATAAATTAAAGGAAACGAACTCCCTGGCACGACCACTTCCGGTCAGGAGAAAAATATCTAAACTCCTTCTTTCGCAATCCAGACGTCGGTGTAGAAACAATCTGCTAGTCGCTAGGCTCTATAGAATACTTACAAAGTGATAAGAGTTTTATCTTTGGCACGTATTACGGCCATAAATATAATTAAAATATATTAGAGAGATACCTAGAGCAAAGTTTTTGGTACCCAACAAGTGCGGTCAGAAGATTAGAAGGATTTGACACCTTCAGCGCCAAGCTTTAGATGCGCCAAACTGTGTGACTCTTTGAGAAGCACCACTTACCACCATCTCACTTATGCTTACTAAATAGAGTTTACACGCACTGTGTAAGCCGGAGAACCAGAAGATAAGTGGCCAAACTTACCGTTGGCCACCACCACCATTTACATGCAAATAATACCAGCTTTGTCAGGCCATGTCAATGATTAAAATGCAACATTGTTAGTTTCTTAAATTTTACACCCACTAGTTGTTACCTTACTTAGTACCCTTAGTCATAGTAGAGTAAGAAGTTACGAAAGTTTGTCGCTGTTATATATGTTATTCTGTCTTTCTCCGAGTCAATGAGAGTGATTAGAGTTTTGGGGGATGGAGCTTTTTATTTCAGGCACGTAGCTAGACAACCTTGGCAGACTGTCTGTATCAAACCAGTATAGTTGTACGCCATTCCTGTCTGCCTGAACACTGTCAGAAGATTAGACTTGTTCTGGGACCTTTACTCCGTCTAGAATTACGAGCTATTCTGTTTTGTCTTCTCCAGTGACTTAGTTTTCTATTCTTAGAAAGTCTATCCGCAGCAACTTTGATATATTCCTTATCATCGTAGCTGACGCTACGCTACAGCTGCAACCATCTTTCTTGTCTCCTGCGGTTCGGAGTCTGGTGGACAAAAAAAAGGTAGAGGTAGACTGGAATGCTCTGCAAACATGCCATCCATCCTCGAAGGCACAGAAGACTGTGAGCTGAGGGTAGACCTAAAAGGCCGTGACATATATCCTAAGATAATTGAAGTTTCAGAAACGACCAGACATTGTGGTTTACTCCCCAGCGGTCTAGCAACTGGAGCTGATTGAGCTGGCTGTCTAGCTCGAGTTAAAACTTAAAAGAGTCAAGGAGCAACATACCTAGAAAATAGAAAAGTACAGCGGCTTGGTTACAAGTCTGATACAAGATCCGTATACCATTTGCTGTTGAGTTAGGCACCAAAGGTCTGGTTTCCAACTTCGCGTACCATGTGTTAAAGCTGCTGGGTGCAAATTAACAACCGAGAACTGGAACACTCAAACGACTAAACCAGGCGGCGGGGGGAGCTTCCTGCTGGCTGTGGAGCAAGCAGAGCGATGAGATAGACGAATAGATGCGGTAAGATTGTTCACGGGTCTGCCTGCAATGCAAGGTCAAATGCCTCTCACCCAAGCGAATCTATCTCTCAAATAAGACCCACAGAACCTTTACTGTCTCGTGTCGACCAAAGAGCCACCTTGCCAAGCAAGTACAGGGCACCCAAGCCGGGAACGCAATGTAGAGATCGCCCGAATCAGAAATGTCCGAAGTCGAACCTCTTACAGCCAAGCGACAGCAGCGGTCAATTGTTGTGGTATACGACGTCTTGGAATGATCGCAGCAGAGTCGGCACGGATGGGGGGTGGGGGAGGGGGGGGGGCAAGAATTTGGCACAATTAGTCCAGGGAAAGGGCTAGCATTTGCTTGGCGCGGGAATGAGGGGCTTCCTTAAGCTGTGAATGGATTCGAAGAAGTCAATACAGCAACAATAATGTGTACTGGGTCACTGTGAGCCACCGAGATGGAGGCGAGGCCAGAGGCAAGACAATCGGGAGGTGGGAGAGGACAGGAATGGGTGAGGAGGGGGGTGGCTTTCTCGTGATTGAATGGAAGATGCAGTGATAATGTTGACATATATAAAGGATATATAAATTTCTTCTCCCGAGGACGGGAATAGCTTGTGGGATAAGTTCGAAAACCAAACGTCTGGAAGGTGAATATGCGGACACATAACAGGAGAAAAACGGCTGGGAGACACGACCAGGGAGTGTCTACCCCTGAGATTGTCAAGGGGGTAAAGTGATCTAAATATTCGGTGAGGAGTGACATTTCTGACGATCGGAAGCCCCCTGACGTGCTTGCTTGGTCGTGGAGTTCATACCACTAGCCAAAATTCTAGTTCATTATGCACATCGATTAATTAGTCAAGTGCCGTCTCCACAATAAAGGCTGGCTGCAGTGGAGCTCCAACACCTTCTGCCTCTCTCTAATGGTACACTCTAACGGATTGTTATTCGTTCATCTCTTTCAGGCCCGTGATATCTCAATTTTTGGCCACACTGTGAGAAGGCAAAAACTGCAACACGTTGTAACAACCGGAAAGATTTATGGAAAGAGGGATATAGGAAGACAGCTTGAGAAATTTCTTGACGGTCTTGTGTTATGGCATGGAAGGGAGTCAACACACGAATTGATCCATGCCGTCGGAGATCACAATTTATGGACAAGCATGATAGCCCACACAAGTCGGCAAGGCACAGGATGATTATGATCACGAGGATACCTAATTGTAAACCCCACCAAACGGCATTCTGACCACGAATACATCTTTCTGGAAATCCCTTGAGGTAAAGGGGAGAAGATCGCTGCAGTTAGTGGGGTCATGCGTTGTGCGATTCTACGGCAGAATCAAACAGAAAATCCTAACCTGCACAGTTCGCGGCGACTGCACTAGCCAGGCGGCCTTAATTCCTCAGGCTCAAAGTCCCCTCTGCTATACACCGCAAGATACTATATTGGCAGTAAACGACAGTTCCATGCTATGTTTCACTAGCTCATACTAGCTCACACTAAGTTCTCTAGCCTATTTCTTCTCATAACGTGCCTTAAAATGTTGACTGTCTACGTCTAATTTCTCTAATTAGTATACGGTAACTATTTCCTTATTGTGGGACTTCTTCAATGGTTTCTCTGTTTGTCAATGGTTTTCTTTGCTTTTTTCTCAGAAACCACAACGAATTTACCCCCCCCCCCCCCCCCCAAGGATCGGACGAACGAGCAAGAACAAATAGAACCTGCTGAATGATAGCCCTGTTAGTATTCCGGTCTAGTCCGACATATTTTATTTTTACTTTTTATTTTTTTGTATTTCCTTGTTCAGTTACTGGCGCTGCGATGAAGGACTTACAAACGCAAATCGTAATTCCGATTCCACGTTCGAAACATGGCTGCAATTTAGTTTAGCTTAGTTTAGTCGATAGATCAATATCACGGCACACGGGTGTAATCCATAAGTGCTCCGCTCTCCCCCTAACTCAAACCTGAGTCTGGAGATACTCAGCTCAGTGCACGAACTCCGTAGCACCGGCGAGGATCCTGAAATACTTTGGATAGATTTTTAACTCGAAATTTTTGCCCGGGCAGCGCCGTTAGGCTACTCTTTTTCGATTTCCATCTGCCAAGGAATGTTTTACGTGCGCAACAATACACACGGGCGTCAGATCTCACTACCCAGTGACCAGGGGAAATTTTATCACTAGAAGTCCACGTGAAAAAAATCCCGGTCCTCATCGGGGCTTGAACCCGGGACCTCCAGCACTCAAGGCGAACACCATACCTCGAGACCACGCATCCCCAAATCTGCACAGAGTGCAGCTGCAGGTGATTTTAGAAGCAGACCGGCATGCGCTGGTTTTCATTAAATGGTATGAGTGCCGGTAGTTGAGAAAGCAATGGTAAACTACTGAACGAAACTTGCCCGAAAATCACAAACAGCCAAATAATGCTGGGATTGACTGCGACGTATGCAACAAACTTGTTCAGTTTACTGGAAATTTGTTTTAAATTTCCTCCTGTACTTTCACATACTCCATTGTCATCGTAGATTACACTATTACATTATTGTTATACTCATTTCATATTCCGTCCTCGTAATTCGTGTTTGCATATTCTCCTTCTTCCGTCTTTTATCTCCCAGTGGAGTATAGGCCCTCAACCAGCCCAACCAAACTTCTGTTGACTTGTTCATGCTTGGCTGATTACGCAGATGCATAATACTGTCTACGCACAAGGCCGCGACTAACTAGCAAAACCTCCATTTTCGTTACCTTCGGTTATCAAGGGTTTCAATTCTCGTCCATTTTTTCCGCGAAAAATGAGTCTCGGTTTTCGTCGGTTGTCTCGGATTTCGTCGGCGTGCTCACATGACCTCGCTACTAATTTTGCGAAAATAAAGGGACATACGCGTTCTTCTGCTCATTTTGGCGTTGTTTATCGTTGTGTGAGCATCACTTGCTAATAATAAAATACGAGAGCGGCATTAAGATGGCAGAAATCAGCCGCATGTACGGGAAGTCACCATCCACAATAACTTCTATAGTGGCGAAAAACGAAGCAATAAGGGAGACTAATATAGAGAAAGGTATGAATGTGCTAACGAAGCAGAGATCGCAAACAATTGAAGATGTCGAACAGTTATTATTAATTTGGATTAACCAAAACCAGATAGGTGGTGAGTCTGTTTCGGAGGCAATCATATGTGAAAAGGTCAGACTATTGTATGCCGATCTCATTAAGAAAATGCCTGGGACGAGTGATAGTGTACTTAGTGATTTATTTATTTATTTTTTTTTTTGCGCTCCCTCGCTTTGAACTCAAGCGTAGTCCATATACACTAGTTATAGTAGTGATGGGCTGCATTTTGAGAGTGGTTTAGCTTTCCATATTAACAATGTCCCTCACCATCAGGCGAACCCACTCCGACTTTAGAGGTACTTGTAATTTACGTCCCCAAGTCAAGGATGACAGGTCAACATTTTAATCCAGCTGTCAAGTGTAAGGGTTGAACGGCTTACCTCGGCATCAGCACACCGGATGTTTAAGAACACGCGCTCTTATCTATTCGGCCATGCGGACCGGCACTTAGTGATGTTAAAGCCAGCAGAGGATGGTTTAAAAAATTCACAAGGCTGCCTAGTAACACTATACACTGGGGCCGAAAAATTGTATCTCTATTGTATAGAGAAATTTATTCTCCATAAAATGTGTGTTTTTTAAATTTATTTTTATGTATTTTGAAATTTCTAGAACGAATTAATTGGATTGATATGGAAATAAATGCCTCGGTTTTGGTCGGTTTCGGACTTCGTAGATTGTTTTCGGACGGATTATCGACGAAAACCGAGGTTTTACTGCACTAACTACGCGATGACATAGCTGTCACAAAATAGACCACCGTGATTAACCAGTGATGACAATAAAAGGCGTTCGGATTAACGATATGTTCGAGGCCACAGGTTGTTTCAACAAATACAGAAAAAAAAAACAGTCTGCGTTGCAGCTGCACGTGTTTACATCTGGTGGGCAAAATAAGAACATTCGGTGGTGAGTGAGATGAATCTATACACCACTTTGACAGTTCAAAAACAGGTAGGATTCAAGCGGAAGTTCCCGGCTCGGGAGAAAACAGTCCGTCTGTCATTGAGAGTTTCCGGACATCAAGCGAAATGGAGGCTGTGATTGTCATCACTCGACAGAAGTTTGGCGGCTTGTTATTGAAAACTGTTGTTGGGACCATACAGTAACTCGCTAGCTTGTTTTGGATGTCAAAACATGGGAGGACGAATCTGACATTGATTAAGCCAGGGGAGATAGATTCCTGACAATGGAGGATCTGCCCATAATAACACCTGTGTAGATAAAGAATAACGTCACGTGACCAATTTTAGGCGTTTGCCAAAAACCCGATTTGGGGACAACGAGTGTAACTCAAACCGTGGATTAGGATGGACGTGTTTTGTTGGAGAGCTCTACAGTGTTAGATTAATTAAAAATTAACTAGCATGTGTCGTTATGGCAAAGTGTAGTAGCCATCCAGGAATGAGGCGGGTTTGCATAAGGTAGTTAATATAGCCTATTTAGGCCTAATTAATATAGGCAGTAGTCTTGTTAAAACTAGAGTGTGATGATTAGCACTGTTAGTTAAAAACTGGTTAACGTAGGGAAGTGGTAATTGGCTCTGTTGGTTGAAAATAGATTAGTGAAGTATTGATAAGCTTTACTAGTTGAGAATTGAGTAATGAGGGATAATTGGGATATTCCAGTGGGTGTCCCTGGTGGGCGGGGTTCCGCATTCTGTTTGTTGATTTTTTTTTTCTTGTCTTGTCCTGATGATAACCAATGTGTTGAGTCATATGTCCCTGACAGAGTTAGGTTCATTGTATTTTGCTTACCAAGGGTCAATGGCCACGATCATCTAATAGAGATCAGTGACGGAGAGGCTATCGCCAGTTGTATTATCTATTTTACAGGTTCCCTCTGGTCGGGATGAAGAACACAGAACAATTGTAAAATCCGATCCCGGATAGATTATAATGCAGAAAGATTGGCCAGCAACTTTCTCAATGGGTCTCTAATGGAATAATTTGATCAACATTGCTCAGTGGAGCTGAATGGTAGAATTATCCTACATGATAAGTACCTAATGAGTTGTAGGTCATACCAGTCTTTAACACACCAGTAGTGATGGATGTTCAGTCCACATATGACGAGAACAGTAGCGACTGATGTTCACATTGCAGGCCTTGAATGTGCCAAACCATTTCTTCATTTTTCTCATTCCTATCACCTAGGCCATAGCCACCAGTCACACCACTCAGCTTCTCGTTGTTACTTTGGCGTTGAAATCCCCGAGGATGACAGTCATTTCAAATTTTTACACTGGTCCTCGGCCATGTATAATTCGTTATATCATTCCAGAAGCCCTGGGCATGAGAACGTGAGGCGAAGACATTCATTGGCATTGAAAATCTTTTGCATTTACTGAACCCTTGCCTTCTACAAATCAACATTGGTCTTCTCCTATTTATACAGTTGTAACTCCGGTTACGAACTTAATTCGTTCCAGAACTCGGTTCGTATCCCGAAACGTTCGTAATCCGAAACATTGAAATCAATTAAATAGAGACAATCCGTTTAATGATGAAAGAATCGTTCTTTTTTTTTTTATTAACATCTGGTCGTTTACCTGACAAAACGCAAAGAATACCTGTACTTCACGTATTAATTAAAGATTGATTGATTGATTGATCGATCGATTGATTGATTGATTGAACGATCGATTGATTGATTGATTGATTGATTGATTTAGGAACCTACATCACAGCATTCGGGACATTCCAATAAGCGCCCCGTCCCCATTCTCAGCAGCCAGCGAAGAGTGCCAACACTAATAGTTCCAGTAGCAATCTGATTATATGTCCGTCTCGTCTTTCCGCTGAGCGTCGAGCGTCGGCCAAATCTCCTCGTCACACCTCGCTGCCTCATTCTTACCAGACTATGGTGATCCATTTGCTCCTCCGAGGTGTACACGTGCTCCCACAAGGCGGCAACCACGTCTGCCTTGTCATGCATCAATACTCCACCAAGTTTGTCCGAGCCAGCCAATCTGTCCGCCTGTTCATTCCCCAGCACACCGGCATGCCCAGGAGAAAAGATCCAGGTGACGCATGCTACCCGTGACCTCCGAAGCAAGCCATTCTGCGCGAAACCTACCTGTCCTCACCCTCCTCAGTATGCTTTCTGAGTCAGTTACAATCACGATGTGTGTATGTATCGTGTTCTCCATCCAGCGGAAAGCTGCACTGACCGCCTCCACCTCCATTCTTAAGCTAGATGTTGTGGTATCATACGCCAGGCTCTTCTGCACCAAACGTCGACCATTAGCTTTTGCTAAGAATCCCCAGGCACTTCTCCTGCCTCTCAATACCGAACCATCCGTGTAAATAATCACATCACCCGGGCGAGCATTATCCTGAATTAGTTGCTGGATTTCCACTTACGTGCCCCCTGCTGGCCACTCTCTGTACTCCCGGCTCAGTGTGATTAAAACTCTGCACAAGTCTGACTGCTCCGCTGGCACTCTGACCTACTTCTCTCCTCGCCTAATGTTCTCCAAGATGCACACCTGTCTGATCGTATCCTCCGCCTGAGCCATCCATGATTTCCCTCTTATCAATCTCTGACCCTTAACTTCGTCCAGCGCTTCATTCAACGGGTGATCTGTGTCTGCAGCTACTCTGAGTTATGCCTTCACCTGCATCACATTGTGCCTACCAGCAACAGTCGGCAGACCAAGGATGTAGTGCAGCATACACACTACTGGGGTGTCTCTGGTGCATCCCAGAATGACTCGCATAGCTTCGTTCTGTATGCGCTCTAATATCACCAGCTGACCCTTTGAGACAGTGAGCAGTCCTAGTCTATAATCAATCACTGAGAGGATCAAGTGCTGGTATAGTGTGAAGAGTATTCTCTGCTCTGTGTCCATTGCTGCCATAGTTTTATGTGCATTGAGTCCCTTTTGAGATCTTGTCACAACCGTTTCCACATGGTCTTTGAAGGACAGACTCCTGTCAAATGTGATTCCCAGATACTTCAGTTTGTTCTTTCTGTTGACGCTTTTACCATCTATCGTGAGGTTTGGGACATAATCTCTAACAATTCTGTTGTCCAGAGAGCACCACAAAACAGCTGCCTTTTCCGGGTGGATGACAGCACTCATTTCAGTGCACCAGTCAATTACTTTGTCTACTGTCACCTGCAGCTCCTGGGCTGTTTGCTCCCTATCTCTCCCCTGCCTATATGCAAGAACATCATCTGCAAATGTTAGTATTCTTCCAACCCCTGGTGCTTCTAGGTTTGCAATCTTGCTCGTATACACGTGAAAGAGCACCGGTGAGATTGCAGATCCCTGTGGCAGTCCTGGGGTTAAAATATGTGGCTCTGAGGTCCACGCACCCAGACGGAGAGCAACCCGACGAGAATGCAGGACGGCTGCTATCCAGTTCACCAACCAGGGATTGACCCCCTTCTCCATCAGTGCGGTCATCAGAATATCATAGCGAACTATATTGTAAGCATCCTCGAGATCAAGCGCTGCCGCCATCTTTTCCTGTCTACTCTGGAACCCCTCATAAACGTCAAAGGCAAAAGTGGCTGCATTTGACCAGGTATCTTTTCCTGGCCTGTAGCTTCCCAGGGTTCTTGGAAGAAGCTTTCCCCTTTCCAAAAAATCCTGAAGCTTAACAGCGACTATCTTCTCTGAAACCTTCCCAAATGTATTTTAAAGTGTGATGATCCTAAAGCCGCTAAGCTTTGAATGATCCTTGAATGATTCTATTAATTAAAGAGAAAGAAAACAAACCGAATAAAATACATGTAAAATTTAAAAAAAAAAATGATTTAGTCTATCTTTCTTCCCAAGAAAACGCTCATATGAAATATGGCGCTTTCTTTAGTATTCTGAACCAATAGTTTCAGGAGTTTGGATGGTGGTTCACAATGAAGTCTTCTACGTCTGCCCACTTACTGCAAATTTCTTTAATCCTGGCAATTGAAACGGTCACTGGCTCCTCATCATGAGACGACTGCTCCTCCTTTAATGTCTTTAGCTGTTCATTCTGAAGATCCACAAGCTCATCTGTAGTGAGCTCTCCAATTTGGTCCTCCAAGTCGTTGCCATCGACTTCCAGGCCCATATATTTGCCAAGGACAAAATCTCATCTACAACATTGGCACATAACAGCAGAGTTAGCCTGTCCTTCATTGGTTTGTACCCCGGCAGTGCTTTCTCCTCCTGTGTTATAAAGGTCCTCTTTGGCATTTTCTTCCAGAAGAGGCACGTTTCATCGCATTTAAAGACTTGTTATGGAACGTAGTCTTCCTCTTTGATAATCTTATCAAATTCTACCTTGAACGCTTCAGCTTATTTCTCATCAGAACTTGCAGCCTCTCTGTGCCTAATTACACTATGAAAGCCATTTCTTTCCTTTTTTTAACTTTTCAAACCAGCCTCTGCTGACTTTAAAATCGTCAGTCTCAGCACTTGTACCAAGCAATTCCGGCAATAAATCACTGTGCAACAGCTTCGCCTTTTCACATATTATTGCCTCACTAACACTGTCTCCTGAAAGTTGCTTTTCATTGATCCAGATCAAGAGAAGATTTTCAACTTTCTCTAAAGTTTGAGGTCTTTGCTTCTTGCAGCTTAGTTATACCTTTAGCCACATCGACTGATTTGAGTAACTCTTTGTTCTTTATGATGGTGGAGATAGTTGATTTTGCCATGCAGTACTCATTAGCTATGTCACACACACGAACGCCATGTTCATGTTTCATAATTTTTTCCTTCTTTATCTCAACTGTTATACGTTTCTGCTTCCCAACAGCACCACTACCGTTCTTGAAATTCATAATTGATGGGGTTAACACGGAAAATAATGAAAGAGATAAACTGAACACAGTGCCACTGCTAAGAAATCTTTTGCTGCTGTGTAGTAAGGCCAATGACGCGTGAAAATCTAGGCTACTAGGCTAGCGCTAAGCGATGTTAGTACTGTACTGCGTGGCCTTCATTTGTATTGTACGCGATCGTTTGTCTCCAACGTTAAACCTCGCTCTCTGTCTGTCTGTCTGTCTGTCTGTCTGTCTGTCTGTCTGTCTGTCTGTCTTTCTGTCTGTCTGTCTGTCTGTCTGTCTCTCTCTCTCTCTCTCTCTCTCTCTCTCTCTCTCTCTCTCTCTCTCTCTCTCTCTCTCTCTCTCTCTCTCTCGCCTTCGTTCGTAACCCGTGGCACAGTTCGTTACCTGAGATAAAATATTTTCGAAGTTGATGTTCGTAACCCGAATTGTTCGTGACTTGAGGCGTTCGTAACCTGAGGTACCGCTGTACACCCACTATAGTTGATACCCCCCTTTTTTTTAAATTTCCACCAGAATGGTTTATGCTATATTTCTCGGAAGTTATTATGCCCTCTGGTCTCACATATACCTAACATGTTAATATTCAGTCTTCTCATTTCTTTCTTAATGTTATCAAAGTTTGGTATGGGCGTGGTTAATTTTCTTTAAATTTTGTGTGGCCCAGGAGACCAGTAAACAATTTTTGTTTCCCCACAGAGAAACGTTTAAAACTACCAATAGACCAATGTCATTCAATCCGATCCGATCCGATTTTTAAAAACAAAAAAGATAAACTTTCCACCTCGGTCAACCAGCCTCAGTGGCGTTGGTTACAGTTGTGGTGGTTCATAGTGCGGTATAGATCGTTCTGGTATTACAGCGGATGTTTAAGAACACACGTTCTTATCCATTCGGCCATGCGGACCTGCACTTAGTGATTTTTAAAGCCAGCAGAGGATGGTTTAAAAAAATTAAAAAGGCGCACTAGCGTGCATAGTGTTACTAGGCACGGCGAAGGTGTGAGTTCGGACAAGTCTGGGGGGCCGAAAAATTGTATTAAACACTACATTTATTTTCTATATAATGTGTTTTTGGTATGTATTTTGAAATTTCTAGAACGAATGAATTGGATTTAGATGGAAATAACTGCCTCGGTTTTTGTCGGGTTCGGATTTCGTCGATTGTTTTTGGACGGATTATCGACGAAAACCGAGGTTTTACTGTTCTAACTACGCGATGACGTAGCCAGTCGCCTCTAATGACATATTATGTTGTTGTCCTCTCTTGTGGACACCGGTGAGACAAAGTGCATATTTTCATCACAATTCTTGTTTTAGTTCATTATTTCCTTGGATTTCCATAATACGATTGCTTTCAACTGTCAAACTGTCTGTCATCTACTGACTATAGTATCTAGTGGTGTAGGGCAAAAGGGGGGGGGGGGGTCTTGACCCTAAGGAATTAAGTCCGCCTGGCTTTTACATTCCGGGGCGAACTGAGCAGGTTAGTTTTCTTTTTGTCCCCGACAGAAAACTAATCCGCACCTTACCGAGGATTCTAACCCGGGTCTCCTGAAGGAGAACCCGGTGTTCTAGTCACTCGACCAGCCGCTCCTCATTGCTGTCAAAGCTGCTCTCTATTTCCATTTGTTCTTCTGTTATCTTCATTTTCACGTTGTTGAAGATGAAGACGGGGCCCAATGGTGATGTCCCTAGTGATGTGACGTCGGTTCTTGACTCAACTCAAATTTTAATTTTTTATACAAAACATGCCGGCTTCCTGGCCTAGAGGTTAGCGAATTTTCTCCGTAATCTAGTATACTCACGTAGGTAACGTGACGATGGTGAGAATCAGCAGTGGTTCGCGTCGGTAACTTACGGGGTATGTGAGCCGGTCGCTCAGAAAACAATGGCAAACTACTGAACGTAGTCTTGCAAAGAAATCAACAATCAGCTGAAAGATGCTGATGTTGACAGCGATGTCTTGTAAAGGATTTGAAAAAAAAAAAATGCAAAGCATGTGTATTTTCTGACTGTGTACTTTGATCTAGTTTTAATTTGTGTTAAAAGTTTGTTGCATGTCCTTTACAGAACATCACAATCAACCTCAGGATTTAATGACTGTGATGTTCTGGGAAATTGTGTCTTCAGTAATTTGCCTTGCTTTCTCATAATATTGTGAAAATGAAAGCAAAGCAGTCTCCTCCCAAATGGCCGGCGATCATTGCCGTCAAGCCACAGACTTACATTTTGTTAAATTATGATTCATATATTATCATTCCGATTATTGCAGTGTTAAAACTTCAGCATGATACAATAGATAGGAACGCGCTTTCTTAAACATCCAGTGTATTTATGCCGAGATAAGGGGTTCAACCCTTACACTGGACAATTCGACTAAAATGTTGACTTCTCTTCCTTGACTTGGGTATGTAAATTACAATGTACTGAAGTCGGAGTGAGTTCGTCTGATGGTAAAAGACACTGATAATAGGGAAAGCTAATCCAGGTGCAAAATTCAGATAGAATGAAATGTGTATGGACTCCGCTTGAATTCAAAGTGAGCTAGCGCTTAAAAAAAATCAAAAGTTTGTGGGATGGGCATAGTTAATTTCTTTAACAATTTGTGTGGCCTTAGGAGGCCAGTAAAAACAAAAAAATTTTTAAAGGCCATTAAAAAATTGGTACTTTAAAAAAATTTTATTTTAAATATTTGTTTCATCTTTTTTTTTTAAATTTGTTCTATTTAATATTATTTAAAAGTAAATAAATAAAACAAAAATAAAACAGTTATTTTTATTCTCTGGTAACTAATAAAATATCAATAAATTAACTGCGAGGTCCCAGGGGCCGAACGCTTACTCTGTGCGCTTAGAGAAATGTATTTGCATGTATGATAACTACTTATATGAATTCAATGAGACGCTCCCCGCCAGAGGCTGGGGGAAGCCGGGCCGGGTTAGCTAGTTGACATTAATAATAATATATTTAAAAAAAAAAAAAAGGTTGTATGTAGATGTTTATTGTGTCTTTGTTGTTTCCGGATTCTCTTCATCGTCTGTGTCAGTGGTGATGAATAGTTTTCGTAAAGATATATTGTCGTCTCTGTCGTAGTATTTCCTGGGGTGAGGGAAGCATACTATTACATCTTAATAACGGGATAGATGCACTCTGGGAATACAATAAATCTCAGTCTACAGACCCCACCAGCCCTTAGATTCCTGTCTCTCTCACTATCAACCGCTGGACAATACCTTTTTCACCTCTCATCCAGAACAGATGACACGACTCTGGTGTCTACACATAATGACTATATGATATAATGTACAAGAGGAATGGTCATGAGAGAATCCTGTACTATATGATATAATGTACAAGGGAAGTGTTCATGAGAGAATCCTGGCCACCGCCAGGCGATAGAAGAAATGGCTATCTGGATTAGTCTCAGGCCGTCTCACTCATCACTGTACACTGGGTACGATACCACAAGGTTAAAGAGGTCACTCATCTGCACACGTAGCGTGGAATGTCTCTGCCGAGGTGTAGTCTCAATTGGACTGACTAGCACGTCAATGTGGTGACTCCAAGTTGCGGTGGTACGTGATGACTCTGGACTAACATCCCTGCAGAAGTTCTGAAGGCCTGTCCTTCAAGCTTCACTGGTAAGGCCGGTGCTAGACAACAGTCCTAAGAATCCACCCTAACATTTAACACAATGTAACAATGTCAAAGTTCTGGAACCAGATGGTGGTCTCTACTGGGATCAGGATGGGTATAACTGGGCCTATCAGCACAGAAAGTTGGCACAGTTCAAGTTGACTCTGTCACTCAAAGTCAGTACTGGTAGCTCGTGACACTGTAATGAAGGTCACCAATGTTCCTAGCATAACCGGGTAAACTCTTCCCGGAACAGCAGGCCATTCTGAAATAAAGGGTAAGGTAGTTCCTCTCGACCCGTTTGCCTAGTGGGTCACACTGTCAAAAATGTTCACAGACAAGAGGACACGATACTCGCCCGTGTGTAGCCATCATAATACTTGGTGGACTGACTGAATATCATTTAGCGGGTAAGACGGGACTGGACTGTGGCGCATTGACTTCCCGGCACGTGGTGTGGTGTAGAAGCCTCACTTCACGTCACATAGGTAAGCCAGCCATTTAGCAGCCTTCACCAAGTCATCTTCCTCTGGTCCCGTCACGTACGTCTCTCAGAAAGTAGAACCTGCCAAAGATAACACCATGTGTGAATATCGTGACACAGACTTACCCCCAGAGGTACACGTTACCTATGTGTACTCAGCATAGGCCGGTGTCGCCATGACCCGGCCGGCAGCCTCACAGACCAGGATCCACTGCCAAACTGAACTAGGTCTGGGTCCTAACAAGTGCTGGCTGAACCGTCCTCCGTCTCGAACTCGACCAAGGTAGGGCTGTGTATCTGGTCATGGTGTCGGCGAAATCCTTCTGTCCTAAAAAAGACTTCTAAGGACACAATATACCAGGTTAGTAGGTTAAAGGTACCTAGAGACAGAATGGCTCTGAAGGAGAGCCGGTGACCACCGAATTCCCCTCCCTCGGAGGTAGCCCCTCTCCCTGGTTCGATTTTAGGATTACCTACTATACACCAGGTCTCCTGGAGCTCTAGCTCTGATCCAGGAATGTAATAGATTATACAGGGAAATCCCCCTGTAGCGGAAGTCCACATCCCGTTCCCTCCTCCCCTAGTTAGGGTCAGAGCATTTGGAACGGTGTTCAGCTGGTTGTGACCAGCTCTGTCGCATTCCCCAGTTTCTCCAGTGTCAACCTCTCGGGAACCAACTGTATATCAAGATGGTGTTCCGTCACGGCAACCAATAACCTAAATAGTAAGAGGCAAGCTCAGCAAAGCCAGTGGTCGCCACACCAAAGAATTCGAACTTAGACACCCGCAATGTCCTTCGAATGCCCTTCGACACGTCCGGCGATCATCGCATGGGTTTCGTCTAGTTCGGCCGAGTTCCCTGATACCTCACTCGACCTATGTTCTACAACGCCTTCGCCAACTTCCGTTTGTGTCGACGACGTTAGAGTTCTAAGGCCGCCCAGGAGTGAACTCGGACAACTAACACTATTGGGCCTGTCCTAAATGTCTATAACTACTTGTAGCGGCAATAACACGCATTCACGTACTTGTACAATTGTAACGCAAAAACAGGCCTACAATCCATCGTGTTCAATTAGACTGCAGTGTTAAGTTAAAACACAAGCCCACAGGTTCACCCCTGACTGACCTTTGTACGCCGGGCTATACATGCGGTCGAACAGCTTCGGTTCAACGCGGTAGTGACACACATTATTTATCTAATTATGTTTCACGTACCTTACGACAAACTGTGTATTCAGAATTGAGGAGCTCCCGTCCCAACACTGGACGTTCTGTCAGTTTTCTTTGATAAACAGCAAGACACTGGCTTCCTCTTTCCCATTTACGAATTCACACAGTCGTCCAAACACACCGTCTTGCTAGCAATGCCGGATCTCAACTGAGCCGGTCTTTGTTCTGAGACGGTTATTGCGCATGCGTTAACGGACCCGGTTGGGTTGAGCATCACTCACCAGAATAGTCTAGAAGTCAAGGGCTACCAATCGCCCTTGCGTGGGGTACATTAATACCTCGGTTGTATCCCTTCGACTAGATCGGCTGTTCTACTCTTACTGAAAAGGGGAATTTGACTTTTGGGAGTTTTGCTAGGGGAATTCTCAGCCGTTCCATGACAGAGGCCCCCTCTTAAGAGAGTTGACCGCGTCGACTGTCTCCTGCTGGAGATTCACTCCTAGTAAACTCGTCCTCTGCCTCTGGGACTGGATGCCTAGACAGAAAGTCAGCCCCAACATTCTCCTTACCGGGAATGTATTCCACCGTAAAGGTGTAGGGCTGAAGCAACAACGACCAACGCATCAAGCGCGCGTTGAGCTTATGGGAGGTGGCCAAGCCCATCTTTGGTTGATGGTCTGCTTGGGTCCTCAAAGGTACAACCTCCCCATCAATTTGGGCAGTACTTGGACAGCCCGTCTCATATCAGTGATCGACCACCGCGCTTGCCCGTCGAGTCCGTACGTTCGGCCGGACGACCATCCGACTCGCGTATGCAACGGGGTGCCCTACCGACGGATCTTCCCTTCTCGGCGGTACCAGTGTCGTCACTACCGCTATGTCTCCCTACAAACATGTCTCGGGATTTGCGGTATCGTCCTCGGTGGACGGTATAGTCTTCCCAGAACCCTCTGGACTCGGGTTTCCCTGGCCATCTCTTTCGATAGCGGGGCCAGTCAGTCGATCGTCGGTCGGAGTCCAGGGTATCTCGCGCCGAATCCGACGTTACCCACCCCTTCCGAACTGGGTTACTAGTGACTGACATCGCCGACAGGTGCAGAGATTTGTCACCGGATCTCTCCTCGGTTTTCCGCAGGAGATTTGTATGGAAAATTCTCAAAATTCCCCCGATCCGGATCTCGTAGTTGGTCTTGGACACTACCCTGACCACGGGATAAGGTCCTTGCCATCCTACGTCGAGCATATTGGTCCTGCTTGGACCCCACAATAATACTCTATCTCCCACCTTAAGACCTAATCTAGTCTTAGTCCGACTTGTGGGTGTAGCCTTCTGGCACTCTGGGCATGACTTTACTAACCGGCGTACATCGCCAGTCATTCGTGGCCAGTAATAATGACCGGAAATTCGCTGCCGCGTCGCTCTGACACCCATATGTCCATTCCCGGATAGGTTACTACCCGATATGGTGTGTCCCCTCTGAAGAATTGGAAGACGGTAGTCCGTCGGGACCACCAACTGCCCGTGCAGTTCATCTCCCCTTCCGGCTCTCCGATAGAGCAGCCGATTCTTCAGATAGTACTGGTCCCGTTGCGGTGGGTCAGCACTTTTCTGCAGCTTCTTGTAGCACGGACGTAGTGTCGCGTCTTCGCTCTGGGCCGTACGCAAACCCCCTAGCTGGGTTTTCGAGCTGGTTGTGTTTGCCTCGTCTTTCCCCGTGTGGGCGCAGGTATGTATGTCGCCTAGGTGGATTGGCTTCTTCGGCACCCCTAGAAATACATATTTACTCCCCAGAATCACGGGATATAGGGGATCGAGTAATACCGCGGCTGGGATGATGCCCGTGACGTATCTCGACCTAATCTCTACGTTAGCGATTGGTAACGTCATGGCCACCGCACTCTTCATAGCCGGCTGTATCTCGATGCTTTCCCCAGTGAGTTGGTCTGGTCTCACTAGACTGGCGGCAATGACGGCTTCCCCGTCTAGGCCAGTGTCATAGAGACACTCAACCTGCTGGCCGTTGACTTCTATCAGTTCGACCACAGGTGGCCTCTCTTGATCCAGAGTCTCTTCGCCGACCTCGACCTTTTCGGTGGCAACAGCCTTTGGAGCCACTAGGCAGGCCGCGAAGTGTGAGCTCTTAGCCTTCGATCTGCAGTCCCGTGTATTGTGCGAGGGTGACTGGCAAATCGAACACCACTTCTCACTCCATTTCCGTTTCGGTGGAGAGTTATGTGGCTTCTTGCTCCCATCTTTCGACTTCTCTGGACTCTGGTCAGAGGATTTTTCATAAGGTTCTACATTCTTGGCATGAGAGTTTTTCAGTTTCTTTCTGTCAGTCTTGTCCTGACTTTTACCCATGGAGGGATGGGTTTCCCCACCTTCACCATGCACCTCGACGAATCGTTCGGCCATCTTGGCTACTACCTCTAATCTTTCCGCCCCTTGTTCTCCCAAGAACTCTTTGAGCGGTTTCGACATATGCTTCCGCATCTGGTCGACGATCATCAGTTCTTCGAGACTGTCGTAATCGTGTGCGAACTGAGCTAAGTCCATCCATTTATGGAGGTAGGATCTAAGACGCTCGGCGTACGCAGCAAATAACTCACTCGGCTCTCGTTTCGCTTCTCGAAACTTCTTGCGGTAAGTATGCGACGTCATCTCGAACCGTTTCAACAACGCTGCCTTCAGTTCGGCATAATTATTCTCGTGACCCGCCGGTAAACGCGAGTAGACCTCGTACGCGGTTCCGCGCAACCCCTGGGACAGTTTCAGACACCACTTCTCTCGATCGAGACCCATGGCGACAGACATAGCCTCGAACTTTTGTAAGAACTGGTCGATCTTTTCCTTATCTTCCTCAAAAATCGGTAGAGGAAACTTCATGGCATAATAACCATGTCGACCTAAGGTAGGTGAACCAGGGAGTGAAGACCCTCCTACTGCTCCCTCAGTCTCTCTACTTGATTGTGCCCTGAGCTCGAGTTCCCGCATGCGGTACTCATGCTCTCGCTTCTGAGCCTCTTGTTCGGCTTCGAACTTTTTCAACTCAAAGGCCATCCTTCGATCCTCCGCTTCTTGCTGTCTTCTCTCTCTCACTTCTTGACGGAAGTCTCTCTCAACCCCTTGGATATACTCTGTTAGTGCAGTTCCGGTGAAGCCCATTCCTTCGCCGGTTGCCCGCACTTCATCCATATTTAATTTGGGGGATGCCATACTTAGAGAGTATATGTTAGTAGTGTGAGTGGTACGTAAATAACGCAATATATAGATATGCAATACACCAATCTAATATATATGACGTCCCAACACACCACACGTCAATCTGTCTTTGTCCAGAGAAGAAACAGGACCAAAGACCTATGTAGACCTGAATAGAGATTCTAGGAATGAAATGTCCTAACCATAATCACCAGAGCTGTCTCATCAATATCCCGGACGAGCCCCCAAATAATGTCGTAGTATTTCCTGGGGTGAGGGAAGCATACTATTACATCTTAATAACGGGATAGATGCACTCTGGGAATACAATAAATCTCAGTCTACAGACCCCACCAGCCCTTAGATTCCTGTCTCTCTCACTATCAACCGCTGGACAATACCTTTTTCACCTCTCATCCAGAACAGATGACACGACTCTGGTGTCTACACATAATGACTATATGATATAATGTACAAGAGGAATGGTCATGAGAGAATCCTGTACTATATGATATAATGTACAAGGGAAGTGTTCATGAGAGAATCCTGGCCACCGCCAGGCGATAGAAGAAATGGCTATCTGGATTAGTCTCAGGCCGTCTCACTCATCACTGTACACTGGGTACGATACCACAAGGTTAAAGAGGTCACTCATCTGCACACGTAGCGTGGAATGTCTCTGCCGAGGTGTAGTCTCAATTGGACTGACTAGCACGTCAATGTGGTGACTCCAAGTTGCGGTGGTACGTGATGACTCTGGACTAACATCCCTGCAGAAGTTCTGAAGGCCTGTCCTTCAAGCTTCACTGGTAAGGCCGGTGCTAGACAACAGTCCTAAGAATCCACCCTAACATTTAACACAATGTAACAATGTCAAAGTTCTGGAACCAGATGGTGGTCTCTACTGGGATCAGGATGGGTATAACTGGGCCTATCAGCACAGAAAGTTGGCACAGTTCAAGTTGACTCTGTCACTCAAAGTCAGTACTGGTAGCTCGTGACACTGTAATGAAGGTCACCAATGTTCCTAGCATAACCGGGTAAACTCTTCCCGGAACAGCAGGCCATTCTGAAATAAAGGGTAAGGTAGTTCCTCTCGACCCGTTTGCCTAGTGGGTCACACTGTCAAAAATGTTCACAGACAAGAGGACACGATACTCGCCCGTGTGTAGCCATCATAATACTTGGTGGACTGACTGAATATCATTTAGCGGGTAAGACGGGACTGGACTGTGGCGCATTGACTTCCCGGCACGTGGTGTGGTGTAGAAGCCTCACTTCACGTCACATAGGTAAGCCAGCCATTTAGCAGCCTTCACCAAGTCATCTTCCTCTGGTCCCGTCACGTACGTCTCTCAGAAAGTAGAACCTGCCAAAGATAACACCATGTGTGAATATCGTGACACAGACTTACCCCCAGAGGTACACGTTACCTATGTGTACTCAGCATAGGCCGGTGTCGCCATGACCCGGCCGGCAGCCTCACAGACCAGGATCCACTGCCAAACTGAACTAGGTCTGGGTCCTAACAAGTGCTGGCTGAACCGTCCTCCGTCTCGAACTCGACCAAGGTAGGGCTGTGTATCTGGTCATGGTGTCGGCGAAATCCTTCTGTCCTAAAAAAGACTTCTAAGGACACAATATACCAGGTTAGTAGGTTAAAGGTACCTAGAGACAGAATGGCTCTGAAGGAGAGCCGGTGACCACCGAATTCCCCTCCCTCGGAGGTAGCCCCTCTCCCTGGTTCGATTTTAGGATTACCTACTATACACCAGGTCTCCTGGAGCTCTAGCTCTGATCCAGGAATGTAATAGATTATACAGGGAAATCCCCCTGTAGCGGAAGTCCACATCCCGTTCCCTCCTCCCCTAGTTAGGGTCAGAGCATTTGGAACGGTGTTCAGCTGGTTGTGACCAGCTCTGTCGCATTCCCCAGTTTCTCCAGTGTCAACCTCTCGGGAACCAACTGTATATCAAGATGGTGTTCCGTCACGGCAACCAATAACCTAAATAGTAAGAGGCAAGCTCAGCAAAGCCAGTGGTCGCCACACCAAAGAATTCGAACTTAGACACCCGCAATGTCCTTCGAATGCCCTTCGACACGTCCGGCGATCATCGCATGGGTTTCGTCTAGTTCGGCCGAGTTCCCTGATACCTCACTCGACCTATGTTCTACAACGCCTTCGCCAACTTCCGTTTGTGTCGACGACGTTAGAGTTCTAAGGCCGCCCAGGAGTGAACTCGGACAACTAACACTATTGGGCCTGTCCTAAATGTCTATAACTACTTGTAGCGGCAATAACACGCATTCACGTACTTGTACAATTGTAACGCAAAAACAGGCCTACAATCCATCGTGTTCAATTAGACTGCAGTGTTAAGTTAAAACACAAGCCCACAGGTTCACCCCTGACTGACCTTTGTACGCCGGGCTATACATGCGGTCGAACAGCTTCGGTTCAACGCGGTAGTGACACACATTATTTATCTAATTATGTTTCACGTACCTTACGACAAACTGTGTATTCAGAATTGAGGAGCTCCCGTCCCAACACTGGACGTTCTGTCAGTTTTCTTTGATAAACAGCAAGACACTGGCTTCCTCTTTCCCATTTACGAATTCACACAGTCGTCCAAACACACCGTCTTGCTAGCAATGCCGGATCTCAACTGAGCCGGTCTTTGTTCTGAGACGGTTATTGCGCATGCGTTAACGGACCCGGTTGGGTTGAGCATCACTCACCAGAATAGTCTAGAAGTCAAGGGCTACCAATCGCCCTTGCGTGGGGTACATTAATACCTCGGTTGTATCCCTTCGACTAGATCGGCTGTTCTACTCTTACTGAAAAGGGGAATTTGACTTTTGGGAGTTTTGCTAGGGGAATTCTCAGCCGTTCCATGACAGTCTCCATTGTGGTCTGTCTTTGTCCGTTTGTTTTTCATGTGGGAATGCCTTTTTGTTTACTTTCTTTGGTGTAGCTATGGGGGACTCTTCCTCACAATCACTGTTTTCCGTCTCCTATTGCGCTTGTTATGTGTGACTTCCTTGAAACCCTCTGTCGTATCTGCCTTTTTTGTCGTTTGTAAAGGAACCTTCCTCCTCCTTTTGGTCTTTCTCCTTGGTCGACGTCATTGGTGGGTCTGGGTTTGGGGTCGTAGCTAGTTTCGATTTATTTATTTATTTATTTATTTATTTTTATTTTTTTTTTTTTTTGGGGGGGGGGGGGGTGGCGGTTACCCCAGACAAACTAGTTCCTCCGCCTCCCCCTTTTTTGTGTGGACCCTTAGTCTCACTGTGAGCTATTGCCCACAGTGGTCCAACAAGCCCACATCTAAGGTGAAGATGTGTGGTGAGTTTTTATTTGATCATCCCGGCCCCCGACCAGACCAGGCGCACTCCTGCGGGGAGGGGGGGGGGGGGTGTGACAGCAAATGCGTCTGATTCTAGCCAAAGAACCGAGAAGGATCATCCTGGCCTCCGGTCAGACCAGGTATACTACTGAGAAGCCAGCAAATACACTTGATTTTAGCCAAAAGGCCGAGAATCTTTTTTTTTTCCTGCATTCCATACAAAGCAATGTATATTTACAAGGTGTAATGCGTGTTTCTTTTATTCGTGTATATTACAGAGCGTTGCCGTTTATTAGTGTTAAATGTCACATGCGTTAAGAAAACAAATACATACATATACAGTTATGATAATATGACATTTATGGCATTGGGCATGTAAACACACATTCCTCGCTTCATTCCCATCTCCACAAGCGGAAAGTATGTTAAACCTGTCCATCTCTCTCTATCCCACCCCCCTCTCTCTCTCTCTATCTCTCTCCCCTTCCCCACACACACACACACATTATGTCTTGATCTATCTCGCGCTTTCTGGAGATAGCAGTACATTGAATGCCGTGAGCTTGGGCAATAACCTTACATTATTATTCCAATAAAAATGTGGGTTCCCTATAATTACTAGGTCACATAGTTTCAGAGGTGAAGGATCACATGTTTGATGTTGCTGGCCTGGTATCAAATTACATGGTGATGCTCTATTGCCTTGTAAATGTCCATGACACTTTTTGTTTGGGGACAAGAAGCGGAGATATATAAATAGCAATTAGAGTCCATGACCTGTCCAGATGGAGATAGTTGGGCCAAACTTGTGATAGTGTCTGAGCATCAAGTACAATGGGATGGACTTAAACCTGACCACAACTTCCACCCCCCTCCCACAATATATTCCATTTTGCACATTCAAATATAATAATGAGAAAAATAATACAATGGTAGTAGTAATAATAATGGCATGTTTTTCTAATTGCAAGAGAAAACGAAATTAAGGAGAGTTTACACATTTCAGTCAGGGAAAATAGTAGATAGTTTGTATTTGAACATTAGTAAAAATGAGTTTCTGTTGTATGTAAGTGTGACATGTTCGATTGAGACAGAGGACCTAGTTAGTAGTGTTCTCTGGAAATATATCTTGAATAATAGATAGACAAGATAAGGATATGATTTTGCACGTTTTTGTCTAGAGGTCTCTCAAATGAGATAATCATTCCCGCCTAGCCCTTTTGGAGAACCATTTTTCCCATGGCGCTGAACCCCCACTGTGTGACGACCAAGTATCTACACAGAAATTTATAAAAGAAGAAAAAGGTTCCCTCAAGGCCAAAAGGAGATCTGAACTATTCGCCCCTGTACAACTAAGGATCCATCTCACTCATTATAATGTTGCCAGTGTGCTATTCGTCCGTCACATTAGATCTTCCCTTATTTATTTTGTGTCAAAAGTGACCTATATAAGTTGTCCAATTATATCTTAGGACTTTAGGTTTTCATATTAGCAGACAAACTCAACAATAACTGTACATAACATCTGTTGGACAAGACATCTACATGACAGGTTCTTGACAAGAGCGGGACATACATTTACATAGAATTTTTTACTCCACAATTGTACAAGACATACATCATGGGAGATACTTGACAACATCTATACAGGACTTTTCACAATATCTGTAACCAACCACAGTAACTTAAGACATCCATCAGAGACAATACTTGACAGCAACTGTACAAGACATTCTCCTGAGACATGTACTTAAAACACTGGTTCATTAATACACTTTATTGAGCTGCTGGTGGGTCGAGTGAAGACCAATGGTTTACCCTTGTGTCATATCTGCACTTCAATAAATACATACATAATGTACAAAATATGCAGAACATGCATGCAGATAAACATGATACAACAACTCCTAAGTACTCCACCAACCGATCACTAAAACTCTCCTCCTCCTCTCCAATCTATAATTACACCACTGATTTACAGTATCTATCATCACTTCCTGTCTCTTGGGAATTTTATAAAATCCTATCATGGGAAACTTAAGGGAGGACCACTGTTCTGGATCAGTTTGCATCCTGTTATCATCAGCAATTGATGTTGGGAAAGCTCCAGGTAGCAGACTTCCTGTAATAAGTTCCATGGCAGATCATTTCCTCTTGAGAACAGAATTTGGGATGATATCGTACTGTACTGAATCTCACTGTAGACCAGACTGCTGGTGAAAGCTGACACTGGGGTACTTTGGGTGGTTGAGGATAGCACTCTCCTGACATTGGGAGATGTATACTCGGTACATGCAGATCATGACTTGCTGAAAAGATCCAGAATCATGAACAACGTCCCATATAATGCAGCACCTCACTCATTCAGTCTAACCTCACCTACTCTTCAAGTCACATTCATCTATCACTGTGTGAGCACCAGGCTGGTTATTCTCCAAGTTAAGTCTCAGATGAACAATCATTGCAAGCTACTTCACCAGGTTTATATGAATGTAGTTATTAACAAGAGACTTGATTTTAATTTCTCAGATGACATTGATTCACCCAATGATCACTGTCCTAATCACCATAAGAATCACTATAATCACATTAATGGATTATTCAGAACTGTTTGTCTCCCTATTTTCATTCAGCGGTTAGAGAGCTGAGATAAAATTCTTCCAGGAAATTCCTGTGTTTTGGATTCCAAGAGAATGAATAAGTGGTCCATTGGGGCACAGGATTACTTTCTATGAACATGACCGAGACAAACTGTAGACAGGGGTCTTCTTTAATAAAGCCTGGTTCACTGTGCACCAAGACAGGTTCACCAATGTCGACCATTCCTGCTTTCTGTTTAAAACAGTTACTTTCATTTGACTTGATGCCAAAGGTTGTCATGAAAATAAAAGCTGGCAATTCAGCCTGTGTTCATCTGTGATTTTCCCTGGATTACACTTATAGGGAGTAGTTCTGGGTTCTGGGACTTCTGGTTAGTTGTCCCAGATGATCTGAAGGCCTCTCCACCATCCTCTGTTCTCTGTTGATATACAAAATGGCACAACATCTCTTTACATTTGTTAAAAGATAAGGTTATCATACATCAGCATACACAGATTGGAGATGGGGAGGTTAAGGGAGGGTGTTGTCCAAGCACACATCTCCTGGTTGATAATGAAGGGTATTTCACTCTGATGTACTGTGGGTGATATATTTTCTTTATTCACCCCTTTCTGTGGTAATCACAAGTACATCATACTATTACCATTATGTGTTCTTCCCCCACTGAGTACTGTCCATATCTACTACAGTAGGTAAAAAAGCCAAATTGCATAAGCAATTGTTCTCATATGCACCAAAGCACATATGGGAAAAACATGTTTAGTCCCTGTAAATTTGCATGAGCCATACATTATATTCAGCCGAATAAGACACAGGTTCACACACCTATTGTCCTTTTAGGAACTAGTTTATATGAACCAACCAATAGTAGAGGTACCAGTGTAATACTTCAGAGAGAAATTATATTAATTCTCTTGAGCGTAATTTAGCCACCAGGCATCACAGGAACTTTGCAATTCTGGCGTGCCATACACGTCCTGCTTACATATGGATATTGAAGCATCTGTCTTTCTACTAATGTGAGAGGCTATTCATCAGATCACCAGCTCACTCACTCTAACATTCTCAGCATTTACAAAGGAACTTGTACATGTTTACATCACACATTCCAATCCAGACTGCCAAATGCTAACTCGCAAGAGCAGTGTACAGTTGGGTTACGAATGAGTCATGCTAGGCATTAAGAATGCACAAGTGGTTTGCGAATTTGCATTGAGTGTAATTTACAATCATGAAGCATACGCAACCAGTCACAACAAGGGAATGATATGCACTTGGAGTATTACAGCGTGAAAGACCTGACAGTTTGAAGATGCAGTGTTCAGAATACTGGAACACAGAGTTCTGTTTTTCACTTTCACGTTTTCTTCATAAAATACTCTTATATTCTTCTCTTTCGTTCACTAGGCATAACCACAACATTAAAGTATGTTTTAAAGTGGTACCTGTTATTCCAGAGAACAATATTTTACGGAATCTTTAAGGGCATATTGGGTCCCCATATCACAAATAGTGACTGCTCCTGGTGGAATCCCGGCTCAAACTAATAGTTTTTCAAATTTGGCCTAGTGAATAGCGTGGGCTGTCACAATTAGCCAATTAAAAGGCGAGCGCATACCGCTGCCCTACCCCACCGCGTTCTGGAACCTTCGAATCTAATAATAGCCCTGCTATCTGGATGGTCTCCGTTAAAAGTTAAAAGTATTTTTATGAATGTGTTGGACTGGGAATGTGGATGTCTGATCCATCATGTCACAGTAAGGGAGTTGAACCTTGCTTTGATTCTGCAATTCCAAATTAATTTTCTGTATTCTGCTAGTGTTTGAAGTAGTTTTGTGTGTGTGTGTGTCTTTGGGTGTTTTAGGAAGAGTGTTCAGAAAGATTGACTTGTAAATGTCTGTTTGTTTCCCTGTGTGTGTTTGATTAGTTGCTGTAGAGTTTGCACTGCACCTGTGACTGTTTGACATGTGAAGAAAATGTGTTCCTCTGTCTCGTGTGTGTTGTTCCTGCATAGTTGGCATTTTCCTATTTGTCTAGATTTGAAAGGTACTTTGGGTATTATGGGAGTCATATTAAAAATCAATCTGTAAGTGACTTCTTTCGCCTTAGATGTGATGTATTTGTTGTGTAAGTTGGAAAAGGTGGATGTGTAGTCTGACGTGAAATATTTTGTCCTCTTTTGATTCCCAGTTTAAGTGATGGTGCTTGTTTACTAACTAATTGTTTGTATATTTCTCGTGTTGTTTCATGTATTAAATGTTCATGTCCTTGTATCGCCTGTATACAAGTGTGATAGAAAGATGGCAGTATGCCCTGATAATGTGCTGCTGCATTGTTTAGGTTTGTGAGATGTTTTATTTTGTGCTATATAATATAATAGTAATCTATGTTGTTCTGGATGTCTGATAATATAGCCTATGTGGCTTATTCTAAGTGCTTGTATTTTTGTTTGTATGTCCTGAAGTGCTATTCCTCCTTGTTTCTTGTCCTGTATGAGAGTTTTATGCTGTATGCTGTGTATTGTGTTACTAAATATGAAATGTCTTATCTGTTTATTTATGTCTTTGATTGTCCGTTTTGGAGGGTTTAACACTGTCACTAAGTATATTATTTTTGGTATGATGTATGTGTTAACTATTATGCTTCTACCAAATATTGTTGCTGTTTTGTATTTATACCCGTGTAGCATGTCTGTGATCTGTTGTGCTAGTTGTAGCCATGTTTCTTTGTGTGTTGTTCGGGGTCACATGGAAATGTGATCCCATACAGTTTCATATTTTGTGTATGTTAGGTCTGGAGGGAAATCGGACTTTTGTTTACACTTACCCAGGCCCATAATTTGTGATATTTGTATATTAATATTAGCTCCACTGCCTTTCCTAAAGTGAGAGAAAGTGTGCAGTATGTTTCTGATGAACGTGTTCCTTGTAGGGAAGAATGCAGTAGCGTCTGCATAAGCAATGGCCTTTTGCTCTCCTATTCCCTGTATGAAGTGCCTTTAATGCTGGTATCTTGTCTGATCTTTTCTAATAATGGCTCTAGTGTCAGTATATACAGAAGTGGTGATAGCGGGCACCCTTGCCTTATAGATCTTGTCAGTCTGAAGCTAGCAGTCTGTGAATGGTTAACTAAGACTTTGCTTTCAGGGTTGTTATACAAAATCTGTATCCACTTCTGTAGTACAGTCCTATATTGCAGTGTTCTAGGATTTTGTGCAAATAGGAGTGTGTGATTCTGTCAGAGGCCTTCTCTTGGTCCAAAGACAAGAGGGAGGATTGACAGTCTTTCTGGTGTGTGTATGTTATAATGTCTCTAATAATGTGTGTGTGTGTGATTTTGTGTATTTCTGTGCGGTACACTACTTTGCTGGTTTGGCTGTACTAGCTTTGGTAAGAATTATATGATTTTGTGTGCTAGTGATTTGGCCAGAATTTTGTAATCTGTGTTAAGAAATGAAATTGGTCTGTAATTTTTCAGTTGTGACTTGTCTGTCTTTTCTTTGTGTATAAGTTTTACATAAGACATGTTGCAATTATCTGGGAGTTCTTCTTTGTCAAAGGCTTTTTGATAGACTTTTAGAAGAAGGTTACCTATGAAAGGAAAGAATTATTGATATAATTCTACTGTTAATCCGTCTGGTCCTGGTGTCTTGTCTTTGTTCATTTTACTAAGTGCATGTGTTATGTTTTCTAGTGTCAATTGGGTGTCCAATATCTCTTTGTCTGTGTCTGATATCTTATGTGTTTATTGTAAGAAACTATCTTGTATTTGTGTGTTTACTGCCTCGGCAGTACATAAGTGTCTATAATATTGCTGGAATGCTTCTGTTATGCGTGTTGTTTCTGTTTGTGTGATTCCTTGCATGTCTATTATTGTGTTTATCTGTTTGCAACGCTGTATGTTTTGTTCTAGTGTCATGTATTGCTTGCTGGGTGTCTCTTGTATGATGGTGTTGAGTTTTGTTCTAATTAGTGTACCCAGGTATCTGTGCTGTTGGTGTTGTTTCAGTTACATTTCTAATGCATGCAAGTATGGTGAATTTCTGTCGGTTTGCTTTGTTAACTGTATTGCTGTTTGTATGATCTGTTCTTGTGTAGTCTACGCTAGTGTATGATGGATGCTAGTTGTTGGGTCCTGCTCTTTATTGTGTTTTTCAGTAAGTCCCAGTATTGTCTAATGTTATCAGTTGGTATACTATCAGTGCATGTATGTATCAGGTCTGTCATATATTGTATATATTCTGTGTTTTGGAGTAATGTGTTGTTAAATTTCCAGTGTGGTGATCGTTTGATTGGCTGTGTGGTTGTGTTATTTATAGTGATGTGTGCTAGTATTGCTTTGTGGTCTGTATACTGGAGAGTTTTTTGTAGATGTTTAGTGTGTGTTATGTGGTGTGTTGTGGGTACGTATATTCTATCTAACCTAGATTATCTGTTATGTGCATGGTTTCTGTGCGTTGTATCTGGACTGTTGAGGTGTTTATGCCTGAATGCGTCTCCTAGGTCATGTGTGTCGATTATGTATTGCAGTGTATCGAGTTGATTCATATCGTCTTGGCCAGCTCTTCTTAACTGCGTTTTCACTTCCCCGCCTATTATGTCAGCAGAAGCTAAACAACAATTAAACTCACCTGCTATTACAACATTCCTCCCTCTGTATGTCTGTGCTAATAGGTTTTCTAAGTGTTTGAAGAATTTTGGTTGATGAACGTAATTTGCTGGGGCATGTATGTTGATTAAAGCGTATGTGTGTGTTGTTTCTAACCTGTATAATGGTAATGTCTCTTTGGTCATCCTTGTGTATGTCAGTAATTTCCCATTTGTCTGAAGTCTGCAGTATGGCGGTTCCAGAACCTGTACGATGTGTCGACAGGCTGAAGCATGAGTGTCTGAGCCCTAATTGTGTAGTGATTTGCTTTGTATGTGTGTATTCGCATATGTTTGTTTCTTGTAGGAGAATGAAGTCTGGTTTGTATTTGTGTATGAGTGTGACGATGTGTTTTTGTTTTGTGCGTAAACCTGAAATGTTCAGACTAATAATAATAATAATAATAATAATAATAATAATAATAATAATAATAATAATAATATCATTAGTCATCAAAAATTAATCAAAACAAGCAAATGATATTGTTGACTAACAATAATAAGAAAACAAAGACAAACGAGGTTGTCTAGTTGAGATAGTTATTTTTTTCTTGTTGTCCTGATGTAGACTATCTTATTGTAGATGTTAAAACAATAGGCCATCTTCTTCGGTATCAGTATCAGTATCAGTAGTGTTCATAGATATCAATTCTGATTCAGTTTTAATATCCAAGGTGTCTTTGTTGGTGGTTTCGTCAGTATTTTTGATTTGTCTTTCTTTCTTTTTTGGGCGTTGAATTGGTTGGTGAGTTTTCCTCTTCTTCTTCTTCCTTAGTACTGCTTGTTGAGTTTGGACTTAATCCTCGTGGATGTGTTTTTCTGGTTTTGGAGTGAAAAACAGTTGTAACGGTTTCTTTTGTTTGCGTTTCCAGAATGTAGTTTTCTTTTTTTTTTATGGGTTTGGCGGTTACCCAAGACTAGCTAGTTCCCCGCCTCCTCCTTTTTTGGCGTGGACCCTTAGTCTCACTGTGAGCTATTACCCACAGTGGTCCACCGGGCGCACATTTAAGGTGAAGCTGTGTGAGGTGGTTTGATCACCCCGGCCCCCGACCAGACCAGGCGCACTACTGGGCGGTCAGCAGCAAATGCGTCTGATGCTAGCCAAAGGACCGAGAAGGATCATCCCGGCCTCCGACCAGACCAAGCGCACTACTGGAGGGGGAATGTAGTTTTCTTGGTTGTCTGTGATAATTAATAAAATCCGAAGGTGGCATTGAAAGTACGCTTTTAGAAATTAAAAATAAATGTGGAGCGTTAAAAGTTTATTATAAAATGACGTAAATAAAGTTTAGACAAATTTTCTTTAAGAAAACTATTCTTAAGCTTTTATGTAGGACTGTATGGTTAAGTACTTTATTTCTTATTGAACAATGAAGAGATTTATTGTTAACTGATGATATTATAACTAGGTATACAATATCCTTTTTTAAATTCTAGTAGTCTCCCTTGTCACAATATTAGATGTTTATGTCCCCTTCCAGTGTTTTTCTTTTAGACATCTATAGTCTGTTTTTTTTTTATTTTCCCCAATATAAAATTCCATATCTCAGTAACCAACTGAGGGAAAATGATGAGATTTAGGATATAACCTTATCATTATGTCTACCGAAGAAAAAACATTTTGTTCTGGAGATTGTACAGCAGATTTCAATGTTTGTTTATATGCGGTATATAATTTACGGCTCAGAAATTAAGTCCATCATTTTAAAAGTATTACAGCTTCACCAAGACACATCCGCCCTTTTTTTTTTGAAATTGTCTCGTGGTTTTCGTTTTGGCACAGACTGCGCGCAGTTAAATGGGATTGTTCAGAGGTGTCTCCTAAGTGGGTTCTTTCATGAAACGAGATTAAATAAATAAATATATAAATAAATCTTACCATTAATATAAAATGAATAGCTAATATTTGAATGTGTGAATATTGTTCAATGGGATTGAAAGTGAAATAGTGTACACTTCAAACAGTGGCGTTCAGATGTTCTTTGATGCCCGGGGCCAACCCCTTGATTGGATGCCCCTTAATTGTTCTTTCCCTAATTCATTCTTCCTCCCCTCCCACTGCACTGTGCTGCCCCCTCTCCCTAATTTGATGCCCCCCTGCCGGCTGGATGCCCAGGGCCATCGCACCCCCGCACCCCCCTCTGCACGCCACTGACTTCAAAGCATCGTTATGAAGTTGTACACATATTTTTGTCAAGAAGCTGATCGCAGGAAACTTTCATACTGTTACAAATCCCGAAAAAGGAACAGTGCATGTATTCGGTTTGAATAAACGGTCATTTCGTCGATGGGTGCAAGAATCTGGAATGAAACCAATATGCGATAAGCAAACGGTAGGTAGAAAGGCAATTGTAGACAGCTTTGACAAGGATGTCATCAGGCGAGTTATTATACAAATGATGGATGCCAAAGAAACAGTGACTGTAAGAAAACTGACGGTTTTGTTGAGAAAGAACAATAACATAGAGCTATCCAAAACAACTTTGTGGAAAATTATAAGGACATTAGGCTTCCCCTTTAGAAAGTACAAGGGAGGTAGAAATATCCTTTGCGAGCAACCGCATTTAGGAGCCATGAGAAGCAGATACCTACGTGAAATAAGGGAAATGCGCAAAGTAAATTATGACATAGTGTATTTGGATGAGAAGTGGATCAATGCGCACCACACAAGTGAAAAGGAATGGCAATCAATGGATGGAAAGATAAAGATAAAGATAAAAGGTTGTATGTAGATGTTTATTGTGTCTTTGTTGTTTCCGGATTCTCTTCATCGTCTGTGTCAGTGGTGATGAATAGTTTTCGTAAAGATATATTGTCGTCTCCATTGTGGTCTGTCTTTGTCCGTTTGTTTTTCATGTGGGAATGCCTTTTTGTTTACTTTCTTTGGTGTAGCTATGGGGGACTCTTCCTCACAATCACTGTTTTCCGTCTCATATTGCGCTTGTTATGTGTGACTTCCTTGAAACCCTCTGTCGTATCTGCCTTTTTTGTCGTTTGTAAAGGAACCTTCCTCCTCCTTTTGGTCTTTCTCCTTGGTCGACGTCATTGGTGGGTCTGGGTTTGGGGTCGTAGCTAGTTTCGATTTATTTATTTTTTTTTTTTTTGGGGGGGGGGGGGGTGGCGGTTACCCCAGACAAACTAGTTCCTCCGCCTCCCCCTTTTTTGTGTGGACCCTTAGTCTCACTGTGAGCTATTGCCCACAGTGGTCCAACAAGCCCACATCTAAGGTGAAGATGTGTGGTGAGTTTTTATTTGATCATCCAGGCCCCCGACCAGACCAGGCGCACTCCTGCGGGGAGGGGGGGGGGGTGTGACAGCAAATGCGTCTGATTCTAGCCAAAGAACCGAGAAGGATCATCCTGGCCTCCGGTCAGACCAGGTATACTACTGAGAAGCCAGCAAATACACTTGATTTTAGCCAAAAGGCCGAGAATCTTTTTTTTTTCCTGCATTCCATACAAAGCAATGTATATTTACAAGGTGTAATGCGTGTTTCTTTTATTCGTGTATATTACAGAGCGTTGCCGTTTATTAGTGTTAAATGTCACATGCGTTAAGAAAACAAATACATACATATACAGTTATGATAATATGACATTTATGGCATTGGGCATGTAAACACACATTCCTCGCTTCATTCCCATCTCCACAAGCGGAAAGTATATTAAACCTGTCCATCTCTCTCTATCCCACCCCCCTCTCTCTCTCTCTATCTCTCTCCCCTTCCCCACACACACACACACACATTATGTCTTGATCTATCTCGCGCTTTCTGGAGATAGCAGTACATTGAATGCCGTGAGCTTGGGCAATAACCTTACATTATTATTCCAATAAAAATGTGGGTTCCCTATAATTACTAGGTCACATAGTTTCAGAGGTGAAGGATCACATGTTTGATGTTGCTGGCCTGGTATCAAATTACATGGTGATGCTCTATTGCCTTGTAAATGTCCATGACACTTTTTGTTTAGGGACAAGAAGCGGAGATATATAAATAGCAATTAGAGTCCATGACCTGTCCAGATGGAGATAGTTGGGCCAAACTTGTGATAGTGTCTGAGCATCAAGTACAATGGGATGGACTTAAACCTGACCACAACTTCCACCCCCCTCCCACAATATATTCCATTTTGCACATTCAAATATAATAATGAGAAAAATAATACAATGGTAGTAGTAATAATAATGGCATGTTTTTCTAATTGCAAGAGAAAACGAAATTAAGGAGAGTTTACACATTTCAGTCAGGGAAAATAGTAGATAGTTTGTATTTGAACATTAGTAAAAATGAGTTTCTGTTGTATGTAAGTGTGACATGTTCGATTGAGACAGAGGACCTAGTTAGTAGTGTTCTCTGGAAATATATCTTGAATAATAGATAGACAAGATAAGGATATGATTTTGCACGTTTTTGTCTAGAGGTCTCTCAAATGAGATAATCATTCCCGCCTAGCCCTTTTGGAGAACCATTTTTCCCTTGGCGCTGAACCCCCACTGTGTGACGACCAAGTATCTACACAGAAATTTATAAAAGAAGAAAAAGGTTCCCTCAAGGCCAAAAGGAGATTATAACAGTGTAGTGATGATATGATACGGCTGTGTGTAGAAGGCTCGTGTCAATATAGTGGACAAGTCTCGTCTGTTATATAAACATTCGTTTATTCATTGAAATCGTACAACTTCTGACTGATGATGGTAAACACCCACATCTTTCCTAGTTGAATCTCTAGTCTCCAAGTCCTCTAGTGACGTGTGTGCAAGCCCTGGATACGTCTACCCATTCGTGCATACACGTTCACTAACTAATGACTTCCCAATAGTTAATGAATGCGCAGCATCCATTAACTCTCTACTCCTAAGCTCCCTTTACTGTTACATATACCTCCCCTTGTTAATTAAAGAATTTTTCTTGTAAAGGAAAAAATCTTTACTCCTAATCCCCTTACTCTATTCTCTCTTCTTCCTTATCTCTCACAGTTCCTCTAATCTTCCCCAAACCAACTCCAACTTAAGTAAATATTCTATTCTTTAACTCTTTCCCGTGCTATCTATCAACCCACTTCTTCTTCGTTTCTGGCCCTTCAAAACATAACATATTTAATAACATTTAAATCTCAACTTTATACAACACATCATAACACGTCTTCTTAATTACTTCTTCTCTTCTTAAGCAATCTGCTTAAAACTTCAAACGCTGTACTCTTCTGATACCTACTCCCTATTTTCATCACCAACCACACTAATTCTCCACTTTTAATCAACCTGAAATCACTCTCACACGATAGAAAGACAAAGAATCGGTGGCCACCGGTATTTAAAAGAAGCAGTAGAACTCTTCCACACAAAGACCACACTCAGCTACGTCACACACCCCCTTTACCAAACCATACTCCTTTACCCTCCTATGTCATTTGAGACTTTATGTAATAAAGTCTAAAACCACACTCACCTAAATCACACACCTTTACCACTCATTATGGTAAACGTTTACGCTGCTATCTATCACATCCAATTGTCTATATATTACAGACACTACTACTTTTATGTCTCTGAACCTTACTTCAACCTCTCATTGTAATGTCAACCACAAAACAATATCCCGAGGACACAATTAAAAAAATCTATTTTCCTGTAAGACCTCTTCCAACATTATACACATCACCTCACATAACTAATCTTTTCCTATACCTCACTCAAAAATTCTCTCTTAATGTCCATTTCTTATGGGCATATCTACTAAAACCTCCACTTATGCCGTTACTAACAACACTATCCTACCCCTGCCTTTAACTTTATCCCAGTTCATATATTACGGACTCTCAAACACCCCATGTCATTATGTCTCGACTACACACTTACACCCCTTTATTATTGTACTGTTATCCACAGTGTCTAATCACTCTTCAGATTTAAACATGGATTCAATTCATGTTTTTGTCTGGGGTAACCCGTTACCCTCTTCTTTTTCTATAACCCCGCAATCCTGTGTACATCATGGTTCTTCTGACCCCATGTAAACCATGTTTAAAACTTTCTCCTCATTTACCCCCCTGCTATATTAATCTTTTCTTCCCTCATATGGCTTCTAATCCATATATTTCCAATCAACGCTGACTTTAGTGTAACTCTAAACTTTCCCATAACCATCCATATACCGGGGATATGTTTCCACTACTTCATAACCATTTCATTTTCTGGAAGTCAAACTAACTCCTTATACATCACATTATTTGTAATTCAATCACTGTAAACTACAGGTCAACTCATTTCACCTATTATTATCTCAATGTTACCTCAAAGTACCAGTGGTCAATTATTTCCCTTGGATTTCTTCCAAGTATTTCTACAACTAACTATTTTTATTACCGTTAACCACGGTATCTCTAATCTTTTACGTCCAACAAAACTTTGTCTCTCACCAATACAACCAACTCTACTTTTTAAGTTTCTCGTCTATCCGACGCAATTTACTTAAACACATCATTATCTTCCAACATCTCACCACGACTACTCTAAGCTATCCTCAGGTCTCTCCTAGCATTCTTGTATCGTGACGATAATCAACTGGTCATCTTCCTCGGAACACGTTCTCCAACATTCATTTTACTAACCATGTTTACCTCCGCATCTTTCACTCTTCTTATTATTTCTCGGGACTCTTTCAGAACTGCAAGCCACGCCACTTACAACTGACAACGGACCTCACTTTCCTCGTTTCTCAGTATTAGGCATTCCTGCTTCTACATGTCCCTGTCAAGAATACTAAACATATTTTATGAAACATCATTCAGAATGTTAACACTGTTTCCGTTATACAACTTCCATAATTTCCTTCCAGCGTCAGATATTCTAACGAAACGACATCCCAATTCTCTAATCACGTTCTTTCTATTTCTCAATTTTCGCATACCCTATTTTCATTTATCAACCAGTCTTCGTATATTCACACGGACAATGATACACAACCTCTCTCTCATCTCACGACTACTCTCGCATCGCGACAACCTAACGTCTCCATACTATTACTACAACAAAACACTTTAGACGCCACCTCAACATTCCAGCAATCACTCACCACCACCTAAGCGTATTGATCTCCTCTACACACATCGACACAAGACATATCAACGCCACTCTTACATTTTATCTATGTATTTCAGTTAGGCGACGTCACCACACCTCTCTCCTACTTCCTTCAACACGACGAACAGCTGTCTGACTACAGTTATACTCACGTTGAACAACGCACAACCAGACGAATAACTCCACAGGACTTTCACAATTCACTACTTCCTTATTTCTACTTTACTCAATCATTCACTCCCATACGAAGGTCAGACCCTATACATTACCTCTCGCACTTTTATCGCTTTCACAGCAGTATCTACTATCTATTCAAGACAACCAAACCTCCTTCCGCTGAACCACTAACCTCGTAACTATCATTCTATACTCCTCCACACAACAACTTTCTCAGACTTAATCAACTCTTCTTTCTCCGCAAGCACGACGTAACTCGTATTCTTCAATCATCAACTTCTACAGTCTTTTACTCTTAATATTCTCGCGTTCAACTGACTATTTTACTCACAGGATACTCAATTCCTCCTCAATCTATATCTCCTCATCAGACATTCTCGGTTCACCTGTCATACAATACTATTCTTTCTTCTCAAACCAACAAGCAAAACTATCTCAGACATCACGTCATAGCTCTGAGTCAAACCATTTATCTCTCACCCTCTACTAATTCTGTGCTGAATCTACTCTATTTTAAGCACACCATTTATACATCACTCAACGTGATTAACTCTCTGTAACTATCCCTTCCGGACAAACTCATTTTATCTAGTTTACTCTCCCTACATCGTAACCAAACACAAGATTTCCTGTATTACGTATCCACGTAGAATATCATTTGCCGTAACTCTCTATCCTCAACAACATCATCGCCTACCCTGTACCATGCGATGCTACACCAAAAAATTCATCTGCCTATTTTAGACAGCTCATATATCTATACCCTCAAACCGCAGTTCTTCTCATAAGCCAAAACTATTTCATTTTTCTTCTTCACCCAAGTAACTTTAACCGTTATAGAGTGTGTCCAAGTTAAATAATTCGTTGTCTCTTAGTACTGACGTTCGTCTCGTTTCAACTATACCATCATCACTATCTGTTGTTAACCCGTTAAAGTACTCAGGTCTTAGTTCTCTGAGTTTTCTTATGTTATCTTCTGTTGTCGAGGAGTAAATTCCTGCTATCTGTCTATTACTATTCTTCTTATTTCCTTTATTTGCGTCGGTCTGCTCACTGTTTCCTGTATATCTTACGTAACGTTTGTACCTTCCCATCTCGTCTTCAGACGACACACTAATAATAGTTCCTTCATCAGACTCATTATAGTTTACTGCAAACACGTCGGCCCTATTCCCATAGTCATCTTTAAAACGTCTGACTTTCTTTCTCTTTCTCGGTCTTCGTCCCTTAGCCTTCCCTACTTTCTTGTCATATAAACTGGTATTATCTAGTTCCAAAGTTCCGTCCATTTGACTACCAGGAACTACATCGTATGAGGTAACATCACTCTTCAATTCAGTATCTGCTCGTAGTGCAATTCTCTCATTCTCCGAATCCTCAGTATTTATATCTGTTTCAGCATCACTATAATATACGGCGGTAGGAATATCTTCTCCGTAACTTGAACTCTGACAGCTAATATTCCTACACCATTTGGGAATTAGTTTCCTGTCTATAGCTGAGGAACTTGACACGGCACTACCTCTATTAACAATCATACTATTTCTTTCCTTAATACTTTTCTTCATTGGCTTCCTTTCGTCCTTGGTTCTCGTATGTCTATCTTTCTTACCTTCAACCTTGTCTCCCTTAGTCAAATGAGTTGGTTTTGCCTGAGTTTTCATTAAGTCAGTTTGACTTCCCTTTGTTATCTTGCTGGATGGTTGTCCCTGAGTCTGCGTACTACTTTCTATCGTATTACCTGTCTGTGTCTGTGTCTCTCGGTTTAATTTCCTTACTAACACCGTCGTCTTCTTTTCCTGTTTAACAGTCATATTTGCAATCACCTTGGGAATAGTTGAATTTTCACTTACGTTTTCCACTTTGTTCTTTGACCCTGACTTCAAATACTGTCTCTGTCTCTTTTCAAACCAGTCGTTACGTCTTTTTCTAGCGGTTGCACTGTGAGAGGGCCAGTCCCATGATTTCTTTGAAAGGTTTCTCTCACGCCCATTTTTGTATTTATAACTAGTATACCAGTCCGACCTTTCACTATTTCGTCTGTTCTCACTGTCTTTCACTCTATAAGCATTTGGCCTTGGTTCGTCATAACCATATTGTCTTCTGTCTTTATTAAGCAATGGCTGTCTCCTATTATTCTTTCCTACTCCATTACAGTCTACCATAATTCTATAAGGGTCTTGTCTAACCGTTCTGTTCTTTAACGTTTCCAGAAAATTCTCTACTTCCGTAATTGACATCTTTAATTCCCCCAACCATGTACTAACACGTTGTAATTCTCCACACAAGTAATTCATATTAACTTCCTTTGAAATATCTATCAACCTGAAACAATATTTCTTATTTAGTTTACACAAGAGAATTGTTCAATTAGTCAATTGTACGTGAAATAACATTTAAAGTTCACCAATTACCTATTTTCGTTATCAGGTAGAATTCACACGCCAGGAGTCTTGTTCCGCCATGCCTTTTCTTGTTGTCTACTGAGCCTGCGAAAGTTGGTACTCGAGTACTTGAACTAAGATCAACAAAATGGGTTCTGTAAGGACCAAAATATGCTCGACTGTAGTCCACAGGCCTCGATAGGGCTTCACAAGGCTCGATATGGCTCCACAAAGCTCGATAGGGCTTCACAAGACTCGATATGGCTCCACAAAGCTCGATAGGGCTTCACAAGACTCGATATGGCTCCACAAAGCTCGATAGGGCTTCATTAGACTCGATATGGCTCCACAAAGCTCGATATAATACGAACTGATTGATTGCTTGATTGACTGATCGATTGATTGATTGACTGACTGATCGATTGCTTGATTAGTTGATCGATTGGTTAATTGATTGATCGATTGCTTTACTTTAAGCGTTGTCTAAAAATTTTGGAGTTTACCTTCCGACAAGCAAGGTCACCTTCACTGTATTTCAACCGACAACATTTAACGGTCTCAGCAAAACCAAATTTTCACGATAGCATTTCTGGAACTTCTATACGTTTCGGAGAAAAAACGAGCAAGTCAACAATGGATGGATTTAAGCCTGACGATGGCCACTCCGTTTCAGCACTCGGAACATTACTTGTTATGTGGCGTTCCAACAACAGTCAGTTTCAATTCACTTGAAACAACTTTGACTTGAGACAAGTTAAACAGACCTAATGTCTTCACTCAGCTGAAGTGACGGTTGACGACCTTGATTCGAGAATTTCAGAAAGTAAAATTCAACCTTGATTTAACCTCCAACAGTCCAGTGAGCTGAGATCGTGCTCATAAATTTTATCATTCTCGAGATTTCTCGGTTCCAATTTGAGCTGATCATTCAGTTGTATACATAATTTAATTTATTTCTTGTACCTCGGGACTTTATAAGTTGTAAGATGTATCTAGTGGTGACTACATCATTACATCATTTATGAACTTCAATGTAAAATAGCAATTCTTGACTTCTACAAAAGAAACAGCGTATATCAGCAATCAAGGCTCTATATACTGGTGAGTCAGGTATATAAAAAATTAATCAGTCTCTATAAATCAAGATTATCAAACCTTCTGACCTTGACTGAGAATCCCCTAACAAACACCGAGAAATCACAACAACTACCCCTGGGCGGGCTTTCAGTTGTTGCGTCTCTCATAATTTACTTGAGAACTTCCATAACATTCGTCTCCAGACGTAGACAAAACAATCTTCGCTTTAGTCAACAATCTCCGCGACGTCCCATGTTTGAGATCTTGAGGTCGACGGCACCAAAACAGCCTATATAACAGTGTAGTGATGATATGATACGGCTGTGTGTAGAAGGCTCGTGTCAATATAGTGGACAAGTCTCGTCTGTTATATAAACATTCGTTTATTCATTGAAATCGTACAACTTCTGACTGATGATGGTAAACACCCACATCTTTCCTAGTTGAATCTCTAGTCTCCAAGTCCTCTAGTGACGTGTGTGCAAGCCCTGGATACGTCTACCCATTCGTGCATACACGTTCACTAACTAATGACTTCCCAATAGTTAATGAATGCGCAGCATCCATTAACTCTCTACTCCTAAGCTCCCTTTACTGTTACAAGATCTGAACTATTCGCCCCTGTACAACTAAGGATCCATCTCACTCATTATAATGTTGCCAGTGTGCTATTCGTCCGTCACATTAGATCTTCCCTTATTTATTTTGTGTCAAAAGTGACCTATATAAGTTGTCCAATTATATCTTAGGACTTTAGGTTTTCATATTAGCAGACAAACTCAACAATAACTGTACATAACATCTGTTGGACAAGACATCTACATGACAGGTTCTTGACAAGAGCGGGACATACATTTACATAGAATTTTTTACTCCACAATTGTACAAGACATACATCATGGGAGATACTTGACAACATCTATACAGGACTTTTCACAATATCTGTAACCAACCACAGTAACGTAAGACATCCATCAGAGACAATACTTGACAGCAACTGTACAAGACATTCTCCTGAGACATGTACTTAAAACACTGGTTCATTAATACACTTTATTGAGCTGCTGGTGGGTCGAGTGAAGACCAATGGTTTACCCTTGTGTCATATCTGCACTTCAATAAATACATACATAATGTACAAAATATGCAGAACATGCATGCAGATAAACATGATACAACAACTCCTAAGTACTCCACCAACCGATCACTAAAACTCTCCTCCTCCTCTCCAATCTATAACTACACCACTGATTTACAGTATCTATCATCACTTCCTGTCTCTTGGGAATTTTATAAAATCCTATCATGGGAAACTTAAGGGAGGACCACTGTTCTGGATCAGTTTGCATCCTGTTATCATCAGCAATTGATGTTGGGAAAGCTCCAGGTAGCAGACTTCCTGTAATAAGTAGTAAAACGACATCAAGGGAGGAGGTTCCTTAGAAGATGTCTTAGAAATGAAGAAGCAGGGTTGAGTAGGAATTGCCCGACTGAAGAAGAGGGGGAGACTGGTTCATATGTCTCAGGGTTGTTGGAGTAAGTGCCAACAAAATCTGATGGGTGTGCTGGCTGGAGTAAAGTCCGAATTCTCGAACTTTACTTTCAACGGTGGGCATATGTGACGAAGTCTCCAGCTTCCCCATCATCTTTTGAGTAAAGTAGAGTAAATTCTCTTTAAAAACCCTTATTTAATTGTATACGAGTTTATCTGCATGTTTATACCTAATTATATATGTATAGATAGGCCACGTCCATAGCATAAATCAACTGCTATTTAATGTTATTACTCTAGTGGGAAATAATACGTTACAGAAGTAACCTACAAATTTGGCTACGACTATTTCACAATTTGGTCGGATAAATTAAAGGAAACGAACTCCCTGGCACGACCACTTCCGGTCAGGAGAAAAATATCTAAACTCCTTCTTTCGCAATCCAGACGTCGGTGTAGAAACAATCTGCTAGTCGCTAGGCTCTATAGAATACTTACAAAGTGATAAGAGTTTTATCTTTGGCACGTATTACGGCCATAAATATAATTAAAATATATTAGAGAGATACCTAGAGCAAAGTTTTTGGTACCCAACAAGTGCGGTCAGAAGATTAGAAGGATTTGACACCTTCAGCGCCAAGCTTTAGATGCGCCAAACTGTGTGACTCTTTGAGAAGCACCACTTACCACCATCTCACTTATGCTTACTAAATAGAGTTTACACGCACTGTGTAAGCCGGAGAACCAGAAGATAAGTGGCCAAACTTACCGTTGGCCACCACCACCATTTACATGCAAATAATACCAGCTTTGTCAGGCCATGTCAATGATTAAAATGCAACATTGTTAGTTTCTTAAATTTTACACCCACTAGTTGTTACCTTACTTAGTACCCTTAGTCATAGTAGAGTAAGAAGTTACGAAAGTTTGTCGCTGTTATATATGTTATTCTGTCTTTCTCCGAGTCAATGAGAGTGATTAGAGTTTTGGGGGATGGAGCTTTTTATTTCAGGCACGTAGCTAGACAACCTTGGCAGACTGTCTGTATCAAACCAGTATAGTTGTACGCCATTCCTGTCTGCCTGAACACTGTCAGAAGATTAGACTTGTTCTGGGACCTTTACTCCGTCTAGAATTACGAGCTATTCTGTTTTGTCTTCTCCAGTGACTTAGTTTTCTATTCTTAGAAAGTCTATCCGCAGCAACTTTGATATATTCCTTATCATCGTAGCTGACGCTACGCTACAGCTGCAACCATCTTTCTTGTCTCCTGCGGTTCGGAGTCTGGTGGACAAAAAAAAGGTAGAGGTAGACTGGAATGCTCTGCAAACATGCCATCCATCCTCGAAGGCACAGAAGACTGTGAGCTGAGGGTAGACCTAAAAGGCCGTGACATATATCCTAAGATAATTGAAGTTTCAGAAACGACCAGACATTGTGGTTTACTCCCCAGCGGTCTAGCAACTGGAGCTGATTGAGCTGGCTGTCTAGCTCGAGTTAAAACTTAAAAGAGTCAAGGAGCAACATACCTAGAAAATAGAAAAGTACAGCGGCTTGGTTACAAGTCTGATACAAGATCCGTATACCATTTGCTGTTGAGTTAGGCACCAAAGGTCTGGTTTCCAACTTCGCGTACCATGTGTTAAAGCTGCTGGGTGCAAATTAACAACCGAGAACTGGAACACTCAAACGACTAAACCAGGCGGCGGGGGGAGCTTCCTGCTGGCTGTGGAGCAAGCAGAGCGATGAGATAGACGAATAGATGCGGTAAGATTGTTCACGGGTCTGCCTGCAATGCAAGGTCAAATGCCTCTCACCCAAGCGAATCTATCTCTCAAATAAGACCCACAGAACCTTTACTGTCTCGTGTCGACCAAAGAGCCACCTTGCCAAGCAAGTACAGGGCACCCAAGCCGGGAACGCAATGTAGAGATCGCCCGAATCAGAAATGTCCGAAGTCGAACCTCTTACAGCCAAGCGACAGCAGCGGTCAATTGTTGTGGTATACGACGTCTTGGAATGATCGCAGCAGAGTCGGCACGGATGGGGGGTGGGGGAGGGGGGGGGGCAAGAATTTGGCACAATTAGTCCAGGGAAAGGGCTAGCATTTGCTTGGCGCGGGAATGAGGGGCTTCCTTAAGCTGTGAATGGATTCGAAGAAGTCAATACAGCAACAATAATGTGTACTGGGTCACTGTGAGCCACCGAGATGGAGGCGAGGCCAGAGGCAAGACAATCGGGAGGTGGGAGAGGACAGGAATGGGTGAGGAGGGGGGTGGCTTTCTCGTGATTGAATGGAAGATGCAGTGATAATGTTGACATATATAAAGGATATATAAATTTCTTCTCCCGAGGACGGGAATAGCTTGTGGGATAAGTTCGAAAACCAAACGTCTGGAAGGTGAATATGCGGACACATAACAGGAGAAAAACGGCTGGGAGACACGACCAGGGAGTGTCTACCCCTGAGATTGTCAAGGGGGTAAAGTGATCTAAATATTCGGTGAGGAGTGACATTTCTGACGATCGGAAGCCCCCTGACGTGCTTGCTTGGTCGTGGAGTTCATACCACTAGCCAAAATTCTAGTTCATTATGCACATCGATTAATTAGTCAAGTGCCGTCTCCACAATAAAGGCTGGCTGCAGTGGAGCTCCAACACCTTCTGCCTCTCTCTAATGGTACACTCTAACGGATTGTTATTCGTTCATCTCTTTCAGGCCCGTGATATCTCAATTTTTGGCCACACTGTGAGAAGGCAAAAACTGCAACACGTTGTAACAACCGGAAAGATTTATGGAAAGAGGGATATAGGAAGACAGCTTGAGAAATTTCTTGACGGTCTTGTGTTATGGCATGGAAGGGAGTCAACACACGAATTGATCCATGCCGTCGGAGATCACAATTTATGGACAAGCATGATAGCCCACACAAGTCGGCAAGGCACAGGATGATTATGATCACGAGGATACCTAATTGTAAACCCCACCAAACGGCATTCTGACCACGAATACATCTTTCTGGAAATCCCTTGAGGTAAAGGGGAGAAGATCGCTGCAGTTAGTGGGGTCATGCGTTGTGCGATTCTACGGCAGAATCAAACAGAAAATCCTAACCTGCACAGTTCGCGGCGACTGCACTAGCCAGGCGGCCTTAATTCCTCAGGCTCAAAGTCCCCTCTGCTATACACCGCAAGATACTATATTGGCAGTAAACGACAGTTCCATGCTATGTTTCACTAGCTCATACTAGCTCACACTAAGTTCTCTAGCCTATTTCTTCTCATAACGTGCCTTAAAATGTTGACTGTCTACGTCTAATTTCTCTAATTAGTATACGGTAACTATTTCCTTATTGTGGGACTTCTTCAATGGTTTCTCTGTTTGTCAATGGTTTTCTTTGCTTTTTTCTCAGAAACCACAACGAATTTACCCCCCCCCCCCCCCCCCAAGGATCGGACGAACGAGCAAGAACAAATAGAACCTGCTGAATGATAGCCCTGTTAGTATTCCGGTCTAGTCCGACATATTTTATTTTTACTTTTTATTTTTTTGTATTTCCTTGTTCAGTTACTGGCGCTGCGATGAAGGACTTACAAACGCAAATCGTAATTCCGATTCCACGTTCGAAACATGGCTGCAATTTAGTTTAGCTTAGTTTAGTCGATAGATCAATATCACGGCACACGGGTGTAATCCATAAGTGCTCCGCTCTCCCCCTAACTCAAACCTGAGTCTGGAGATACTCAGCTCAGTGCACGAACTCCGTAGCACCGGCGAGGATCCTGAAATACTTTGGATAGATTTTTAACTCGAAATTTTTGCCCGGGCAGCGCCGTTAGGCTACTCTTTTTCGATTTCCATCTGCCAAGGAATGTTTTACGTGCGCAACAATACACACGGGCGTCAGATCTCACTACCCAGTGACCAGGGGAAATTTTATCACTAGAAGTCCACGTGAAAAAAATCCCGGTCCTCATCGGGGCTTGAACCCGGGACCTCCAGCACTCAAGGCGAACACCATACCTCGAGACCACGCATCCCCAAATCTGCACAGAGTGCAGCTGCAGGTGATTTTAGAAGCAGACCGGCATGCGCTGGTTTTCATTAAATGGTATGAGTGCCGGTAGTTGAGAAAGCAATGGTAAACTACTGAACGAAACTTGCCCGAAAATCACAAACAGCCAAATAATGCTGGGATTGACTGCGACGTATGCAACAAACTTGTTCAGTTTACTGGAAATTTGTTTTAAATTTCCTCCTGTACTTTCACATACTCCATTGTCATCGTAGATTACACTATTACATTATTGTTATACTCATTTCATATTCCGTCCTCGTAATTCGTGTTTGCATATTCTCCTTCTTCCGTCTTTTATCTCCCAGTGGAGTATAGGCCCTCAACCAGCCCAACCAAACTTCTGTTGACTTGTTCATGCTTGGCTGATTACGCAGATGCATAATACTGTCTACGCACAAGGCCGCGACTAACTAGCAAAACCTCCATTTTCGTTACCTTCGGTTATCAAGGGTTTCAATTCTCGTCCATTTTTTCCGCGAAAAATGAGTCTCGGTTTTCGTCGGTTGTCTCGGATTTCGTCGGCGTGCTCACATGACCTCGCTACTAATTTTGCGAAAATAAAGGGACATACGCGTTCTTCTGCTCATTTTGGCGTTGTTTATCGTTGTGTGAGCATCACTTGCTAATAATAAAATACGAGAGCGGCATTAAGATGGCAGAAATCAGCCGCATGTACGGGAAGTCACCATCCACAATAACTTCTATAGTGGCGAAAAACGAAGCAATAAGGGAGACTAATATAGAGAAAGGTATGAATGTGCTAACGAAGCAGAGATCGCAAACAATTGAAGATGTCGAACAGTTATTATTAATTTGGATTAACCAAAACCAGATAGGTGGTGAGTCTGTTTCGGAGGCAATCATATGTGAAAAGGTCAGACTATTGTATGCCGATCTCATTAAGAAAATGCCTGGGACGAGTGATAGTGTACTTAGTGATTTATTTATTTATTTTTTTTTTTGCGCTCCCTCGCTTTGAACTCAAGCGTAGTCCATATACACTAGTTATAGTAGTGATGGGCTGCATTTTGAGAGTGGTTTAGCTTTCCATATTAACAATGTCCCTCACCATCAGGCGAACCCACTCCGACTTTAGAGGTACTTGTAATTTACGTCCCCAAGTCAAGGATGACAGGTCAACATTTTAATCCAGCTGTCAAGTGTAAGGGTTGAACGGCTTACCTCGGCATCAGCACACCGGATGTTTAAGAACACGCGCTCTTATCTATTCGGCCATGCGGACCGGCACTTAGTGATGTTAAAGCCAGCAGAGGATGGTTTAAAAAATTCACAAGGCTGCCTAGTAACACTATACACTGGGGCCGAAAAATTGTATCTCTATTGTATAGAGAAATTTATTCTCCATAAAATGTGTGTTTTTTAAATTTATTTTTATGTATTTTGAAATTTCTAGAACGAATTAATTGGATTGATATGGAAATAAATGCCTCGGTTTTGGTCGGTTTCGGACTTCGTAGATTGTTTTCGGACGGATTATCGACGAAAACCGAGGTTTTACTGCACTAACTACGCGATGACATAGCTGTCACAAAATAGACCACCGTGATTAACCAGTGATGACAATAAAAGGCGTTCGGATTAACGATATGTTCGAGGCCACAGGTTGTTTCAACAAATACAGAAAAAAAAAACAGTCTGCGTTGCAGCTGCACGTGTTTACATCTGGTGGGCAAAATAAGAACATTCGGTGGTGAGTGAGATGAATCTATACACCACTTTGACAGTTCAAAAACAGGTAGGATTCAAGCGGAAGTTCCCGGCTCGGGAGAAAACAGTCCGTCTGTCATTGAGAGTTTCCGGACATCAAGCGAAATGGAGGCTGTGATTGTCATCACTCGACAGAAGTTTGGCGGCTTGTTATTGAAAACTGTTGTTGGGACCATACAGTAACTCGCTAGCTTGTTTTGGATGTCAAAACATGGGAGGACGAATCTGACATTGATTAAGCCAGGGGAGATAGATTCCTGACAATGGAGGATCTGCCCATAATAACACCTGTGTAGATAAAGAATAACGTCACGTGACCAATTTTAGGCGTTTGCCAAAAACCCGATTTGGGGACAACGAGTGTAACTCAAACCGTGGATTAGGATGGACGTGTTTTGTTGGAGAGCTCTACAGTGTTAGATTAATTAAAAATTAACTAGCATGTGTCGTTATGGCAAAGTGTAGTAGCCCTCCAGGAATGAGGCGGGTTTGCATAAGGTAGTTAATATAGCCTATTTAGGCCTAATTAATATAGGCAGTAGTCTTGTTAAAACTAGAGTGTGATGATTAGCACTGTTAGTTAAAAACTGGTTAACGTAGGGAAGTGGTAATTGGCTCTGTTGGTTGAAAATAGATTAGTGAAGTATTGATAAGCTTTACTAGTTGAGAATTGAGTAATGAGGGATAATTGGGATATTCCAGTGGGTGTCCCTGGTGGGCGGGGTTCCGCATTCTGTTTGTTGATTTTTTTTTTCTTGTCTTGTCCTGATGATAACCAATGTGTTGAGTCATATGTCCCTGACAGAGTTAGGTTCATTGTATTTTGCTTACCAAGGGTCAATGGCCACGATCATCTAATAGAGATCAGTGACGGAGAGGCTATCGCCAGTTGTATTATCTATTTTACAGGTTCCCTCTGGTCGGGATGAAGAACACAGAACAATTGTAAAATCCGATCCCGGATAGATTATGATGCAGAAAGATTGGCCAGCAACTTTCTCAATGGGTCTCTAATGGAATAATTTGATCAACATTGCTCAGTGGAGCTGAATGGTAGAATTATCCTACATGATAAGTACCTAATGAGTTGTAGGTCATACCAGTCTTTAACACACCAGTAGTGATGGATGTTCAGTCCACATATGACGAGAACAGTAGCGACTGATGTTCACATTGGAGGAAAGATAACATTTAAGTGTAGTTGTTCCACGTATCAAGGAAGTCTTAACCTTCAGACAATATCTAGAAAATATAGACATCTATTTTAGTCTAGATACAATGACTGTTTAAGAGTGAAAACTATAGAACATTTCGCAGGAAGGATAAACGTCATGTTCATAGGACAGTGTTCCATGATTTTTTCACTGCGCGGGAATTATGAAGTCTGAGTTTCTATAAACTATTAGGAACAGTTTGTTTTTTTTTTTTGTTTTTTTATGAACAAAAATAGTATCGTTCACGGATTATATATTTGGATGGGAATCAGATCTCATGGTCCTTAGAGCTCCTCGAGGAGGACATGTCTGGAGAGAAGGACATGACTTCGGTGAGGTCCATTGTGCTGATTCTTGTGATGTCGTGTAATCCTTGCCATGATGAATGGACTCTGATCATGAACTCTGTGGCCTGACCTATACATTTACATTAGAATACACGACACACATTTTCTTCGCATACACGTCTCATATACGTTACACTTTTCTTTTAATAAATTAATCTTTATTAATTTTTAGAAGCAAGAGTTGTTGAGTATGTTGCGTTGTGGAAGTATGAGAGGGGGCATAGTACGACAGTGAGAGAGAGATAGGGAAAGGTGTCCATGGGCTGATGGAGTGTGTTGGACGGAAGCTGGTGGATTCTCCAGGATATTGATAAGGGAAAAAAATTATAATGTGGGTGTTGACTCCCCCAACTCCAGAGACGACAATTTAAAGGAAGACACGACATTATTGGGGGCTCGTCCGGGATCTTTGGAAAGTGGGATCTCTCGTACACGTGATCCTTGGACAGCGGGATCTCGCGTACATGTGATCTTTGGACAGCGGAATCTCTTGTAAAAGTGATCTTTGGACAGCGGGATCTCTCGTAAACGTGATCCTTGGACAGTGAGATCTCCTGCAAGCAGGATCCTTTGACAGGGGGACGTTCTGACAACGGGGTCTTTTGACACGGGATCCTTAGTTATAAGACGGAGATATCATAATGGAGAATCCAGCTAGAGTGAATGTGGATAGGGGCTAGGACAAATATCTTACCTGTTCACACTTCACACGTCTGCATAGGTCTGTGGTCCTGACTCTACTCTTGTCACTGAGTGATTGTGTTGTGTTGTGTGGTGTGTTGTATATATATAGATTAATAGTATTTTGTCATGAGCTATATATTTGTTTAAAGATAATCTATACTCGATCTGTTGAGTTACATCTCTGTAAAATGGCCACTCCTAAACTAACCACTGCAGAATTAAGGGCAAAGGGGGAAGACATGGGATTGTCGGGTTCGGCTCTAACGGATTACATACAGGAATTGGAGAGAGAGTATTGTCAAGCAGAAAGGGAAGATCGAAAGGCCGAGTTGGAATTGAGAAGGATGGAGTTGGAACAAGAAGCTAGGAAATTAGAATCAGAACAAGCTGCGAAGAAACTTGAAGCTGAACAGGCTGCTAAGAAATTAGAAGCTAAACAGGAAGCACAGAAAAGGGAGCAATAGTACCGGATGCGGGAACTCGAGCTCAAGAGGCAATCTAATGGGGAAACTGAGGGAGCAGTTGGAGGTTCCTCCGCCTCAGGCTCAACCCCAGCAGGTGGACATGGTTACCATGCTATGAAGTTTCCTCTAGCGGTCTACGAGGAGGACAAAGAGAAGATTGACCAGTACCTTCAACGCTTCGAGGCCATGTCTGTTGCTATGGGTCTGGACCGTGACAAATGGTGTCTTAAGCTATCCCAAGGTTTACGGTGGGCCGGCTACGAGGTTTATTCTCGCCTGCCACCAGGACATGAGAACAATTATGACGAATTGAAGACGGCTCTGCTGAAACGTTTCGAGGTTTCGTCACATACCTACCGGAAAAAATTTCGAGCAGCGAAACGAGAACCGGGGGAGTTGTTTGCCGCCTACAGTTTGCGTCTAAAATCCTATCTCCATAAGTGGATGGAATTGGCTGGGTTCGCACATGACTATGAGAGTTTGGAAGAGCTCATGGTGGTCGACCAGCTGAAGAAGCAAATGTCAAAACCTCTCAGGACGTTTCTGGGAGAACAAGGATCGGAACGTATTGACCTCGTGACAAAATTAGCAGAACGGTTCGTCGAGGTACATGGGGGGGGGGGGCAGGGGAAAACCTTTCCGCCAACACCAAAGGTCAGGAAAAACATGACAAGAAGAAAGCCAAAAACTCAGGAACCAAAAAAGGGGAACCTTATGTGCAAAAATCAGAGGATAGTTCAGAGAAGAAGAAGGAGGGAAGCAAGAGCACTTCAAGCTCTACACCAAAACGACCGTGGTCGGAGAAGTGGTGTTCAATTTGTAAGTCACCCTCTCACAATACGAGGGACTGCAAATCGAAGGCTAAGAACCCTCATTTCGCAGCATGTCAAGTGACTTCCAATGAGGGTGTAACGGAAAATGCCAAGGTCAACAAGGAAGCTCGCAACCAGGAGAGCTCACTCAAGTCCGGCACTAGAAAATCTAGGACAGGGAAATGGTGCAACCAATGCAAGTCAAACACGCACAATGCTATTGACTGCAGGGGAAAGTCAGGAGACTTTAAATTCGTCGTGGGCCTCGGGAAACCTAAGGTGGAGCCCACTGAACAGGTCGAGGCCGAGGAAGAGACTCCAGACCAGGAAAAACCACCTGTAGTGGAATTGGTAGAGGTTAACAGTCGTCAAGTGGAGTGTTTGTACAACACAGGACTGGACGGGGAGGCCGTGATTTCTGCGGATCTGGTACATCCAGAACAATTCACAGGTGAGACCATGGAGATACAGCCTGCACAGAAGAGTGCTGTGGCCATGAAGTTGCCCATTGCTAATGTGGAGATTCGGTCAAGATATGTCACCGGCACAATCAAGGCTGCTGTATTGACCGATCCCATTTTTCCCATCATCCTCGGTTGCCGGTATGTCTTTCTGGGAATGCCCAGGGAGCCAATCCATATGGGAGCAATACAGACTCGCTCTCAGACGAGAACGAAAGAGGCAGAAGCAATTGTGACTAACCCACTGCCGGGGGAGCTACGAACTGCCCAGAGTGAGGATGCTACTTTACGTCCTTGCTACAAAAAGCTGCAGAAAAGTGCTGATCCACCAGGACGGGGACAGTACTACATGAAGAACAGGATACTCTACAGGAGAGCAGGAAGGGGAGACAACCTATACGGTCAGTTGGTCGTCCCGAAAGCTCACCGGGCCCAGATTCTTCATATGGGGCATACCATCTCCTTTAGTGGACACATGGGTATTGCCGCCACCATGCAGAGGATTTCCTGCCACTACTATTGGCCCGGAATGACAGAGGATGTGCGTCGATATGTGAAGTCATGCCCTGAGTGTCAGAGGGTGGCACCGAAACACTGGACAGCACCGGTGGTGTTGGGTGAGATGCCCACATGAACTCTCCTTTCGAGAGGGTAGCCATCGATATCGTGGGTCCACTTCCCAGGACTAGGAAGAGGAACATGTATATACTCACAATAGTGGATTGCTGTACAATGTGGGGTGAAGCCATACCGTTGACCACGATTGACTCGAAACGAGTGGCGGACGCACTGATGGAGGCCTTTACCAGATTAGGCTTTCCTGATCAAATTCTGACGGACAATGGGTCCCAGTTTTGTGGAAAACTCATGGAGGAGGTATTTAGGGTGTTCCATTCTAACCACATACATACTAGCCCTTACCACCCTCAAGCCAATGGACAAGTAGAGCGTTTCAACGGCACGTTGATGACCATGCTCAGGAAACTGGCACAGGAAAAACCTGATAGGTGGGATGAATATATCCCAGCAGCACTCTTTGCCTATCGGGAGGTTCCTCATGGCTCAACAGGACTACCACCCGCTACGTTGCTGTTTGGTCGTCCAATCAAAGGACCGTTGGAAGCCATGTTGAGGAGTTGGACTGAAGAGGGGACGTCAGAAGAAGTGATCTCTTCCTATAAATACGTGGAGGAACTGAAAGAAACACTCCACAAGGGATGGACTCTTGCGAATCAAAACTTGAAAAAGGCCAGAAAAAGACATGCGGCTTACTACAACCGTAGGTCTAAAGACAGATCTCTAGAGGTGGGAGACACAGTCTTGTTGCTACTCCCAACGGGAAACAACAAACTGGAGATAGGTTGGCAAGGACCATTTCCCGTGGAAAGGGTGATATCCAGAACCAACTATCAGATCCGGATCCGGAGAAAGTCGAAGATTTTCCATATCAATCTCTTGCGGAAATACGAAGAGAGACCAGGAGACAAGGCAGCGCACCTCATGGCAATGGCAGTTGCAGTGGAGACTGAAGTGGGAACCAGCGAGGGCAGGGAATATCCCCTGGTACACCAGGAAACCTACAAGGATGTGCAAGTGAACCCTAATCTGACCTCCCAGGAGAGGGGAAAGATAACCCAGGTTCTCAAGTCTCATAAGGGGATACTGACTGATAAACCAGGACGAACGAGGTTGGTGGAGTTCGAGATGACTTTGACCACACAGGAGCCTGTTCGCCAAAAGGTTTACCCAGTGTCATTCTCTAAGGAAAAGGCCCTGGAGGAGGAAATACAGAAACTGTTGGAGGATGACGTGATTGCGCCATCCACATCCCCATACAATGCAGGGGTAGTTTTGTTACGGAAACCAAGTGGAGAACACCGGTTGTGTATAGACTACAGACTTCTGAACAGTCACACACAATTTCAGGTGGAACCTTTGCCGAATCCAACGCAGTTATTCGCTAGGCTCCATAAGGCTCGGTACTTTTCAAAGGTGGATCTGAGTCGGGGTTACTATCAGATACCAGTCAAACCGGAGATTCGACCACTGTTGGCTTTCAGTACACCCAGTGGACACTACGAATTCAAGGTCATGCCCTTTTGACTCAGCAATGCACCTAGTGTGTTTACACACATGATGATTACTTTACTAGATCCTTTACAGTATCCGGCCATCATCTCATTCATGGATGATATTCTGATTTCCAGTGACAGCTTGGATGACCACTTGCAATCCTTGGAGATAGTGTTTAATAGACTCAAGGAAGCAGGGCTTACTGCTCGTCCAACCAAGTGCATGATTGGTTACCAGACTCTGGAATTTCTAGGTCACACCATCACTCCAGGACACATTGTCCCAGAAGAGAAGAACCTGGAGAAAATCAGAAATGCACCAAGGCCAAAAACGAAGAAGGATGTGCGATCTTTTCTCTCGTTGTGTGGGTTCTACCACAAATTTATCCCACATTTCACAGAACTGGGAGCTCCATTGACGGAAACCTTGAAAAAGGGATTCCCGGACCAAATCATTTGGACACCAGAATGTGAGATTGCCTATAGCCAGTTAAAGGAGGCCTTGGTCAGCAAACCTGTATTACAGCTCCCTGATCTTTCCAAACCATTTGTGTTGAGAACGGATGCGAGTGCGATTGGGATTGGGGCAGCCTTGTTACAGGAAGGAAAAGACGATGCTTCGGTTTTGAAACCTGTAGCATACGCAAGTAAGAAACTTCTACAGGCTGAGAGCAATTATTCAACCGTCGAGAGAGAGAGTGCTTGTCCCTCGTATGGGCAGTGTAAAAATTCCAGCCATATTTGTATGGAGTTAAGTTTCGGGTCCATCGGATCATCAGCCCCTGATGTTCCTGGCTACTTCTCAGAAGCTCAACGCCCGTTTGATGCGGTGGTCGTTGTTACTTCAACCCTATAATTTCACAGTGGAGTACATTCCTGGGAAGGAAAATGTTGGAGCGGACTTCTTGTCAAGACACCCAGCTCCTGAAGAAGAGGAATGAATCATCTGGATTGAACTCACGGTGGAGAAGAGTGAGATGGACTACTCTCTTGAGAGGGGGCCTATGTCACAAAATAGACCACCGTGATTAACCAGTGATGACAATAAAAGGCGTTCGGATTAACGATATGTTCGAGGCCACAGGTTGTTTCAACAAATACAGAGAAAAAAAAACAGTCTGCGTTGCAGCTGCACGTGTTTACATCTGGTGGGCAAAATAAGAACATTCGGTGGTGAGTGAGATGAATCTATACACCACTTTGACAGTTCAAAAACAGGTAGGATTCAAGCGGAAGTTCCCGGCTCGGGAGAAAACAGTCCGTCTGTCATTGAGAGTTTCCGGACATCAAGCGAAATGGAGGCTGTGATTGTCATCACTCGACAGAAGTTTGGCGGCTTGTTATTGAAAACTGTTGTTGGGACCATACAGTAACTCGCTAGCTTGTTTTGGATGTCAAAACATGGGAGGACGAATCTGACATTGATTAAGCCAGGGGAGATAGATTCCTGACAATGGAGGATCTGCCCATAATAACACCTGTGTAGATAAAGAATAACGTCACGTGACCAATTTTAGGCGTTTGCCAAAAACCCGATTTGGGGACAACGAGTGTAACTCAAACCGTGGATTAGGATGGACGTGTTTTGTTGGAGAGCTCTACAGTGTTAGATTAATTAAAAATTAACTAGCATGTGTCGTTATGGCAAAGTGTAGTAGCCATCCAGGAATGAGGCGGGTTTGCATAAGGTAGTTAATATAGCCTATTTAGGCCTAATTAATATAGGCAGTAGTCTTGTTAAAACTAGAGTGTGATGATTAGCACTGTTAATTGAAAACTGGTTAACGTAGGGAAGTGATAATTGGTTCTGTTGGTTGAAAATAGATTAGTGAAGTATTGATAAGCTTTACTAGTTGAGAATTGAGTAATGAGGGATAATTGGGATATTCCAGTGGGTGTCCCTGGTGGGCGGGGTTCCGCATTCTGTTTGTTGATTTTTTTTCTTGTCTTGGCCTGATTATAACCAATGTGTTGAGTCATCTGTCCCTGACAGAGTTAGGTTCATTGTATTTTGCTGAGCAAGGGCCAATGGCCACGATCATCTAATAGAGATCAGTGACGGAGAGGCTATCACCAGTTGTATTATCTATTTTACATGTTCTCTCTGGTCGGGATGAAGAACACAGAACAATTGTAAAATCCGATCCCGGATAAATTATGATGCAGAAAGATTGGCCAGCAACTTTCTCAATGGGTCTCTAATGGAATAATTTGATCAACATTTCTCAGTGGAGCTGAATGGTAGAATTATCCTACATGATAAGTACCTAATGAGTTGTAGGTCATACCAGTCTTTAACACACCAGTAGTGATGGATGTTCAGTCTACATATGACGAGAACAGTAGCGACTGATGTTCACATTGGAGGAAAGATAACATTTAAGTGTAGTTGTTCCACGTATCAAGGAAGTCATAACCTTCAGACAATATCTAGAAAATATAGACATCTATTTTAGTCTAGATACAATGACTGTTTAAGAGTGAAAACTATAGAACATTTCGCAGGAAGGATAAACGTCATGTTCATAGGACAGTGTTCCATGATTTTTTCACTGCGCAGGAATTATGAAGTCTGAGTTTCTATAAACTATTAGGAACAGTTTTTTGTTAGGAACAAAAATAGTATCGTTCACGGATTATATATTTGGATGGGAATCAGATCTCATGGTCCTCAGAGCTCCTGGAGGAGGACATGTCTGGAGAGAAGGACACGACTTCGGTGAGGTCCATTGTGCTGATTCTTGTGATGTCGTGTAATTCTTGCCATGATGAATGGACTCTGATCATGAACTCTGTGGCCTGACCTATACATTTACATTAGAATACACGACACACATTTTCTTCGCATACACGTCTCATATACGTTACACTTTTCTTTTAATAAATTAATCTGTATTAATTTTTAGAAGCAAGAGTTGTTAAATATGTTGCGTTGTGGAAGTATGAGAGGGGGAATAGTACGACAGTGAGAGAGAGATAGGAAAAGGTGTCCACGGGCTGATGGAGTGTGTTGGACGGAAGCTGGTGGATTCTCCAGGATATTGATAGGGAAAAAATATTATAATGTGGGTGTTGACTCCCCCTACTCCAGGGACGACACTTTAAAGGAAGACACGACAATAGCTAGTCTCCTCTAATGACATATTATGTTGTTTTCCTCTCTTGTGGACCCCGGTGAGACAAAGTGCATATTTTCATCACAATTCTAGTTGTAGTTCATTATTTCCTTGGATTTCCATAATACCATTGCTTTCAACTGTCAAACTGTCTGTCATCTACTGACTATAGTACCTAGTGGTGTAGGGCATGGGGAAGGGGGTGGGGTGGGGTTCTTGACACTAAGGAATTAAGGCCGCCTGGCTTGTACAGTCCGCGGCGAGCTGTGCAGGTTAGTTTTCTTTTTGTCCCCGACAGAAAAATATTCCTGAAGGAGAACCCGGCGCTCTAGCCACTCGACCAGCCGCTGCTCATTGCTGTCAAAGCTTCTCTCTATTTCCATTTTTTCTTCTGTTATCTTCATTTTCACGTTGTTGAAGATGAGGACCCCTACGGGAATGTCCTTGGTGATGTGACGTCGGTTCTTGGCTCAACTCAAATTTTAATTTTCTATACAAAACATGTGTATTTTTTTACTGTGTTCTTTGATCTAGTTTTTATTTGTATTAAAAGTTAGTTGCATGTTCTTTACAGAACGTCACAATCAACCCCAGCAATTAATGACTGTGATGGTCTGGGAAATTGTGAGTTCAGTAATTTGCCATTGCTTTCTCATAATATTGTGAAATTGAAAGCAAAGCAGTCTGCTCCCAAATTGCCGGCGCTCATTGCCCTCAAGCCACAGACTTATATTTTGTTAAATTATGATTCATATATTATTATTCCAATTATTGCAGTGTTAACAATTCAGCATGGCCGAATGGATAGGAACGCGCTTTCTTAAACATCCAGTGTGTTGGTGCCGAGATTAAGGGGTTGAACCCTTACACTGGACAGTTCGACTAAAATGTTGACTTCTCCTCCTTGACTTGGGGACGTAAATTACAATGTACTGAAGTCGGAGTGAGTTCGACTGATGGTAAAAGACACTGATAATAGGGAAAGCTAATCCAGACGCAACATTCAGATAGAATGAAGTGTGTATAGACTCCGCTTGAATTCAAAGTGAGCCAGCGCTTAAAAAATAAAAACAAAATTAAAGTATGTGGGATGGGCATAGTTAATTTCTTTAACAATTTGTGTGGCCGTTTTTATGAGGCCAGTAAAAAATTATTAGTTATTTATGATTTGTGATTATTACCATTGAAAGACCACTTTTAGGAATTAAAAGTAAATGTGGAACTTTGAAAGTTGGTTATAAAATATAAGTAAGCAAAGTTTAGACAAATTTTCTTTAAGTAAACTAATCGCATTATTATTAAACTTATAGCATCTGACTAATTTCTTAATAACTTCCTTTCCTAAAGAAAAGAGAAGAGAATTTTAGTTAACTGGTGATATTATAACTAGGTATACAATTTTCATTTTTAATTTCCAGTAGACTCCCTTGTCATAATATTAGATGTTTATGTCCCCTCTCATTGCTCATCTAGGTGTTTTTCTTTTAGATATCTAGTAATTCTGCAGAATGCTTGAACATAAGTGTTAATACGTGTAGTGATCAATCAAGGTATTACTATAATGTTATTATGATATTTTAAATATTCTCTAAGCAAACATAACTGCAACAGCATTTGGCAGAGAGAGAGAAAGAGAGAGAGAGAGAGAGATGGAGAGAGAGAGAGAGAGAGAGAGAGAGAGAGAGAGAGAGAGAGAGAGAGAGAGAGAGCGCGCGAGAGAGAGAGCGAAAGCGAAAGAGAGAGAGAGAGAGAGAGAGAGAGAGAGAGAGAGAGAGAGAGAGAGAGAGAGAGAGAGAGGGTTGTGGGGGGAGAACTATTTGTTCAAAATGAATGAAATTTACAAACGTAAATGGCATTTCCTCTAAACATAATAATTATCTACATAAACCTCATAAACTTGCACGGCCTTTCGCCAGTGCGAAAATAAGTGCATGCAGGTCTTGACTGTGCCAGACCAGGTTTTGTTCTGCTCACTTCGCCTATTAATCGTCATCTCTCATTCCTATCACCTAGGCCATAGCTACCAGTCACACCACTCACCTTCTCGTTGTTCCTTTGGCGTTGAAATCCCCGAGGATGACAGTCATTTCAAATTTTTACACTGGTCCTCGGCCATGTCTAATTCGTTATATCATTCCAGAAGCCCTTGGCATGAGAACGTGAGGCGAAGAAATTCATTGGCATTGAGAATCTTTCGATTTTACTGAACCCTTGTTTTCCACAAATCCACATTGTTCTTCTCCTATTTATACAGTAGTACCTCAGGTTGCGAACTTAATTCGTTCCAGAACTCGGTTCGTATCCCGAAACGTTCGTAATCCGAAACATTGAAATCAATTAAATAGAGACAATCCGATTAAAGATGAAAGAATCGTTCTTTTTTTTATTAACATCCGGTCGTTTACCTGACAAAACGCAAAGAATACGTGTACTTCACGTATTAATTAAAGATTGATTGATTGATTGATTGATTTCGGAACCGACATTACAGCATTCGGGGCATTCCAATAAGCGCTTCGTACCCATCCTCAGCAGCCAACGAAGAGTTCCAACACTAATAGTTCCAGTAGCAATCTGATTATATGTCCGTCTCCCCTTTCCGCTGAGCGTCGAGCTTCGGCCAGATCCCCTCGTTACACCTCGCTGCCTCATTCTTACCAGCCTATGGTGATCTATCTGCTCCTCCGATGTGTACACGTGCTCCCACAAGGCCGCAACCACGTCTGCTTGTCATGCATCAATACTCCACCAAGTTTTGCCGAACCAGCCAATATGTCCGCCTCCAAGACAAAAGATCCAGGCGATGCTTGCCACCCGTGACCTCCATAGCGAAGCAAGCCACTCTGCACGAAGCTTGAATGTCCTCACCCTACTCAGCATGCTTTCTGAGTCAGTTACAATCACGTGTGTGTGGGTGGGTGTGTGTGTGTGTGTGTGTGTGTTTCGTATTCTCCATCCAGCGGAAAGCTGCACTGACCGCCTCCACCTCCATTCTTAAGCTAGATGTTGTGGTATCATACGCCAGGCTCTCCTGCACCAAACGTCGACCATTAGCTTTTGCTAAGAATCCCCAGGCACTTCTCCTGCCTCTCAACACCGAACCATACGTGTAGATAATCACATCACCCGGGCGAGCATTATCCTGAATTAGTTGCTGGATTTCAACTTTCGTGGCCCCTGCTGGCCACTCTCTGCACTCCCGGCTCAATGTGATTATAACTCTGCACAAGTCTGACTACTCCGCTGGCATTCTGACCAACTCCTCTCCTCGCCTAATGTTTTCCAAGATGCACACCTGTCTGATCGTATACTCCGCCTGAGCCATCCATGATATCCCTCTTATCAGTCTCTGACCCTTAACTTCGGCCAGCGCCTCATGCAACGGGTGATCTGTGTCTGCAGCTACTCTGAGGTATGCCTTCGCCTGCATCACCTTGAGCCTAACAGCAACAGTCTGCAGACCAAGGATGTAGTGCAGCATACACACTACTGGGGTGTCTCTGGTGCATCCAAGAATGACCCGCATAGCTTGGTTCTGTATGCGCTCTAATTTCACCAGCTGACCCTTTGAGACAGTGAGCAGTTATAGTCCATAATCAATCACTGGGTTGATCAAGTGCTGGTATAGTGTGAAGAGCATTCTCTGCTCTGTGTCCATTGCCACCATAGTTTTAAGTGCATTGAGTCCCTTTTGAGATCTTGTCTCGACCGTCTCCACATGGTCCTTGAAGGATAGACTCCTGTCAAATGTGATTCCCAGATACTTCAGTTTGTTCTCTCTGTTGACGATTCTACCATCTATCGTGAGGTTTGGGGGAATCATCTCTCACAATCCTGTTGTCCAAAGAGCACCACAAAACAGCCGCCGTTTCCGGGTGGATGACAGCACTCATATCAGTGCACCAATCAATCACTTTGTCTACTGTCACCTGCAGTTCCTGGGCTGTTTGATCCCTATCTCTCCCCTGCCTATATGCAAGAACATCATTTGCAAATCTTAGTATCCTTCCATCCCCTGGTGCTTCTAGGTTTGCAATCTTGCTCGTATACACGTGAAAGAGCACCGGTGAGATTGCAGATCCCTGTGGCAGTCCTGGGGTTAAAATATGTGGCTCTGAGGTCCACGCACCCAGAAGGAGAGCAACCCGACGAGAATGCAGGACGGCTGCTATCCTGTTCACCAACCAGGGATTGACCCCCTTCTCCATCAGTGCGGTCATCAAAATATCATAGCGAACTATTGTCAAAGACTCGATAGTACCACACCTCGTGAAGCCATAGCACAGTTGAGTAGACACTCAACAGGCCACGTTTGCCAGCAGAGTGCGATGTGAGGTAACACGCACGAAGGTGAAGGTGACCCCGCGTGGTGTGTAACCACGGGAGAGAGGTTAGGTAGACGGGAGACTGGACTTGAGGCGTTCACATCGTTTAGAATAGCGTTAGGAGTTTTGTGTTCACTAATAGATAGAACTAGCATAGGGTTAGCAGTTTGTGTTAGATAATTCTGTGGCTGTATATTGTGTATTGCATTAGCGACTGTTTACCGCTTGTAAGCGAGCCAACGGCAATAAAATGGACCATACATTTTGCCTCCCACACGACTTGCAAGTTGTCTTGTATGGGTGTGTGAGAAGTACCCGTTGAGGCCTGTCAGTTGAGTTGTTGACAGGCCAGGGTAATTGTGGTGTCAGAAAGTGGTGCTTGGACGAAAGCGCCAAGCTATACCCACAGTAAAAGGGTAATTGTGGTGTCAAGAAGTGAAGCTTGAACGAAAAGTTCAAGCTAATCCACTCATCCACGGGCTCGAGACTAGGGTTTCATTTTTGTAGTAACGATAATTTGTGCAGACAGGAGAATTTGCGAGCTAGAAATATGCCTATCGTGACAAAATAGTGTTTAATTGTGTTTATGATATATTTATTGAATAAAATCATGTATTCTTCGAAGCTGTAAGTATTAATATTCTTATTTTCTTATATTTATTCATATATTTACCAATTTATTCTTGAATAAGCACCAAACATGATTCACGGCGCAGGAATACACAGGCAGCCGACAATATTGATTTTTGAGATCTAAAAATAGCGCTGCGCGATGACGTAGATTGATTGACAGACAGTTGTTCTGCGTCATTAGCATAAAGCAGTCGAGTGTTTACAAAATCGCTTAGCGGCGGCCCGCCTGAATCTGTGCTGTATATTGTTTATTATTTACTTATTTAAGTTACTAAATGAATATATTTATTTGTTGACACATTATTATGTTATTTTGATTTCTTTACAAGCATTTATTCATTTTTGGGTCTATTTTCTCTTTGCTTATCGTCACGATGGAACTATTTTCGGTCTAAGCATCTGATACTTAGCTGCACAACGTTTACAGAAATTAACTAGGTTAGTAACGAAAGGCAATTATTGTTTAAAACAAAGACAGGACATTGACATTAAAATTAATTAATACATATTCTAGGTGTTCGTAAGTCTGTCATTGTCTAAGTCATTGTCCTTAGTTGTCGAGTAAATCATATCGTTTAGTAGGCGTGTTTACTGCTGCCCTATATATCAGAGGGCAAACAACAGCTGTGCACATACACCTGTGGGCCAAATACCGTGTGCTACGTACGAAACGTGTCGCCACCCCAGTGTACCAAACAAGGTGACCTGTGTCAAAGGAGCTTCGTTCCCACATTAAGCTGAGTACACTTATATATTTTGTCATGCAATTTGATTAATAGTGCATCTCTTTTCAGCTTGTAACGCGTTGACATATTTGTATACTCTGTTTTTCTGCAAGATAAATCTGGGCAGGGTAAAAACAGAAAGCACAACTGATAGTGATCAGATAAGAACAAACATAACATATCAAAGATAAATAACTGATTAAAGTCATCATTGCCTATCACTGTTAGCCAAGTACTAAAGTAAGATGGCAACTTTATCAGATTTCATAAAAGCAGGCAAAGAACTAGAATTAACAGGAAAAGAACTACAACAATATGCTGATCAGAAATTTAAAGAAACAAAAGAGGAACAAACACGAAAAGAGAATGCGGAGAGGGACGAACGCGCACGAGAAAGAGAACATGATAAGGAGATGAAACAAAAACAATTAGATCAAGAGAAAGAATTAAAACAAAAGGAATTAGATCTAAAGCAAAAAGAGATAGATGAAATGGCAAGAGTTAAAGAAAAACAAATTCGGGTAGAATCAGAGACACAATTAAAGATGAAAAGCATGGATGTAGACTCACACGCAGAGATCTCTGCCACTAAACTAAGAAGTCAACAAGAGGAAAATAAGTTCAACAAATACAAAAATATTATCAAACCATATTGTAAAGAGGACTCCATATCTGCCTGGACAGAGAATGTAGAGTATCAATTTAAATATCACCAAGTTCCTTTAGATATGTGGGCTCCGATTTACATGAAGAATCTAAGTGGTGAGCCCCTTAAAGTAATAGAGTCTATTCCTATTGAACTTAGATCTAGCTATCAATACATCCATGATAGGATTATGCAGCACTTTTTACTTGATGCCCCTGGGTATCAGGTTCAGTTCTCAAATTTAAAACCTAAACCTAGTGAAACTTTTATAGATTATTTTTCAAATGTGCAGAGTGTACTAAACAGGTGGCTTAAAGCAGCTAACATAGGAAAAGACTTTGATAGATTAAAAAACCTAATAGCTATGGACAAGTGTATATCTACTATACCTTCTCCTTTTGCTAAGTTTTTGCAGCAGTCGGACATTGAGAACATCGAGCAGTTCGAAAAAAAAGGTTCAGCATATTTTTCTTCTAACAGAGAGATTTTTAAGACCTCAAGTGACTCTGAGATAGTTTCCTTTGTCAAAGACCAATCAAAACACTATCAGGGTAACAGAAAACCTTTTCAGAAGTATGATAAGAAAGACAGAAAAGTTTCCAAATGCATGTACTGTCAACTAATGCACGACACTTATGCTATGTGCGACAAATCGCCGAATTATCCGGCGCATCTTGAAAATGTAATCAAGAAGCAGCAAAGCAAACGGTCTGCATACAGGCGTGCAATCAAATGTTTTTTTTGTTCCTCTTATGGCCATTATTCTAATAAGTGCCTTGGCCGCCAACGTTTGAAAGCTAACAACGCTATGTTGATTGACACCTCTTCAGATAGTGGTAGTGAGAATGAGTGTGAGATTGAAAGTGACTTACCAACTAACCAAGCAGAGGATGTGTGTGCTGCTAACGATATATTAAGCTTTGACAGCTGTGAACGATGTCACCAATTCCATGCAGACGGAATACTGGAATGTGGACATACAGTACCATGCTCATCTGAGAGTGTGAATGCAGCATTAGCCTCCAGAGGCAAGTTAGTGTTCCACAATGCAATGGTCAATGATGTACCATGCCAATGTTTGCTGGATAGCGGCAGCACCCTTATTGGTCTTCGAAAGGAACTAGTGAGTCCGGGTGATTACACAGGTGACACTGTGAAATGCCGAACCTTTTCGGGTAACGTTGAAATTTACCCTTTGGCAAAAGCCCGTATTGATTCTCCTTTTCTTTCCGGTACCTTTACTTGTGCAATACTTAACAACCCTTGTACAGATTTAATTTTGGGGTGCTTACCTCAACTGAAACAATGTACTAGTGAAGAAATAGTTGCATGGGAGAAATTAAATGCAGCTAAGGCAACAACCAGAGTTGACACTTCAAAACATCATGACCCATTGCAAAATGAGACACTACTAATGCTTTTTCCAACCAGCACAGATGACAAAAACACACAAAAACTTATACACCAGCAGAAATCTGATTTTAATGTGTCTCCATACTTAAAATTGTCAAAAGGCAAAGCCAAAATGACCAAGAATGCATCTTGGTTCGTTAGACGTAATAATGGCATTTCAACTACATGTCATATTACTAGTAACCATGAACAGGTGTTACTTGAACAACATCAGTTAGGTGTGCTAAACAATGCACACAAAACACCATGTGCGAGTCATCGTGCATACAGCAATGCCAGGCCAAGTTTTTTCAATAACATAAAATTATTTTGTCATGATCTATTTGCTGGTAATGGCTGTCATCAATTGATACAAAAGTTGAAGGGTAAACATCCTACAGCTGAAATACAACCCTCTACACTGGCACCCAAGCCATTTGATAGAGGAAGGGTCAGTTCTACCACAAGCACACAAACAAATGTGCGAAAACAAGTAATCTGGAACTTGATCAAGACAGATTTAGGCTACTTCCATACAAACGAAATGGCAAGGACCATTCAAAGTAGCACATAACCATGGTACATGTTGACTATGAAATATCGATAAACAGACACTTAGAGATATTCCATGTCAACATGCGAAAACCTCACTTTTCAAGACAAGAGACAGAAGTAGTGACAGACGAACAGATTGCACCAACACCAAGTGATCAGACGACAGACATACACAACGCAACTACACTAGTTAGTGAGACTGGCAAATCCGACGAGGGGCATATATGTAGTGAACTTATAGAATACACATGAATAAATCAGAATACTGATGACTGGACAATACACCTACTGAAACTGAGACATGCCTTTGACAGAGTGCGACGCTTCGGTCTCACTGTCAAACCAGCAAAGTCAAATTAGGCCTAAAATAAATTCATTTTTGGGTCATGTCATTTCTCAAGTCCAACTGTAGACTGACCTGAAAAGTAGTACCAAAATTATGAATCTGACCATGTCTAACAGAAAGAAACAGGTCAGAAACCTTTTGGGATTAGTAAATTACTCAGAAATCACAAATATATTTTCCAATGTCTTAAAATCTTCTGGAAATGAAATGTGAAAGATGCATTATTAATTCCTGCATTGTCAAAATTGAAGATCCTTTTTTGTAAATATTCCAATCCCTCCGCTTGCCTAATCCTAGGCTCATTTATTATCTTAGGTCATATGCCAGCAGAATCTCCATCACTGCAGTACTAGGCCAAATTTTTTTTTTTTGAGGGCATCTTCCATCCGCTTTGCTACGTGAGCAGTAAGATCACACATGCTGAGTCCAGGGATTCCATATCACAGTTGCAACCCTAGGCTTCATCTATACGGTGAGAAGGCTCCATCGAGTTCTGACGGATGTTCACTGCATTGTCCAGACCGACAACTCCCTGATCACGGTCATACATAGTGGTGTGCATCAAAATGACCGGATATTCAGGTGGTCACTAGTTTTACCATCTGGGGTAAAAATACCTGAAATCCAATAGTTAAATGTAGACTGATGGTTGGTACATGAATATCTGATAATATAAGATCTAAAATAGCTTACATACATATCCACATTGTTGGTGTAGTCATGTACCAAAACAATGAACTATCATGTGTCCGTGGACATCAGATTAAGAACTGTGCTGCTATACTTAGATACCACCGTGTGAACTAGGACAGCTCATTTCCAACTAAGCTCCATTCCGGTGTATCATATATATGAACCGCAGAAAACAGTGTCAGAACAGTGCTTAATTACAGACACGAAAAGACAGAGCTACAACACCAGCGAACTCTACACGTGCACTACCGAGAGAACATTAAGATGACTGTGTAATGTATTTCAGATACCCAGGCAAAGTGTGTGGTTATATTATGCCTATACAACCATTGCACATACATGAAGGCAACTACTAACCTGTGTAAACCAAATACTATGTATATAAACTTATTGTGATATGTAATATAATATTTTAAGATAGTGATAAATTAGATGTAGGTTAGGAACTATAACAGTTCTCATTTATTTTAATAATGTAGTTAGTACAGTAATTAACCCATTAAAATTAGATTAGAATATTAGTTTAGACATAAGAATAGTTTATTACAAGTTAAATTAAATTTATGATATGAAAAGTACCATTTAGATTGTTATATTTCACTTAGTTTCATTGTAGTTAGTTTATTCCATCTTAATGAAACCATACCATCTTTCAAATATTACCATTTATTAGTATCATCATTTTACATCATAATAGATTAAAAAGAGTAGATAAGGTAACATACAGCATTTACACCAGTTAGATTAAGAACATCACTCATATAATTCCTTTGTGCATTTAAAAACATTATTTAGCATAGTATTTAGAAAAGTACATAAATTGTGGTCACATAATCCATTTAATTAAGGTACATAACTCACATCACAACAATTGCATTTAAATAGTTAGATTACATCACTTAGATTAGAAAAAAATAAGAAGTAATATAATCATATAATTAACATAACAAATTTAATAAATTTAGGTAACACATTAAATACTTAGTTATAGAATTAGAATGGTATGTTAGAATGTAAAGTTTTCGTTAGTGAAATTGTGTTAGTGTGAATGTGTTGTCTGTAATATAGTTTAGAACTTAGATTACAGTATTTTGGGTTTCATAACAAGTGAATGTAGTCACGAATTAGTGTTATACACCTGTTTGTGGCCACATTGAACCAAATTATGACACTCAAAAAAAGCTAACATACATACACATAGAATTTATAAATAGAGGATAGAAATTAGATTAGTAGATTTATTACATCCAAACACACAAACAAACAGAAAAACAAACATATAAATTGCATACACTATTTGTAGATCAAAGACAGATAACTATGGGGCCAGGGGACATAATAGACAACGAAGAACTAAATTAACAGTGAAATAAAGTCTTACGCGCGGAAGCGAAGGAGGTAAAGCCTGTCGCACACACTCTTGTAGAATGGTTGTTAAATATTATATGGGGGACATGAAATAATTCATGTGTTGACCCTAAGAAAGTCAACTTTGTATGGGTAGTAAGTTAATTTACTATGTGAGGGCAGGTCTTATAAGACAACGGTCCGGTTCAGACATACCTCTGATAAATATAATATAGCATGTGAGAAGGGGCTCACGCCAACCAGTCAAGTTTGTGGCGATTGCCAGTAGCCAAGTAAGGCTTTGCTACATTGTGACAATAGTTATTAATAGTCTATTGGAATACCCAAAGCCAGGTTATCTAGAGTCTTTGACAAAAATTAGAGACACTAATTTTTTGTTTAGGAACCTCTTGCGTCACAACCAATGAGTGAAAGTTGATGACGCAACACAAGAGGGGTGGGTGTGTGTCAAAGACTCGATAGTACCACACCTCGTGAAGCCATAGCACAGTTGAGTAGACACTCAACAGGCCACGTTTGCCAGCAGAGTGCGATGTGAGGTAACACGCACGAAGGTGAAGGTGACCCCGCGTGGTGTGTAACCACGGGAGAGAGGTTAGGTAGACGGGAGACTGGACTTGAGGCGTTCACATCGTTTAGAATAGCGTTAGGAGTTTTGTGTTCACTAATAGATAGAACTAGCATAGGGTTAGCAGTTTGTGTTAGATAATTCTGTGGCTGTATATTGTGTATTGCATTAGCGACTGTTTACCGCTTGTAAGCGAGCCAACGGCAATAAAATGGACCATACATTTTGCCTCCCACACGACTTGCAAGTTGTCTTGTATGGGTGTGTGAGAAGTACCCGTTGAGGCCTGTCAGTTGAGTTGTTGACAACTATATTGTAAGCATCCTCGAGATCAAGCGCTGCCGCCATCGTTTCCTGCCTACTCTGAAACCCCTCATAAACGTCAAAGGTAAAAGTAGCTGCATTTGACCAGGTATCTTTTCCTGGCCTGTAGCTCCCCGGGCCTTTTGGAAGAAGCTTCCCCCTTTCCAAAAAATCCTGCAGCTTAACAGCGACTATCTTCTCTAAAATCTTCCCAAATGTATTTTAAAGGGTGATGATCCTAAAGCCGCTAAGCTTTGAATGATCCTTGAATGATTCTATTAATTAAAGAGAAAGAAAACAAACCAAATAAATTAAATGTAAAATAAAAATAAAAACAGATTTATTATATCTTTCTTCCCAAGAAAAGGCTCATAGGAAATAAGTCGCTTTCTTTGCTATTCTGAATCATTAGTTTCAGGAGTTTCTTGTCGTTGTTTCTTGGCAATCAACAGGGCATCTTTCTACACCAAGAAACTATCAAGGGAGATTTGTCGCTTCCTTTGTTGGAGAATCTTTCTGAAATGGGCCATCGCGTTTTCATTGATCAGGTTTACTGCCCTGTTAGCAACAACTTTGTTTGGACGGTGGTTCACAATGAAGTCTTCGACGTCTGCCCACTTGATGCAAATGTCTTTAATCCTGGCAGTTGAAACGGTCAGTGGCTCCTCATCATCGGACGACTGCTCCTCCTTTAATGTCTTTAGCTGTTCATTCTGAAGATCCACAAGCTCATCTGTAGTGATCTCTCCAATTTGATCCTCAATCAGCTCCTCCAAGGCGTTGCCACCGACTTCCAGGCCCATATTTTTGCCAAGGACAAAATCTCATCCACTACATTGGCACATAACAGCAGAGTTAGCCTGTCCTTCATTGGTTTGTACCCCGGCAGTGCTTTCTCCTCCTGTGTGATAAAGCCCTCTTTGGCATTTTGTTCCAGAAGAGGCACGTTTCATCGCATTTAAAGACTTGTTATGGAACGTAATCTTCCTCTTTGATTATGTGTCACGATACTAGAGATCAATGATCCAATATGTTACTAGAACAACGTACGGCATATTAAGCCGCGGCATTTTGCTTGTTGAGAGAGCGTTGATTGAACGATAGGAACGAGTGAAGATGAGACCGGAGTCTACGGACGACGGAAAAACAGCGATTTCAAAACCTTTGAACACCGATGGATCGCTATATCGTATTTTCAACAACCTTTGAAGTGGGAAAACGGAGATTCACGATCACGGCGTTTCACAGCCGTTTGTAGTAACGAAGGCGACGATGGGTGATCGGAGGAGACGAATGGAGAATCATTGATGTCACGACAGGACGGGGCATCAAAAGAGAATTTCGGCTGTTGTTGTATAGATAAAAAAAAACTGATGTGGAGGAAAGGGGGAAACTGGTGGAATAAGCCCATATGGTCGTACAGAGACAGTGTATTAATAGGCTGGATATTTTAGTGGAATTTAGTGTGCTATTTGATTTCCACGAGAAGTGGTGGTTTATTCTTAAGGGATTATGAAAAGGGAGTTACAACGTTTCAAGTCGGATAATACTGATGAAAGTTGTGTATTTATTGTGCAATTAGTACTCCCAATTCAGCCAATGATAATTATAAGGTAGTGGTGGTGTAGAGTATAAATATAAAATAATGTATTTGAGTGTGAAACCGTAATAATGGGCGTCGGCCTAATTTAGCTGAGAAGTAACATAGTGATTCTAGTATAGATGGTTACTGGGATTTCTGAGCTCTTTTATGACATTCCCTTCTTTACCTAGTCTTAAGTAGGTGTATACTCCTATGTCTTATGTCAGAGGTCATTTCTCTGAATATATATATATATATATATCTGATAACGGCCATAAGCCTACTCTCACTGCTAATGAGTTTGAGTTAGGTTGATAGCACCTGATATTGTCTTTTCGACGGGTTCCCATGGACAAAGTAATAGCAACACTCCTGAAAAGAAGGAAGGGACTCTAATCTGGTAAAGTAATAAAAATCGGCCAGATTGAAGTCGGATGTCAGTCATACAGGTCAGCAAGTTCTAGCATTAACGGATACCTATAAGACATTCTGGTTAAGAAACTTACAGCAGAATAAAGAGCAGATAAACATAGATCGGAAGCTCACTATGGTGCAACTGAACTGTTTTGTAAAATGAAGAAACCGTAAGACCAGAACTTATTATTAGATAAACAGAACAGTAATGAATAAGAAACACGGTGAATCAGTAATCTTTTAAAGACAGTCTTGGTAATTGTGCATCCATGAGACCACAACTCATGCAATGATATCGGAGGTATAAACCTTACTAGAAATATCATATCGCTCATGTTATCAGATATTCCACAAGGAGAGTCAATATATAATAAAAACACTCTGTGGTGACAAACTGTATAATTCTACCATTGTCAAAGATATTGCGAAGACATCATCAACATCATTCATCAAGAGACAGTATACCGGGTGAGCGTACCCCAATTCTGTGCTGTGGTGACTATATGTGCCGTTGAGTGATGAAAACTATGATGTGGATCTGAGAGTGACATTCTTATCTCACCTACAGGATAGAACACAACAACAACGTCTTTACTTACACTCCATACACACATGACACTTTTGGTTTATTCAATAAATAATGATAGTATTTAGTGGAGGACAATGTCGTGTGGGTATGTTCTGAAGGAAAGAGGAGAGGGATATGGCATTGTGAGAAGAGAGAGAGAGGGTGAATAGAAGATTTGAACGGGGGTATGTAGACAAAAGTCTGACAATAGGCCCAACAGTGGAAAAATGGAAATTGAAGTGCGCTTGTTGATTCTACTGTCCCCCCAGAGACGACAAGCGACAGATGATGTTATCAAATTCCTCCTTGAACGCTTCAGCTTATTTCTCGTCAGAACTTGCAGCCTCTCTGTGCCTAATTACACTATGAATGCCACTTCTTTTTTCTTTTCTTTTTTTTTTTTAACTTTTCAAACCAGCCTCTGCTGAATTTAATATCGTCAGTCTTAGCACTTGCACCAAGCAACTCAGACAATAAATCACTGTGCAACAGCTTCGCCTTTTCACATATTATTGCCTCACTAACACTGTCTCCTGCAAGTTGCTTTTCATTGATCCAGACCAAGAGAAGATTTTTAACTTTCTCAAAAATTTGAGGTCTTTGCTTCTGCAGCTTAGTTATGCCTTTAGCCACATCGACTGATTTGAGTAACTCTTTGTTCTTTATGATGGTGGAGATAGTTGATTTTGACATGCAGTACTCATTAGAGATGTCACATATACGAAAGCAATTTTCATGTTTCATAATTATTTCTTCTTTACCTCTACTGTTATACGTTTCTGCTTCCTATCAGCACCACTACTGTTGTTCGAACTCATAATTGATGGGGTTAACAAGGAAAATATGAAAGAGATAAACTGAACACAGTGCCACTGCTAAGAAATCTTTTACTGCTGTGTAGTAAGGCCAATGAAAGCGAAGCTGCGCACGCGTGAAAAACTAGGCTATTAGACTAGCGCTAAGCGATGTTAGTACTGTACTGCGTGGCCTCAATTTGTACTGTACGCAATCGTTTGTCTCCAATGTTAAACCTCTCTCTCTCTCTCTCTCTCTCTCTTTCTCTCTCTCTCTCTCTCTCTCTCTCTCTCTCTCTCTCTCCCTCGCCTTCGTTCGTAACGCGAGGCACTGTTCGCTACCCGAGACAAAAAATATTTTCGAAGAGGTTGGTCGTAACCCGAATTGTTCGTGACTTGAGGCGTTCGTAACCCGAGGTACCACTGTATATCCACTATAGTTGATACCCCTATATTTTGTTTTATTTCCACCAGAATGGTTTATGCTACATACCTCGGAAGTTATAATGCCCTCTGGTCTCACATATACCTAACATGTTAATATTCAGTCTTCTCATTTCTTTCTTAATGTCATCAAAGTTTGGTATAGGCGTGGTTAATTTTCTTTAAATTGTGTGTGACCCCAGGAATCCAGTAAAAAAATTGTTGTTTCCCCACAGAGGGGAAACGTTTAAAACTACCAATAGACCAATGTCATTCAATCCGATCCGATCCGATTTGTAAAATCAAAAAAGAGAAACCTTCCACCTCGTTCGACCGGCCTCAGTGGCGTTGGTTATGGTTGTGGTGGTTCATAGTGCGGTATAGATTGTTGTGGTATTACAGAGAATGTTTAAACACACGTTCTTATCCATTCGGCCATGCGGACCTGCACTTAATGATTTTAAAGCCAGTAGAGGATGGTTTAAATAATTCAAAAGGCGCACTGGCGTGCATTGTGTTACTAGGCACAGTGAAGGTGCGAGTTCGGACAAGTCTGGGGGGACGAAAAATTGTATTAAACACTATATTTATTCTCTATAAAAATGTGTTTTTTGTATGTATTTTGAAATTTATAGAACGAATGAATTAGATTGATATGGAAATAACTGCCTCGGTTTTGGTCGGTTTCGGATTTCGTCGATTGTTTTCGGACGGATTATCGACGACAACCGAGGTTTTACTGTACTAACTACGCGATGACGTAGCCAGTCGCCTCTAATGACATATTATGTTGTTTTCCTCTCTTGAAGACCCCGGTGAGACAATGTGCATATTTTCATCACAATTCTTGTTTTAGTTCATTATTTCCTTGGATTTCCATAATACCATTGCTTTCAACTGTCAAACTGTCTGTCATCTACTGACTATAGTACCTAGTGGTGTAGGGCATGGGGAAGGGGGTGGGGTGGGGTTCTTGACCCTAAGGAATTAAGGCCGCCTGGCTTGTACAGTCCGCGGCGAACTGAGAAGGTTAGTTTTCTTTTTGTTCCTGACAGAAAAATAATCCGCACCTTGGCAAGGATTCGAACCCGGGTCTCCTGAAGGAGATCCGGAGTTCTAACCACTCGACCAGTCGCTCCTCATTGCTGTTAAAGCTTCTCTCTATTTCCATTTGTTCTTCTGTTATCTTCATTTTCACGTTGTTGAAGATGAGGACGGAGCACTATGGGAATGCCCCGAGCGATGTGATGTCGGCTCTTGACTCAACTCAAATTTTAATTTTCCATACAAAACATGTAAAAATATGAATAAAATTGGGTGGAACTGTGGTAAAGCTGTGAAAATGTAAATAATATAAAATGACACGAAGTAGTGCAGCTTTACATAACAGAATTACGACACATACCGGATGTTGCGGCGATTAGCCTTCATCAGCAAACAAACACATTCACAAACACAACATATAGTCAAGGATGATGAAGGCTAATCGCCGCAACGTCCTGTATGTGTCGTAATTCTGTTATGTAAAGCTGCACTACTTTGTCATTTTATATTGTATACAAAACGTATGTGTTTTCTGACTGTGTACTTTGATCTAGTTTTTATGTGTATTAAAAGTTAGTTGCATGTCCTTTACAGAAAGTCACAATCAACCCCAGCATTTAATGACTGTGATGTTCTGGGAAATTTTGCGTTCAGTAATTTGCCATTGCTTTCTCATAATATTGTAAAACTGAAAGCAAAGCAGTCTGCTCCCAACTTGCCGGTGCTAATTGCCCTCAAGCCACAGACTTATATTTTGTAAAATTGTAATTCATATATTATCATTCCGATTATTTCAGTGTTATAAATTCAGCATGGCCGAATGGATAGGAACGGGCTTTCTTAAACATCCAGTGTGTTGATGCCGAGATAAGGGGTTCAACACTTACACTGGACAGTTCGACTTCTTCTTCTTCTTTCGTTCGCCTAAATTATGTTTATATCTGCAATGTCGTCTCTTGTATGAATCTAACAGTCTTTTTTAGTTCATTCAGCGGTCCATAGAGTTTATCTTCCACTGTTGTCTCTCTAGGCCAGAAGGTTCGCCTGGATATGTTGTAGTTTGGGCAATCCTGGAGTATGTGCTCTGCTGTCTGCGACGCCAAACCACATGTGCACATGGCTGAGTCACCAATCTTGAATTTTGTATACATGCGGTTGCGTAATCTATTGTGTCCTGTTCTGAGGCGCAGAAGTTCGACTAAAATATTGACTTCTCGTCCTGGACTTGGGGATGTAAATTACAATGTACTGATGTCGGAGTGTGATAGCCTAATGGTAAAATACACCGATAATAGGAAAAGCTAATCAAGACACAACATTTTGATAGAATGTAGTGTGTATCGTCTCCGCTTGAATTCAAAGTGAGCGAGTGCTTAAAAAAAAAAACAACACCAAAGATTGGGATGGGCGTAGCTATTTTTTTACAATTTGTGTGGCCTTAGGAGGCCATTAAAAAATTGGTATTATTAACCAGCATCAGCTGAAGAAACGGTTAGGAAAATACACTTTTAACAATTAAAAGTACTTCTGGAGCTTTAAAAGTTGATTATAAAATGTAAGTAAGTAAAGATTAAACACATTTTCTTTAAGAAAACTAATAGCATTAATCTTAACCTTATAATATCTGACTGATGTACAAACAATTTCATTTTCTAATGAACAGTGAAGAGATTGCTAGTTAACTATTGATATTATATCTAGTATACAATTTTCTGTTTTAAAATTCTAGTAGACTCCCTTATCACAATATTAGATGTTTATGTCCCCTCTCTATTTGCTTATCTAGGTGTTTTTTCTTTTAGATATCTAGTAATTCCGCAGAATGATTGAACATAAATATTAATACGTGTAGTGATCAATCAAGGTATTACTATCATGTTATTATAATATTTTAAATATGCTCTAAGCAAACGTAATTGCACCAGCATTTGGCAGAGAGAGAAAGAGAGAGAGAGAGAGAGCGAGAGAGAGAGACAGACAGAGAGAGAGAGAGAGAGAGAGAGAGAGAGAGAGAGAGAGAGAGAGAGAGAGAGAGAGAGAGAGAGAGAGAGAGAGAGCTATTTATTCAAAATGAATGAAATTTACAAACGTAAATGGCATTTCCTCTAAACATAATATTTATCTACATAAACCTAATAAACTTGCACGGCCTTTCGCCAGTGCGAAAATAAGTGCATGCAGACCTTGAATGTGCCAGACCAGGTTTTGTTCTGCTCACTTCGCCTATTAATCGTCATCTCTCTCACTCCAATCACCTAGGCCATAGCCACCAGTCACACCACTCACCTTCTCGTTGTTACTTTGGCGTTGAAATCCCCTGAGGATGAGTCATTTCAAATTTTTACATTGGTACTCGGCCATGTCTAATTCGTTATATCATTCCAGAAGCGAAGAAATTCATTGGCATTGAGAATCTTTCGCATTTACTGAACCCTTGCCTTCTACAAATCCACATTGTTCTTCTCCTATTTATATATCCACTATAGTTGATACCCCTATATTATTTTTCTTTCCACCAGAATGGTTTATGCTATATTCCCCGGAAGCTATAATGCCCTCTGGTCTCACATATACCTAACATGTTAATATTCCGTCTTCACATTTCTTTCTTAATGTTATCAAAGTTTGGTATGTGCGTGGTTAATTTTCTTTAAATTTTGTGTGGCGCAGGAGGCCAGTAACAAATTGTTTCCCCATAGAGGGGAAACGTTTAAAACTACCAATAGACCAATGTCATTCAATCCGATCAGATCCGATTTGTAAAAACAAAAAAGAGAAACCTTCCACCTCGTTCGACCGGCCTCAGTGGCGTTGGTTATGGTTGTGGTGGTTCATAGTGCGGTATAGATTGTTGTGGTATTACAGCGGATGTTTAAGAACGCGCGTTCTTATCCATTCGGCCATGCGGACCTGCACTTAGTGATTTTTAAAGCCAGCAGAGGATGGTTTTAAAAATTCAAAAGGCGCACTGGCGTGCATAGTGTTACTAGGCACGGCGATGGTGCGAGTAGGGACAAGTCTGGGGGACGAAAAATTGTATTAAACACTATATTTATTCTCTATAAAATGAGTTTTTTGTATGTATTTTGAAATTTCTAGAACGAATTAATTGGATTTATATGGAAATAACTGCCTCGGTTTTCGTCGGTTTCGGATCGGCGCATAAATGTCTTTGAATATAAATGTTATAGACGAGTTCTAAGAATATCTTGGGTAAAGAAAAGAACAAATGCATCCATACTTCAAGAGCCGAAATTTGAAGGGGGTTGGCTATAAATCAAAGAAGGCGATAAATCAAAGAAACTTGAAATAATTTGGTCACTTGAAACGTCACGAAAGTTTGGAGAGAAAAATAATGGATAGGTATATGCCTGGGAAGAGAGGACGAGGAATGCCAAAGAGAAGATGGGTGCAGGATGTGGCGGATGATCTCCAGATGGGTGTATCGGACGCGGGACATCTTGCTTATGATCGAGAAGTTTTCCGGTAGGTTGTTATGGGAGCGAGGTTCTGCAAAGGACATACTACTGAATGAATGAATGAATGAATGAATGAATGAATGAATGAATGAATGAATAATGTTCTGGGAAATTGTACGTTCAATAATTTGCCATTGCTTTCTCATAATATTGTGAAAATGAAAGCAAAGCAGTCTGCTCCCAAATTGCCGGCGCTAACCTCGAACTCTGCATGTCGGGATTGTGAAACTGCGTTCATTACCCTCAGGCCACATATTTATATTTTATTATGATTTATATATTATCTTTCTGATTATTGTACAGAGTTAAAAAGTCAGCATGGCCGAATAGATAGGCACGCGCCTTCTTAATCATCCAGTGTTGATGCCGAGATAAGGGCTCAACCCTTACACCGGACAGTTGGACTAAAACGTTGACTTCTCGTCCTTGACTTGTGGAGGTAAATTACAATGTACTGAAATCAGAGTGGGTTCGCCTGATGATGAGGTACACTGAAAATAGGGAAAGCTAATCCAGACGTAAAATTCAGTCCAGTGGTACTAGAATGTTGTGTGTATGGATTACGTTTGAATTCAAATCGAGCGAGCACGACAGGATACTTCTGATCATAAGAGATTCTCAACCCCTTTAATGTCGTATGTTTGGATCCTTTACTTTCCTGCCACTGTTAGGGGCCGGGCACGCCTGGGTCATGACCCCGAAGCGTTTTTCTCCTGTCATCAGTTCGCACGTCCACCATCGAGACGTTTAGCATATCGCACTTTAATATCGCTATGTATGTTTGCACACAAGCCATCCCGCCTGGGGGAGGGGAAGAGGTGAACTTTGTGCACCAGGCAACATAATCTCTGCACCGTAATTGACCGCGAGAAAGCCGGCATCTTTACCCGGCCTTTTCCTCTGTCCTCACTTCCACCTCGATGACTAGATATAACCCAATAGAACCATTTTGGCTTCTTCATACCCTATTCAAAGCTTAAGGAACCGTCCTCCAGCACGCGCCCAGCTATTCCTAAGACTAATTCTACTACGGCGGGCGTGTTCGTTTTGTTGTCATGAGTGCGGTGGGACGAGGAGGATTCCACGTCTGCGTTCTTCGTCTCGCTAAGTGAGGGGAAGGCTGGCAACCTACTCCTCCATGCATTCAGGTCTACACAAAGATCAGTGCGAGAAGAGGCCGACCGAGAGAGATGGTGCTGGATGGGCTGAGGCGGTGCTGGGTGGGCTGAGGCGGTGCTGGATGGGCTGAGGCGGTGCTGGATTGGCTGAGACGGTGCTGGATGGGCTGAGGCGGTGCTGGGTGGGCTGAGGCGGTGCTGGATGGGTTGAGGCAGTGGTGTGGAGAAATATCAGTAACAGAGTTGATCCGATACACTAGGGTCAGAGATATGTGAAGGGACATGAACGCCTACGCCAGTTGGCAGGGTTCATGATGATGATGGGCGATGGATAGCTACGACCTCGACAAATTGAAGTAGGTCTCGATTATAAGTTTACCGAGGCTGCAGCTATCTGCTGATGGCATCCACTACTAAAGGTATGTACACTACTGTGTCTGTGTTCAGTATGTCTCACTTGTTCACAGGAGAGTTACACATACCTAACATTTGTTATTTCTTATTGTTATATCCTGCTGCAGCCGGGAATTTTCACATAAACCAACTGAGAGTGTATGTAAAGGATGTAGTTATGCATATACGTGTTTATGCATGTGTGTATGTCTGTCTCATTACATGGTAGTTTATGTTCCACAACATTCATCTGACAATGTTGTTTCTATGTGAATGTACCATACACAATAGTTAATTGATGTACGACAGATGAGTGATTGGAAGGGCCAAATATAAAATGGGCATGCCTGTCAGATTTATGACCCTTTGAAAATAAATTTTGTTCGTTCATTCACTCATAGCTGTCCTATCCTTAGCTATTCCCTACGGCTTCATTTATGTCCTCCCCATATTAAATTTCAGTGTCTACTTCTCCCATGTGTTTTTAGGCCTTCCTCTGTTTCTTTTGCCCTGTGGATTCCAACAGAGAATAAGAACAGAATAGGGTAAGCAAAAGCTGTATTTTAGAAAATTAAATGTGTCTTATGCAATAAGTCACTATCATTGAATGTAAGAAAGAGAGTGCTGAAATGATATTTAGAACCTGTTTTACTGTATGGCAGTGAATCTTATAATGTAAATAAACAAATTAGGAGGAACTTGGAAGCAACAGAGATGTGGTTCCTAAGATGAGTGTTGTAAATTCCTTGGACTGCCAGAGTAATTAACGACAATTGCCTGAAAGAGGCTAATGAAACTAGAACATTATATACAACAATAAGAAAGAGACAAACAGCTTTGTTTGGTCATGTGATGAGAAGAGTGGCATTGGAGATCATCGTGATGGCTGGAAAGATCGAGGGGAAGAGAGGGAGAGGCCGATTAAGAGAAATGAAGCTGGATGGATTAAGACGGTGGCAAGGAAGAATATCATCAGCAGAGTTGATCCAGAACACCAAAGACTGAGATCTGTAGAGAGACATGAACGACTGTGCCAGCTGGTATGGTACTTGATAATGATGATGATGATGTGGATCCCATACGTTGCCACAAGTGCATGCATGTACTCAAAATGTCAACTTGTATTTGTTTGCTGGTCATAGGTTCTTTCTCAAAGATAAGACTTAAAAAGCCGCTGATATTTTGTGAAAGATATTGTAATCCTTTAATAGATACATTGTCATAATCAGTATTGTTTAAAAAAAAACAGCTCCTATATCATGGTCATGTGTTAAGACCACCAAGATGTCCAACACTTTACTAACCTAAACAATTCCAGAAAAAAGTAAAAGGGGAAGGAAGACCTTATGTACAACTGGAAGGATCATAAGATATGAATAAGAAAAACCCTGGTAGAAACTGAACAAATTTGGAGGTGGTGCTCCAACAATCTTGTAAGTCCAAGGCAAAGTAATACAATCAAGGTGTTGTGAAAACCACATTTGGTCAGAAGAAAAGCAGATCTTGTAAGTATTAAACAGAATCATTGAATGTGCACAAGATGAACAATCTGCAACCAGCATGGTCAGATAGGAATAAAGTACTAAACAGAAAAAAGAACGTCCAAGATAACAGAACAAAGAACATACAAAATACATAAGGTGAACAATGAGCTATCAATAAAATATTAAACAGAACAAAAAACATCCATAGACACAAGCTGAGAAATCTGCAACAAGGATGATAGGACAGAAATAAAGAAGCTCCTCTTAGCTGAATCCCCATGACAATATAGTGTCACAGAGAATAATTAAACAACTCTTTTTTTCAAAACAGAACCAAGTAATGGTCCATCTCTCCTAATTATTCCATATTGTTCTTGTACATATTTCACACCCCAAGGTGGCAGCTTCAATAAATTTAAACAGACATTCATTGCTTGTGGAATAACAGTAAAAGCTTTTCACATGCTTGATTCCATGAACAGTAAACACATGATTAAATTTGTTGAAGCAGCTGTTGTACGCTACCAAAGACTATCACTGTGTAAGTAGAAAAAAATTATAGTGAACCTATGACTATCTCGGTAACAGGTGTGTGTACACTGCAGTAGTATCAGTGGCAATGTGTTGTGTATTTCAGTAAAAAAATTATCAATCCATTTACCTCATATCATATGTAATTCTGTAGTAAGAACATGATGAGACACATTGAAATACAAGGGGCTTCTCATAAGTCTTTAGCCTGACCATGAAGGGGTAAGCGGAGAAAATTGAAATTGGCACATGTATAGCTCATTCACCGGTCTCCGTGGCCAAAGGCTTGCGAATGCGGTTCGTGAGCCAGGTACCAGGCGATCGAAGCTCAGCTGCGACCGATTTGTGCAGCAGACCGTGTCGCTTTGCGTTATAACGTGCCGGTATGGGAGCCAGTCATTCAGAAAGCAATGGCAAACTACTGAACGTAACACTTGCCTAGTACATCAACAGAAGCTGAAAAATGCTGGTGTTGACTGCAACATTCCGTAAAAGATACGCAACAAAATAAAGGTATAGCTCATTCAATTTGTAATGGACATATGAATTATGAATTTCCCTCCTCAACTGGTTTTCCCGATATGGTGCATGGCACAACACACCCTATTGAGCAGATCTGCACATCCAACGGTTTGTCAGAACAATGGAGAAATCAGACGCCAGGGCTGTGATAAAATTCTTGTTGTTACAGTGAAAAACACCTACAGAAATACACAGGGAGATGGAGCCAGTGTTTGAGGAAGTCTGTCCTTCGTACGCTTCTGTAAAAAATTGGTGTTTGCAGTTTAAGTGTGGTCGTTCCCAAGTTGCTGATCTGCCAAGATCAGGACGACCGCCCTCAGAGTACAATGATGCAAAAGTGAAGAAAATCATAGACCAGGATAGGAAAATGACAATTGCAGAGATATCGGGTCCAGGAAAACTGAGTAAAAGTACAGTTTTTAGAATTTTACACAACAGACTGAACATGAGAAAAGTGTGTGTCCGCTGGGTCCCGTGCCTGCTGACATGTGAACAGAAACAAACACGGGTTGATTGTTGTGGCCAGTTGCTCAACATGTGGCTGTCGAAAAACATGTTGACGACCATGGTGACGGTAGATGAGACTTGGATTCACTATTATGACCCAGAATCCAAAATTGCCAGCATGCAGTGGAAAACCCTGTGCTCGCCAACACATGTCAAGCGAAGAGCACAAACATCTGCAAGAAAAGTGATGCTGACTGTTCTTTGGAACGTCAAAGATTACATGCTTCATGGCAACAAGGTTAATGGGCAGTACTATGCAGATCTCCTTATCAAACTAAGAAAGGCTGTGACCAGAAAACGAGGGATAGTGCGCACGCAAATTCTGCATTTGCTTCAAGACAACGCACCCTCCCATAAAGCACGGCTTGAGCTGCAAACTGCCAATGATTTGAATAATGAAATTCTTCCACACCCACCATATTCTTCAGATTTGGCTCAATCAGACTTTTTTCTTTTCCAAAATCTTTAAAAAAAAAACAGCTGAAAGGAATCGTTTTGACAGTGACGAAGATGTCATACTGGCTTGTGATAACTGGTTTAGTTCGAAAAATAGGTTATTTTATTCTGAAGGTCTTTTCAAGCTCACACAGAGATGGCAGAAATGCATAAATTCATGTGGTGGCTACATTGAGAAGGAATAAGCACTGTGCCAAATTTCAATTTTCTCCGCCTACTCCTTCACAGTCAGGCTAAAGACTTATGAGAAGCCCCTTGTATGCCAGGCAATAAATTATGGTCTGTTGTTAGTGTTTTCTTTGTGAAAATAATTTTATTAACCTGTTTACTAATGAAAGGTCAGCATCATACTTCACATATTTTTTTCTGTTGACAAATTTTTATATTAAAGAACACATCCTGTGGCATTCAAAGACTTTCTTGTCTACTTTCCATTTGTTTATGATACCCTCTGTTGTGTCTCAATCTTGAAGTGGTTGAGGGGTTTTGTGCGTTCTGATGACCCCCATGAGCTGTGGTAGAGGGCAGAGTGTTTTATTGAACCCCAAGAACTGTGCTTATGGTAGCATTGCTACTGGGAGGGTCTTCCATGTCGTACAGGTTAAGGGTCAGGGACCAGATGAAGTGAGACACAAACCTGCCGTCTTCTAGGTAGACTCAAAACAGTCAAATGCTAGAGAAAAGTTAGTTGCATATCCTTTACAGGACGTCACAGTCAATTCCTGCATTATTTGGCTGTTTGTGATCTCTTGGCAAGTTTATGTTCAGTAGTTTGCCATTGATTTCTAAACAACTGGCACCCATACCACTTTATGAAAACTCAACAAAAGGCGGTCTGCTGTCAAATCGGCCGCATCTGTGTTTCGAACAGGGTATGCAGGATTACGAACTGCATCTGTAATGCTTTCACCACAAACCCAAAATTATGCTTGCTAGCACCTTGCGGTCTTGACAGGCAATAGTTTATTACATTGTGCTTCAAAAAAGGCTTAATAACTACAACCCAGGGCTGGAGTTATACCTCTCCATAGCACAAAGCCTGGGCTGAATTGTAGAGACCATGTGTTGCCATGCAGGATGATCCCTCTCTCATCCTATCTAGTTTACTCCAGAGGAAAGGTAATACCAATACGTCTGGAACAAGACAAGCTGCAGAAACTGCCCAATCAGCAAAGCAATGTTCTAACTGTCCGCCTGTTGGAGCTTCGATCCTAGATCAGTTGCAGATCAAGGCTTAGAGCCTGGTCTGCCCTACCATGACATTTAGTCTTAAGGTTGCATTTCCTCACACTAAGATAAGACTTGTACCCTCCCAATCGCACTCCTCCATCTGAAGCCGTTGGTACAATGTGGGGTGTCAGGTTTGATGAGTGCAGTGCAACATTCACCACAATGAATTGGGCTACAGATGTGACAAAACAGTGCAATATAAATAACTCACTTTATAATGACAAATTGTTCACGATTGTCATCAGTGAGTTAAAATGAACTCTATACAACATTAAACAACTCTTTTTCTGACTTCCATTGACAAAACTTTATTGCATATGACATGTTTAAGTTTACTAAATACATTCTCTACTTGGCTTGTTCTCTTCTTTATTCCCAACTTACATCTTCTGCCTGCTATCCACATACCTAAATATTTTAATGTATGTGCTTGCCTCACAATAGCACAACTGTGTTTGTTTATACAATAGCAAGTATTTTGATTATTTTATATTAGCAGTTTTTAATGCAAAAGAATTACACAAGTTATATTTGTTTTATTTTACATCCATAATCAATCACACACATACACACACCTCACTTTAATCATAAAATTAATTTTAAAAAAAAACAAGATATTAGCGAATGGCAATTTTACCAATTAAAAATAATCAACCCATAGAAAGCAAGTAAATGAGCTTAATGCGATTTAAAAGGAATGAAGAATGAGACCCGAAAACAAAAATGACTGAAGTTTGTATTCAAAAGCTGTACATCTGAGCTGATCTTGTGTTGCTTATTAACCAGCCAATATGACGTTGAGGAAGTGAGGACATGCTGATGTGAATCTTGTGGTCCTGAAAGAAAAAACACATGAGCTAGAACCTTTCACAGTTAAGTTATTAAGTTTTATTCTGGATTAGGACAATTGTATCTGTATTGTCCACAGTGTTGTCAGTCGGTGTCCACAGTGTCGTAAGTGAATGTCTACAGTGTTGTGAGTGTCCACAGTGTTGTGAGTTGGTGTCCACAGTGTCGTAAGTGAATGTCTACAGTGTTGTGAATGTCCACAGTGTCGTAAGTGAATGTCTACAGTGTTGTGAGTGTCCACAGTGTCGTAAGTGAATGTCTACAGTGTTGTGAGTGTCCACAGTGTTGTAAGTGAATGTCTACAGTGTTGTGAGTGTCCACAGTGTTGTCAGTGAATGTCCACAGTGTTGTGAGTGTCTACAGTGTTGTAAGTGAATGTCCACAGTGTTGTAAGTGAATGTCCACAGTGTTGTAAGTGAATGTCCACAGTATTGTAAGTGAATGTCCACAGTGTTGTAAGTGAATGTCTACAGTGTTGTGAGTGAGTGTCCACAGTGTTGTGAGTGAATGTCTACAGTGTTGTGAGTGAATGTCTACAGTGTTGTGAGTGAATGTCTACAGTGTTGTGAGTGAATGTCTACAGTGTTGTGAGTGAATGTCTACAGTGTTGTGAGTGAATGTCTACAGTGTTGTGAGTGAATGTCTACAGTGTTGTGAGTGAATGTCTACAGTGTTGTGAGTGAATGTCTACAGTGTTGTGAGTGAATGTCTACAGTGTTGTGAGTGAATGTCTACAGTGTTGTGAGTGAATGTCCACAGTGTTGTAAGTGAATGTCTACAGTGTTGTGAGTGAATGTCTACGGTGTTGTAAGTGAATGTCTACAGTGTTGTGAGTGAATGTCTACGGTGTTGTAAGTGAATGTCTACAGTGTTGTGAGTGAATGTCTACGGTGTTGTGAGTGAATGTCTACAGTGTTGTGAGTGAATGTCTACAGTGTTGTGAGTGAATGTCTACAGTGTTGTGAGTGAATGTCTACAGTGTTGTGAGTCAATATCTACAGTGTTGTGAGTGAATGTCTACAGTGTTGTGAGTGAATGTCTACGGTGTTGTGAGTGAATGTCTACAGTGTTGTGAGTGAATGTCTACAGTGTTGTGAGTGAATGTCTACAGTGTTGTGAGTGAATGTCTACAGTGTTGTGAGTGAATGTCTACGGTGTTGTGAGTGAATGTCTACGGTGTTGTGAGTGAATGTCTACGGTGTTGTGAGTGAATGTCTACAGTGTTGTGAGTGAATGTCCACAGTGTTGTAAGTGAATGTCTACAGTGTTGTGAGTGAATGTCTACGGTGTTGTAAGTGAATGTCTACAGTGTTGTGAGTGAATGTCTACAGTGTTGTAAGTGAATGTCTACAGTGTTGTGAGTGAATGTCTACAGTGTTGTGAGTGAATGTCTACAGTGTTGTGAGTGAATGTCTACAGTGTTGTAAGTGAATGTCTACAGTGTTGTGAGTGAATGTCTACAGTGTTGTAAGTGAATGTCTACAGTGTTGTGAGTGAATGTCTACAGTGTTGTGAGTGAATGTCTACAGTGTTGTAAGTGAATGTCTACTGTGTTGTGAGTGAATGTCCACTGTGTTGTGAGTCAATGTCCGCAGTTTTGTGAATCAATTTACAGGACATCTTTTATGAATTACCTTTACGTTTGATTTAATCTTCGAGCACACATCTTCTATGAGCTACCTGTACATCTGAATTAATCTTCGAGCACACATCTTCTATGAGCTACCTGTACATTGGGCCTGAAATGCGTACCACTTGAGCAGATTAAACCCAATTCACCGCAGATATAAGTAGATGAGCCAAATAAAATGCTAAAAATCTTGTGATTTTAGGTCCCCATTTTGAATCAGCTGTGGTTTTTTTTAAAGTCAATTTCAGCCTGCATCCGTGCCAGGCGTTCCAGCATTCTGCGTAGCTGTACAAGATACAGCTTGTGGGAAACCATTGAGTCCATAAGAGACATAATCAATTGAGAATATTGTTCTTTCTCACTGTAAACGATATAGCTTGTGGGGAAACTACTGATGTCATCAAAGAAACATCGTCATTCGAGATTCTTGTTTTTCGCATTGCACAAGACACCGCTTGAGGGGAAACCACAGAGGCCCTCAAAGAAATACCGTGGGTGAGATCCTTGTTCTTCTCATTGCACAAGAAACAGTTTGTGGGGAAACCCGGGGGCCATTAAATAAATGTCTTGCTCTTTTTCATTGTGAAGAAACCTCTAAAGAGAAACATGGTGGGTAGGAATCTTCTTCTGTCTTACTGCACAAGATGTAGCTTCTGGAAAAATCACTTCAGCAATGAGGTCAGCTTGGCCGTTGGATTAAAGCGCTAACTCTTTAACGTCCGTTCAACCTCTACACTGGTCAACTGAACTAAAATGTTGCCTTCTCATTTTTGATTTGGGGACGTAAGTTACAAGTATCTCAGAAGTCGGAGTGGGTTCGCATGATGGCGAGGGTAGTAGAGAAAGCTAATCCACGCGCTAGGAATAGTAGCAGCTGTATGGACTACGCTTGAGTTCAAAGCGAGCGAATGCGCGCGCGCACACACACACACACATATACAAACACACATATACAAACACACACACATACACACACACATATACAAACACACACACATACACACACACACATACACACACACATATACAAACACACACACACATACACACACACATACACACACATATACAAACACACACACAAACACACACGCACGCACACACACACACACATACACACACACACACAAACCTTAAACATCAAAGAAACACCATCATTTGAGATTCTTGTAATTTCTTATAACACAAGAAATAGATAATGGGAAAACCACGACGTTAGATATAAACCGAAAGGTAGACTGGAATGCTCTGCAAACATGCCATCCATCCTCGAAGGCACAGAAGACTGTGCGCTGAGGGTAGACCTAAAAGGCCGTGACATATATCCTAAGATAATCGAAGTTTCAGAAGCGACCAGACATTGTGGTTTACTCCCCAGCGGTCTAGCAACTGGCACTGTTTGAGCTGGCTGTCTAGCTCGAGTTAAAACTTAAAAGAGTCAAGGAGCAACATACCTAGAAGATAGAAAAGTACAGCGGCTTGGTGACAAGTCTGATACAAGATCCGAATACCATTTGCTGTTGAGTTATGCACCAAAGGTCTGGTTTCCAACTTCGCGTACCATATGCTAAAGCAGCTGGGTGTAAATTAACAATCGAGAACTGGAACACCCAAACGACTAAACCAGGCGGCGGGGGGGGGGGGGGGGGGGGAGCTTCCTGCTGGCTATGGTGCAAGTAGAGCGATGAGATAGACGAATCGATGCGGTAAGATGGTTCAAGAATCTGCCTGCAATGCAAGGTCAAATGTCTCTCACCCAAGCGAATCAATCTCTCAAATAAGTCCGACAGAACCTTTACTGTCTCGTGTCGACCAAAGACCAAAGTAAGTACAGGGCACCCAAGCCGGGAACGCAATGTAGAGATCGCCCGGATCGGAAATGTCCGAAGTCGAACCTCTTACAGCCAAGCGAAAGCAGCGGTCAATTTTTGTGGTATACGACGTCTTGCAATGATCGCAGCAGAGACGGCGGAGAGGGGGGGGGGGGGGCGCCCAAGACTTTGGCACAATTGGCCCAGGGAAAGGGTTAACTTTTGCTTGGCGCGTGAATGAGGGGCTTCCTTAAGCTGTGAACGTATTCGAAGAAGCCAATACGGCAGCAATAATGTGTACGGGGTCATTGTGAGCCATCGAGATGGAAACGAGGCCAGAGGCAAGACAATCGGGAAGTGGGAGGGGGTAGGAATGGGTGAGGGGGGGGGGGAGGGTGAGGGGTGGCTTTCTCGTGATTGAATGGAAGATGGAGTGATAATGTTGACATATATACCGGATATATACAATTCTTCTCTCGAGGAAGAGAATAGCTTGCGGGATAAGTTCGAAAACCAAACGTCTCGAAGGTGAATATGCGAACACATAACCGGAGAAAAACGGCTGGGAGACACGACCAGGACGGGCCTGCCCCTGAGATTGTCAAGGGGGTAAAGTGATCTAAATATTCGGTGAGGAGTGATATTTCTGACGATCGGAAGCCCCCTGGCGTGTTTGCTTGGCCGTGGAGTTCATACCACTAGCCAAAATTCTAGTTCATTATGCACATCGATTAATTAGTCAAGTGCCGTCTCCACAATAAAGGCTAACTGCAGTGGAGCTCCAATACCTTCTGTCTCTCTAATGGTACACTCTAACGGATTGTTATTCGTTCATCTCTTTCAGGCCCGTGATATCTCAATTTTTGGCCACACTGTGAGAAGACAAAAACTGCAACACGTTGTAACAACCGGAAAGATTTATGGAAAGAGGGATAGAGGAAGACAGCTTGAGAAATTTCTTGACGGTCTTGTGTTATGGCATGGAAGGGAGTCAACACGCGAATTGATCCATGCCGTCGGAGATCGCAATTTATGGACAAGCATGATAGCCCACGCAAGTCGGCAAGGCACTGGATGAATATGATGACGAGGATACCTAATTGTAAACCCCGCCAAACGGCATTCTGACCACAAATACAGCTTTCTGGAAATCCCTTGAGGTAAAGGGGAGAAGATCGCTGCAGGTATGGGGGTCATGCTTTGTGCGATTCTACGGCAGGGGGCTTGGCATTCTACGGAAACAATCTGGGCCATTCATTCAGTGGCATGTCCTTTGCAGAACCTCGCTCCCATAACAACCTTCCGGAAAACCTCTCGATCATAAGCAAGATGGCCCGCGTCCGATACACTCATCTGGAGATCAGCTGCCACATCCTGCGCCCTTCTTCTTTTTGGCATTCCTCTGTTCTCAGGCACATACCCCTCCTTTATTGTTCTCTCCAAACTTTAATGACGTTTCAAGTGACCAAAATATTTCAATTTTCTTTGTTTTATCGTCTTTAATAGCCAACACCCATCAAATTTCGGCTCTTGAAATATGGATGCATTTGTTCTTTTCTTTATCCAAGATATTCTAAGAATCTATCTGTAACATTTATATTCAAAGGAATTTATGCGCAGTTCAGCTAGATTATTAAGTGTCCAGGTCTAACAGCCGTATATTGCAATTGGAAAGATCAGTCTGAGCCATATGGTGTCAAATCTGGCTCTATGAAGTCGAACCACTCGCCTTTAATCCTTAACCTCCTCCTTCTTCTTCTGCGTTCATCCTGAGAGGTGTTTTTTTTTCCGGACATGATAGCGTTGTGCCTGTTTACAGCAGAGATGCGTTCTTGCGCCGTTAGGCCGACACATCCGACTTCTGCTGGAATTTGTTGACCGAGCTAACCTTCCTGGGAACCTCTAACCTAAACCCGGTCTAGTTCGACATATTTTATTTTTACTTTTTATTTTATTATTGTATTTCCTTGTTCAGTTACTGGCGCTGCGATGAAGGACTTACAAACGCAATTCGTAATTCCGATTCCACGTTCGAAACATGGCTGCAATTTAGTTTAGCTTAGTTTAGTCGATGGACCAACATCACGGCACACGGGTGTAACCCATAAGTGCTCCGCTCTCCTCCTAATACCTGAGTCTGGAGAAACTCAGCTCAGTGCATGAACTCCGAAACACCGGCGAGGATCCTGAAATACTTTGGATAGATTTTTAACTCGAAATTTTTGCCCGGGCGCGATTTCCAACTGCCAAGGGATGTTTTACGTGCGCAACAAAACACACGGGCGTCAGATCACCCAGAGACCAGGAGAAATTTTATTACTAGAAGTCCACGTGAAAAATTCCCGGTCCTCACCGGGGCTTGAACCCGGGACCTCGGGTGAGGGGTGAGTATGGGTGAGGATATGTGTGTGGGTGGGGGATAGTGTGTGGTGTGGGGGATAGTGTGTGATGGGTGCGGGGAATGTGTGGGTGGGGGTGTGTTAGCGGCTTAGGGATGTGTAGGTGGGTGAGGGATGTGCATGTGTCGGGGTGGGATGCGTGAGTGGGTGGAGGATAAGTGTGGGTAGGGGTATTGTGATCGAGAGATGTTTGGTTGGGGGTGGGTGGGTGGGGGTGTGTGGGTGCGTAGTGGAGGATGTGTGCGTGAGTGAGTGTGTGTTGGTGGATGGGTAGGGAATGCGTGTGTGGGTGGGGAGAGGTGTGTGGTGTGTTGGCTAGGGATATTGTGTGGGTGAGGTATGTGTGTGTGGATGGGGGATTTTTGTGGTGTGTGGGTGGGGGTATGTGGGGTGGATGGGTAAGGGTATATGTGTGGGTGTGGGTGAGAATATTGTGTGGTATGTGGGTGGGGGATATGTGTGTGGTGTGTAGGTGTGGATGTGGGTGTGGGATGTGTTGGTTAGGGATGTGTGTTTGCGGTGCGTGGGTTGGGAATATTGTGTGGTAGGGGATGTATGTGATGTGCGGGTGGGGGATTGTGTAGTGGGGATTGGGTTAAGGCATGTATGGGTGGGTGGAGGATGTATGTGTTGGTGGTGGGGTGTGTGTGTGAGTGGATTGGGGATGTATGGGTGGTTAGGGAGTTGTGTGTGTGGGGAGGGGGGGGGAGGTGGGATTGTATGCGTGGGTGGGAAATATGTGGTCATTGGAAATATGGCTGGGGGATGGGTGGTTTGAGGTGTGGATGGGGAGAGGATGTGTGGGTTAGGATGTGTATGTGGGTGGCCGTGGGATATGCGGGTTGGTGGGGGAATGTTTGTGGGTGGCGAGTGTGTTTTATTTGGGGGAACAGGTGAGGGGAGTGTAGGTGGGGGATGTGCGGGAGGGGGATGGGTCGGTTGGTGGGGTATGTATGTGTCCCTTGGTGTGCGTGTGTGTGGGTAGGTAGGGGTGTGGGTGGGGTGATGTATGGGTACGTGGGAGATGGGCCTCATAACATGGTAATTTGCCTTGTTTATGTTTACAACATTCATTTCACAATGTTTATTTTTCTTCCTATGTAAATGTATAATGTTCTTGATGAACGAAAGACGAGTGACTGGAAGGGCCGAATGTAAGACGGGCCTGCGCGCCCAATTTGTGACCCTAATAAAGTTGATTTGATTTGATTTGATTTGATTTGACCTCCAACACTCAAGGCGGACACTATACCTCGAGACCACGCAGGCCCCAAAGGTGGTTTTAGAAGCAGAACGCCTTACGCTGGTTTTCATTCAATGGTATGAGTGCCGGTAGTTCAGAAAGCAATGGTAAACTAGTGAACGAAACTTGCCCGAAAATCACAAACAGCCAAACAATGCTGGGATTGACTGCGACGTATGCAACAAACCTGTTCAGTTTACAGGAAATTGGTTTTACCTTTCCTCCTATACTTTCACATACTCCATTGTCATCGTAGATTACACTATTACATTATTGTTATACTCATTTCACATTCCGTCCTCGTAATTCGTGTTTGCATATTCTCCTTCTTCTGTCTTTTATCTCCCAGTGGAGTATAGGCCCTCAACCAGCCCAGCCAAACTTCTGTAGACTTGTTCATGCTTGGCTGATTACGCAGATGCATAATACTGTCTATTGCACAAGGCCGCGACTAACTAGCAAAACCTCCATTTTCGTTACCTTCGGTTATCATCGGTTTCAATTCTCTTAGTATTTTCCGCGAAAAATGTGTGTCGGTTTTCGTCGGTTGCCTCGGATTTCGTCGGCGTGCTCACATGACCTCGCTGCTAATTTTGCGAATATAAAGTGACATACGCGTTCTTCTGCTCATTTTGGCGTTGTTTTTCGTTGTGTGAGCATCACTTGCTAATAATAAAATACGAGAGCGGCATTAAGATGGCTGAAATCAGCCACGTGTACGGGAAGTCGCCATCCACAATAACTTCTATAGTGGCGAGAAAGGAAGCAATACGGGAGACTAATATAGGGAAAGGCATGAATGCGCCAACGAAGCAGAGATCGCAAACAATTGAAGATGTCGAACAGTTATTATTAATTTGGATTAATCAAAACCAGACAGGTGGTGAGTCTGTTTCGTAGTGATGTTTTTTTTTTCTGTTTGCGCTCCCTCGCTTTGAACTCAAGCGTCGTCCATATACACTATTTATAGTAGTGATAGGCTGCATGTTGTGTGTGGATTAGCTTTCCATATTAACAATGTCCCTCACCATAAGGCGAACCCACTCCGACTTCAGAGGTACTTGTAATTTACGTCCCCAAGTCAAGGACGACAGGTCAACATTTTACTCCAGCTGTCCGGTGTAGGGGTTGAACGGCTTACCTCGGCATCAGCACACCGGATGTTTAAGAACACGCGCTCTTATCCATTCGGCCATGCGGCCTGCACTTAGTGATTTTAAAGCCAGCAGAGGATGGTTTAAAAAATTCAAAAAGCTGCCTAGTAACACTATGCACTGGGCCGACAAATTGTATTAAACACTATATTTATTCTCTATAAAATGTGTTTTTGGGGTATGTATTTTGAAATTTCTAGAACGAATGAATTGGATTGATATGGATATAACTGCCTCGGTTTTCGTCGATTTCGGATTTCGTCGATTGTTTTCGGACGGATTATCGACGAAAACCGAGGTTTTACTGTACTAACTACGCGATGACAGTAGTTATAAATGTGCAAATCGGTTATCATTTGCCGGAGCCTCCGGCAATTGACCTTGACCTCGGCTGATTTTCACTCCCCCTCGGTCATGTAGTTGGGTGGGGTACGGGGTGGTATCTAGGTCATATCTAAGGGCGATAATTCTAAGATTTTATGTTTCTAAGGGCAGATAACTATTGAGTGGGTGTATAAAAATTTTAATTAATTATTAAAAAATAAAATAAAATAAATAAAAAATAAAAATAAATAATGACGGGGTGCGGGGTGGTGGCGAGGGGGTGGGCGCGTGGGGTTCTAGGCGGTTCGGGTTTAAACACTATCAGGTATATAATAATTTTTATTAAAGCATGTATAAACAATACAATGCATATTAAATAAGTAGCGGCATAGTGGAAAATTCTGGAAGGTAGGACCGGGGAGTTATACGTCGGCAAGTGTGGGAAAATATCCGGCGGGTGTGACGGTGGTCGGTTCATAACAGACGTGGCGGGGTGCATACGGAAAAGTCATTAAGTAAAGGGTTGTAAAAACGTGGGTGAGTGGTGTGTTAAAATATTTTGAACTGTTAGCGCATTGGTGGTGTACAATAGTACGAATAGAAGGAATAGGTGCGGTGGGGATAGTAGTGGGTATGGGTTAGTGAAATTAGTTGATAAGGGTGGTTATTAGTGCTATGTAGATGTTCATAGTAGCTTATTCACTAACATAACACGTGTTACAAATGAAACCTTGAAAGCTAAAGATCGTTGATTGTAATGGATATAGTGTAGTATCATTCGGTGGTGAGGGGTGGGTACCAGGTATTAGTGGTCAAGTAGTGGTCAAGTAGTGGTCAAGTGAGGAAATTTTAGGGAAAAGTGGTTGTAATGATATAGTGATGATTAAAGGGTGGTAAATTAGTGGTCAAATAGTGGTCAAGCAGTGGTCAAGTAGTGGTCAAGTGGTAGTCAAGTGAGGAAATTTTAGGGAAAAGTAGTTGAAATGATATGGTGATGATTAAAGGGTGATAAATTAGTGGTCAAGCAGTGGTCAAGGGGTGGTCAAGTGAGGAAATTTTAGGGAAAAAGTGGTTGTAATGATATGGTGATGATTAAAGGGTGGTAAATTAGTGGTCAAGCAGTGGTCAAGGGGTGGTCAAGTGAGGAAATTTAGGGAAAAAGTGGTTGTAATGATATGGTGATGATTAAAGGGTGGTAAATTAGTGGTCAAGCAATGGTCAAGGGGTGGTCAAGTAGTGGTCAAGTAAGGAAAATTTTAGGGAAAAGTGATTGTAATGATATGGTGATGATTAAAGGGTGATAAATTAGTGGTCAACCAGTGGTCAAGGGGTGGTCAAGTGAGGAAATTTTAGGGAAAAAGTGGTTGTAATGATATGGTGATGATTAAAGGGTGGTAAATTAGTGGTCAAGCAATGGTCAATGGGTGGTCAAGTAAGGAAAATTTTAGGGAAAATTGGTCGTAGCAACATGGTGATGGTTAAAGGATGGTAAATTAGTGGTAAATTAGTGGTCAAGCAGTGGTCAAGGGGTGGTCAAGTGAGGAAATTTTAGGGAAAAAGTGGTTGTAATGATATGGTGATGATTAAAGGGTGGTAAATTAGTGGTCAAGCAGTGGTCAAGGGGTGGTCAAGTGAGGAAATTTTAGGGAAAAAGTGGTTGTAATGATATGGTGATGATTAAAGGGTGGTAAATTAGTGGTCAAGCAATGGTCAAGGGGTGGTCAAGTAGTGGTCAAGTAAGGAAAATTTTAGGGAAAAGTGATTGTAATGATATGGTGATGATTAAAGGGTGATAAATTAGTGGTCAACCAGTGGTCAAGGGGTGGTCAAGTGAGGAAATTTTAGGGAAAAGGTGGTTGTAATGATATGGTGATGATTAAAGAGTGGTAAATTAGTGGTCAAGCAATGGTCAAGGGGTGGTCAAGTAAGGAAAATTTTAGGGAAAATTGGTCGTAGCGACATGGTGATGGTTAAAGGATGGTAAATTAGTGGTAAATTAGTGGTCAAGCAGTGGTCAAGCGGTGGTCAAGTAAGGAAAATTTTAGGGAAAAGTGGTTATAATGATATGGTGATGATTAAAGGGTGGTAAATTAGTGGTCAAGTAGTGGTCAACCAATGGTCAAGTAGTGGTCAAGTGAGGAAATTTTAGGGAAAAGTGGTTATAATGATATGGTGATGATTACAGGGTGGTAAATTAGTGGTCAAGTAGTGGTCAGCCAATGGTCAAGTAGTGGTAAAATGGTCGAGTGATCACTTAAATTGTAGATGACGATGTCCCTAAGATTATGGTAGTGGTTAAAGTGATCGATGACATGGTCAAGTAGCGGTCAACCAGTGGTCAAGTGGTCGAATGAACACTTAAAAGGTAGAGAAAAGTTCGTATATTGAAACGGTGATGGTAAAATGGTCGACAACGTGGTCAAGCAGTGGTCAAGTAGTGCTCAACCAGTGGTCAACCGCTCAAGTGAGAAAATTGTAGGGCATGGTACGTGTAGTGAAACAGAGATGAATAAATTAAGTAGTGACGTTGTCAAGTAGTGATCAAGTAGCGGGCAAGTACTGGTCAAATGGTCGAGTGACCACTTAAATTGTAAGGGAAAGTACGTGTAGTGAACCGGTGTTGGTTACAGTGATCGATGACGTGCTCAAATAGTGGCCAAGTAGTGGTAAATGGTCGAATGACTACTTAAATTTTCGGTGAAAGTAGGTATGGTGACATGGTGATGATCAAGAGTTGGTCAAGTGGTGCTCAAATAGTGGTCAAGTAGTGGTCAAGTAGTCGAATGACCACTTAAATTATAGGGTATGGTACGTGTAGTGAAACGGTGATGGTAAAATAAGTAAGGACATAGTCAAATAGTGGTCAAGTACTGGTGAAGTAGTGATCAAGTGGTCGAAGGATCAATTAAATTGTAGGGTATGGTATGTGTAGTGACATGATGATGGTTAAAGTGATCGATGAAATGATCAAGACGTTATGCCGACTGCTAAGCTCAGAAAGTAATGTCCTTACTAGCGGCAATTTCCCTGACAGGAGCGCCTCGAGCACTGATTTTGTATTGATCAATAGCACCTAGTGGTACAGTCGACACACATGGACAATAGTTACAGCCGGTCAAAGATGGCGTCGCACCCTATCACACATGGGTAATTGCTACAACCAGACTACGTCTCATTCGCTGAAACTTGTCAAATATGGACTTGCAGTCGATCCCATGTGTAATGGTACACCCAAAAAAAGGCTCACTGACTAAAACAATCAAAGAATTCCCTGCTTCCGATAACATGTATAATGGTACAGCCAGAACACGGGGTTAATGATTCAACCGGTCAAAGATGGCGATGGATCCAGTGACACGCATAACGATACACGTGGAACACGTCGCTAATAACCGAAATGTTCAAAGACGACGGCGAAGCCGGTCACCGGGGTAATGGTACATCTTAGACACGTGGTTAAGAGGGAAACTATAGAAAAAGGGTGTCCTATCGGTTGTCGAGTCAAGGAACCTAACGTATGATGATCACTGTGTATAGGAGTGAATACACTGCATCATAAACATTGCATCCGAAGGCTAAAAGGGTCACCCTTCTCTCTCTGTCCTTTCTATAACCGTGTAGTCCTAGTGTTATCCGGTTACACCAAAGGACACTCGGGCATCAATACAACATAAACTGGTCTCGAAAACCCCATACGCGCATGTAAACAAATCACCACAGTGTCCGACTAAGCCTTTCTCATATTCATAGTACAGAGCTGTGATCACCGAGGCTAGTCGGGGAAATCGTATCTGTACGTAACAACTATCGGGTCATACAGCGACGAGTGGGTAGTGGGTGTTAACAGATGCACACAAACACAACAAACTGCCCCGATTCAACCTTAGGCAATGCACGTCACATGTCCCCCGTCATAATCAGCGACGTTATCACGTATCAAATTAGATAGCCACACTTTCATTTCCTTTCTATGTGTCCATAGTGTCTTTACATCTTTCTCCAGAAAACCATTTCCAAGGCCACTATATGTTTTTTGTCAGTGTACCTGCTCAGTGCCACACTTCACAACCAGACAAAAGTACACGTTCTATGTACCACTTCAACCGTCAAATAAGAAAATATGTTAGACAAAATATTAAAATTATTGGTCAAATACAGAAATATATCACCCAAACTTATAAAAAGTAGGAACATATGTTACCAAATGGAAAATATCTTAGCCAAATAGGAAAATTTGTTAGCCAAATAGAAAAAATATTGACCACGTAACGATATATCTTGTCCACACTTATGAAAAGTAGGAAAATTTGTTAGCCAAATGGGGAAAATATTGACCACGTAACGAAATACCCCCAACAAACTTAGGAAAAGTACGAAAACTTTGTTAAGCAAGTATGAAAAGGTATCGACCAAACAGAGAAATATATCACCTAAACTTATAAAAAGTAAGAACATATGTTAACCAAATGGAAAATATCTTGGGCAAATAGGAAAATTTGTTAGCCAAATGGGGAAAATATTGTCCAAGTAACGAAATATCCCCCAACAAACTTAGGAAAAGTACGAAACTTTGTTAAGCAAGTATGAAAAGGTATCGACCAAGTAGAGAAATATATCACCCAAACTTATAAAAAGTAGGAACATATGTTAACCACAGAGAAAATATCTTGGGCAAATAGGAAAATTTGTTAGCCAAATGGGGAAAATATTGTCCAAGTAACGAAATATCCCCCAACAAACTTAGGAAAAGTACGAAACTTTGTTAAGCAAGTATGAAAAGGTATCGACCAAGTAGAGAAATATATCACCCAAACTTATAAAAAGTAGGAACATATGTTAACCACAGAGAAAATACCTTGGCCAAATAGGAAAATTTGTTAGCCAAATGAGAAAAAAGATTGACCAAGTAACGAAATACCCCCCAACAAACTTATGAAAAGTACGAAACTTTGTTAAGCAAGTATGAAAAGGTATCGTCCAAACAGAAAAATATAGGACCCAAACTTATAAAAACTAGGAACATGTGTTAATCAAATGGAAAATATCTTTGCCAAATAGGAAAATTTGTCAGCCAAATGGGGAAAATATTGTCCAAGTGACGAAATACCCCCCAACAAACTTAGGAAAAGTATGAAACTTTGTTAAGCAAGTATGAAAAGGTATCGACCAAACAGAGAAATATATCACCTAAACTTATAAAAAGTAAGAACATATGTTAACCAAATGGAAAATAGAAAAAAATATTGACCACGTAACGATATATCTTGTCCACACTTATGAAAAGTAGGAAAATTTGTTAGTCAAATGGGGAAAATATTGACCACGTAACGAAATACCCCCCAACAAACTTAGGAAAAGTACGAAACTTTGTTAAGCAAGTATGAAAAGGTATCGGCCAAGCAGAGAAATATAACACCCAAACTTATGAAAAGTAGGAAACTTTGTTAGCCAAAGTGAAAAAACCTAGGTCAAGTAAGAAAATTCTGATAGCCAAATGTGAAAAGTGTCGGCCAAATACAGAAATTGCTCAACCAAACTTATAAAAGGTAGGAAAATTGTTATTCAAACAGGAAAGCTATTGAACAACTAGGAAAATGTAATAGTCAAAGAAGAATAATATTGAACAAGTAATGAAATATATCATTTAAACTTATGAAAAGTAGGAAGCCTTGATAACCAAATGTGAAAAATATCACTCAAAGAGAGAAATAGCTCGCCCCAACGTATATAAAGTAGGAAAATTGTCGGCCAAAGGGGAAAAAGTTAGACCAAATACAGAAATATCTCGACCAAACTTATAAAAATCTAGGAAAAAATAGTACCCAACACAACTAAAAGGCTGACTAAAGTTATAAATCCAAAGTGATAAAAAAACAAAGAAAGGCTGTCAGCCAGTCTAAGAAATAGGTATGGAAAAGTAAGTCGACCAAGACTACAGAAGTTATATTTTTATTTCCTTTTTTTTTCTTTTTTCTTTTTTTTCTGAGCTTGGTCGACTTACTTTTCCATACCTATTTCTTAGACTGGCTGACAGCCTTTCTTTGTTTTTTACCACTTTGGATGACAAGTTTATAAGTTTGAATGATATATGTCTGTACTTGGTCAATATGATTTCCTATTTGGTTATTTTTATAAGTTTGGATTTATAACTTTAGTCAGCCTTTTAGTTGTGTTGGGTACTATTTTTTCCTAGATTTTTATAAGTTTGGTCGAGATATTTCTGTATTTGGTCTAACTTTTTCCCCTTTGGCCGACAATTTTCCTACTTTATATACGTTGGGGCGAGCTATTTCTCTCTTTGAGTGATATTTTTCACATTTGGTTATCAAGGCTTCCTACTTTTCATAAGTTTAAATGATATATTTCATTACTTGTTCAATATTATTCTTCTTTGACTATTACATTTTCCTAGTTGTTCAATAGCTTTCCTGTTTGAATAACAATTTTCCTACCTTTTATAAGTTTGGTTGAGCAATTTCTGTATTTGGCCGACACTTTTCACATTTGGCTATCAGAATTTTCTTACTTGACCTAGGTTTTTTCACTTTGGCTAACAAAGTTTCCTACTTTTCATAAGTTTGGGTGTTATATTTCTCTGCTTGGCCGATACCTTTTCATACTTGCTTAACAAAGTTTCGTACTTTTCCTAAGTTTGTTGGGGGGTATTTCGTTACGTGGTCAATATTTTCCCCATTTGACTAACAAATTTTCCTACTTTTCATAAGTGTGGACAAGATATATCGTTACGTGGTCAATATTTTTTTCTATTTTCCATTTGGTTAACATATGTTCTTACTTTTTATAAGTTTAGGTGATATATTTCTCTGTTTGGTCGATACCTTTTCATACTTGCTTAACAAAGTTTCGTACTTTTCCTAAGTTTGTTGGGGGGTATTTCGTCACTTGGACAATATTTTCCCCATTTGGCTGACAAATTTTCCTATTTGGCCAAGATATTTTCCATTTGATTAACATATGTTCCTACTTTTTATAAGTTTGGGTCCTATATTTTTCTGTTTGGACGATACCTTTTCATACTTGCTTAACAAAGTTTCGTACTTTTCATAAGTTTGTTGGGGGGTATTTCGTTACTTGGTCAATCTTTTTTCTCATTTGGCTAACAAATTTTCCTATTTGGCCAAGGTATTTTCTCTGTGGTTAACATATGTTCCTACTTTTTATAAGTTTGGGTGATATATTTCTCTACTTGGTCGATACCTTTTCATACTTTCTTAACAAAGTTTCGTACTTTTCCTAAGTTTGTTGGGGGTTATTTCGTTACTTGGACAATATTTTCCCCATTTGGCTAACAAATTTTCCTATTTGCCCAAGGTATTTTCTCTGTGGTTAACATATGTTCCTACTTTTTATAAGTTTGGGTGATATATTTCTCTACTTGGTCGATACCTTTTCATACTTGCTTAACAAAGTTTCGTACTTTTCCTAAGTTTGTTGGGGGATATTTCGTTACTTGGACAATATTTTCCCCATTTGGCTAACAAATTTTCCTATTTGCCCAAGATATTTTCCATTTGGTTAACATATGTTCCTACTTTTTATAAGTTTGGGTGATATATTTCTCTGTTTGGTCGATACATTTTCATACTTGCTTAACAAAGTTTCGTACTTTTCCTAAGTTTGTTGGGGGATATTTCGTTACTTGGACAATATTTTCCCCATTTGGCTAACAAATTTTCCTATTTGGCCAAGATATTTTCCATTTGGTTAACATATGTTCTTACTTTTTATAAGTTTAGGTGATATATTTCTCTGTTTGGTCGATACCTTTTCATACTTGCTTAACAAAGTTTTCGTACTTTTCCTAAGTTTGTTGGGGGTATTTCGTTACGTGGTCAATATTTTCCCCATTTGGCTAACAAATTTTCCTACTTTTCATAAGTGTGGACAAGATATATCGTTACGTGGTCAATATTTTTTCTATTTGGCTAACAAATTTTCCTATTTGGCTAAGATATTTTCCATTTGGTAACATATGTTCCTACTTTTTATAAGTTTGGGTGATATATTTCTGTATTTGACCAATAATTTTAATATTTTGTCTAACATATTTTCTTATTTGACGGTTGAAGTGGTACATAGAACGTGTACTTTTGTCTGGTTGTGAAGTGTGGCACTGAGCAGGTACACTGACAAAAAACATATAGTGGCCTTGGAAATGGTTTTCTGGAGAAAGATGTAAAGACACTATGGACACATAGAAAGGAAATGAAAGTGTGGCTATCTAATTTGATACGTGATAACGTCGCTGATTATGACGGGGGACATGTGACGTGCATTGCCTAAGGTTGAATCGGGGCAGTTTGTTGTGTTTGTGTGCATCTGTTAACACCCACTACCCACTCGTCGCTGTATGACCCGATAGTTGTTACGTACAGATACGATTTCCCCGACTAGCCTCGGTGATCACAGCTCTGTACTATGAATATGAGAAAGGCTTAGTCGGACACTGTGGTGATTTGTTTACATGCGCGTATGGGGTTTTCGAGACCAGTTTATGTTGTATTGATGCCCGAGTGTCCTTTGGTGTAACCGGATAACACTAGGACTACACGGTTATAGAAAGGACAGAGAGAGAAGGGTGACCCTTTTAGCCTTCGGATGCAATGTTTATGATGCAGTGTATTCAATCCTATACACAGTGATCATCATACGTTAGGTTCCTTGACTCGACAACCGATAGGACACCCTTTTTCTATAGTTTCCCTCTTAACCACGTGTCTAAGATGTACCATTACCCCTGTGACCGGCTTCGCCGTCGTCTTTGAACATTTCGGTTATTAGCGACGTGTTCCACGTGTATCGTTATGCGTGTCACTGGATCCATCGCCATCTTTGACCGGTTGAATCATTAACCCCGTGTTCTGGCTGTACCATTATACATGTTATCGGAAGCAGGGAATTCTTTGATTGTTTTAGTCAGTGAGCCTTTTTTTGGGTGTAACATTACACATGGGATCGACTGCAAGTCCATATTTGACCAGTTTCAGCGAATGAGACGTAGTCTGGTTGTAGCAATTACCCATGTGTGATAGGGTGCGACGCCATCTTTGACCGGCTGTAACTATTGTCCATGTGTGTCGACTGTACCACTAGGTGCTATTGATCAATACAAAATCAGTGCTCGAGGCGCTCCTGTCAGGGAAATTGCCGCTAGTAAGGACATTACTTTCTGAGCTTAGCAGTCTGCATAACGTCTTGATCATTTCATCGATCACTTTAACCATCATCATGTCACTACACATACCATACCCTACAATTTAAGTGATCCTTCGACCACTTGATCACTACTTCACCAGTACTTGACCACTATTTGACTATGTCCTTACTTATTTTACCATCACCGTTTCACTACACGTACCATACCCTATAATTTAAGTGGTCATTCGACTACTTGACCACTACTTGACCACTATTTGAGCACCACTTGACCAACTCTTGATCATCACCATGTCACCATACCTACTTTCACCGAAAATTTAAGTAGTCATTCGACCATTTACCACTACTTGGCCACTACTTGAGCACGTCATCGATCACTGTAACCAACACCGGTTCACTACACGTACTTTCCCTTACAATTTAAGTGGTCACTCGACCATTTGACCAGTACTTGCCCGCTACTTGATCACTACTTGACAACGTCACTACTTAATTTATTCATCTCTGTTTCACTACACGTACCATGCCCTACAATTTTCTCACTTGAGCGGTTGACCACTGGTTGAGCACTACTTGACCACTGCTTGACCACGTTGTCGACCATTTTACCATCACCGTTTCAATATACGAACTTTTCTCTACCTTTTAAGTGTTCATTCGGGCTTTCTTAAACATCCAGTGTGTTGATGCCGAGATAAGGGGTTCAACCCTTACACTGGACAGTTCGACTAAAATGTTGACTTCTCGTCCTTGACTTGGGGACGTAAATTACAATGTACTGAAGTCGGAGTGAGTTCCCCTCATGGTAAAAGACACTGATAATAGGGAAAGCTAATCCAGACGCAACATTCAGATAGAATGAAGTGTGTATAGACTCCGCTTGAATTCTAAGTGAGCCAGCGCTTAAAAATAAAAATAAAAAATCAAAGTATGTGGGATGGGCACAGTTTAATTGTGGCCGTTTTTACAAGGCCAGTGAAAAATTTTCATTTTAAAATATAATTTTACAGGTGACATTAAAAGTACACTTTTAGAGATTAAATATAAACATGGAAAGCCAAAATTTGATTATAAAATGTCAGTAAGCAAAGTTTAGAAAAAATTCTTTCAAGAAACCTATTGGCATTATTCTCAACCTTAGAAAATCTTACTGGATTAATAATTATTCCATTTCGTAATGAACAGTAAAGAGACTTTTAATTAACTCGTGATATTAAAACTAGGTATACAATTTCTTTTTTTAAAATGCTAGTAGTTTCCCTTGTCCACATATTAGATGTTTATGTCCCCTATCATAGCTTATCCTAGTATTTTTTTTTCTTTTCAGATATCTAGTAATTCTGCAGAATGCTTGAACGTAAGTGTTAATACGTGTAGTGATGAATCAAGGTATTACTATCATGTTAATATGATATTTTAAATATTCTCTAAGCAAACGTAATTGCACCAGCATTTGGCAGAGAGAGAGAGAGCGAGAGAGAGAGAGAGAGAGAGAGAGGGGGGGAGGGAGGGAGAGAGAAAGCGAGAGAGAGAGAGAGAGAGAGAGAGAGAGAGAGAGAGAGAGAGAGAGAAACAGAGAGAGAGAGGAAAACTATTTGTTCAAAATGAATGAAATTTACAAACGTAAATGGCATTTCCTCTAAACATAATATTTATCAACATAAACCTCATAAACTTGCACGGCCTTTCGCCAGTGCGAAAGTAAGGGCATGCAGGCCTTGACAGTGCCAGACCAAGTTTTGTTCTGCTCACTTCGCCTATTAATCGTCATCTCTCTCATTCCTATCACCTAGGCCATAGCCACCAGTCACACCACTCACCTTCTCGTTGTTACTTTGGCGTTGAAATCCCCGAGGATGAGTCATTTCACATTTTTACACTGGTCCTCGGCCATGTCAAATATTCGTTATATCATTCCAGAAGCCCTGAGCATGAGAACGTGAGGCGAAGAAATTCATTGGCATTGAGAAACTTTCGAATTTACTGAACCCTTGCTTTCTACAAATCCACATTGTTCTTTTCCTATTTATACAGTGGTACCTGGGGTTACGAACTTAATTCTTTCCAGAACTCGGTTCGTATCCCGAAACGTTCGTAATCCGAAACATTGAAATCAATTAAATAGAGACAATCCGTTTAAAGATGAAAGAATAGTTCTTTTTTTATTAACATCCTGTCGTTTACCTGACAAAACGCAAAGAATACGTGTACTTCACGTATTAATTAAAGATTGATTGATTGATTGATTGATTGATTGATTTAGGAACCGACATTACAGCTTTCGGGGCATTCCAATAAGCTCTCCGTCACCATCCTCAGCAGACAACGAAGAGTTCCAACACTAATCGTTTCAGTAGCAATCTGATTATATGTCAGTCTCGCCTTTCTGCTGAGCGTCTAGCGTCAGCCAGATCCCCTCGTCACACCTCGCTGCCTCATTCTTACCAGACTATGGTGATCCATTTGTTCCTCTGAGGTGTACACGTGCTCCCACAAGGCGGCAACCACGTCTGCCTTGTCATGTATCAATAGTCCACCAGGTGTTGCCGAGCCAGCCAATCTGTCCGCCTGTTCATCCCCCAGCACACCGGCATGCCCCTGAGAAAAGATCCATGTTATGCATGCTACCCGTGACCTCCAAAGCGAAGCAAGCCATTCTGCGCTAAACCTGCCTGTCCTCACCCTCCTCAGCATGCTTTCTGAGTTATTTACAATCACGATGTGTATATGTATCGTGTTCTCCATCCAGCGGAAAGCTGCACTGACCGCCTCCGCCTCCATTCTTAAGCTAGATGTTGTGGTATCATACGCCAGGCTCTCCTGCACCAAACGTCGACCATTAGCTTTTGCTAAGAATCCCCAGGCACTTCTCCTGCCTCTCAACACCGAACCATACGTGTAGATAATCACATCACCCGGGCGAGCAGTATCCTCAATAAGTTGCTGAATTTCAACTTACGTGGCCCCTGCTGGCCATTCTCTGCACTCCCGGCTCAGTGTGATTATAACTCTGCCCAAGTCTGACTGCTCCGCTGGCACTCTGACCTACTCCTCTCCTCGCCTAATATTCTCCAAGATGCACACCTGTCTGATCGTATCCTCGCCTGAGCCATCAATGATTTCCCTCTTATCAGTCGCTGACCCTTAACTGCGTCCAGTGCCTCATGCAACGGATGATCTGTGTATGCTCTGAGGTATGCCTTCGTCTGCATCACCTAGTGCCTACCAGCAACAGTCGGCAGACCAAGGATGTAACGCATACACACTACTGGGGTGTCTCTGGTGCATCCCAGAATGACCCGCATAGCTTTGTTCTGTATGCGCTCTAATTTCACCAGCTGTCCCTTTGAGACAGTGAGCAGTTCTAGTCTTTTTTCTTCTTCTTCTTTGCGTTCAACCGGAGTGTTTTTCAGATGTGATTGCGGTGTGTCTAAGTTATGCGTCCTTGAGCCGAAACCCATAGGCCAACACATCCGACTTTTAGCGTGCTTTTTTGACCAGGTAGCATTTCTGGGAGACTCTCACTTTTGCGGTACCGTCCACAATCCAGCTGGCCAAGTTGGAACGGTAGAAGACTTAACGGTCATCCCTCAAAGGAAGGCAGGGACAGAACATCGCATTTTCCACCATCCAGGGTGGCTTCAATAATTGCAGGGCCGACACATAGCGCCCTGGTCCTGGGCTCACCGAGGGAATCGTCACGTCCTGCTCATGGCTGCTTTAATTCCTCACTTCAATATATTGGGCTTTTCGTTTGCCCCGGGCCGTTCCGGCACAAACCAGAAAGGTCTGCAGACGGTATCCACTCAGCGAGTTTTCGGTTCGGACATGTGCTTGTCGTTGTGCCCGTCAGAGCTGTTCCAGGCACAACGGACATTCGGAAACTACTTAGTTAGAGCTGTTCCGAACAAGAGCGGCATTCAGAAACTAGGTAGTCAGAGCTGTTCCTAGCACGAAAGACATTTCACTCGGAAGTTTTTTGCGTTGTGCCTGATTTATCTGCACCAGTAGGGTAGCACATCCGACTTCAGCAGGCATTTTTACGGGTTAGCCTTCTCGGCGTTTCGAGGGACGTTAGACTGTTAGTGTTGTGGTGTCGCCGACATCTCAGCTGGTAAAAGTAGAACGGTCATCGACATCACGGTGAACCCTCAAGGGAAGGCAGGGCAGACCATAAGCACTCCCCCGCTATCCAAGGAGGCTTCCATAATTGCAGAGCCGGCACATATTGCTCTGAGACTGGGCTCATCCGAGGATTTGCCACGTTCTGCTCATGGCTTCTTTAATTCCTCACTTCTACGTGTTGGGCATTCGCTTGCCACTGGTCGCTCAAGTACACATTAGGAACGGTCAGTCTGCGGGCGACATCCACTAGGTAAACTTTCGCTTTGGACTTCGGGCCACGCAATGGATTCGCTAGCAGTGCGTTCCATTTCGTGTTGTTGAGACGTTTTTCCACCTTTGTCTAGACTCTCTATGAGTTAGCAGACAGTTTTCGTAACCAATTTCATTCGACTGGGGCACCTCTTCTACCTTTTAGTACTCTCTCACGAGGTAGGCTACATGTGCTGCCGGCTCAGCACCTTACCTCCGTGCAGAGGTGAGCGAGAAAAACGCCAGGCCCTCTCATCCGGGGACCCCTCATATTCCCCAGCTGAGAGCCTTCGGACAAGTATCTGGACTGGGCATGTAGCGTGCTCAGAATTTCACTTCCATTTTTCAGTAGGTGGGTATCGGCCAGGCTTTCACATCCGAGCGTTTTATGGCTTAGAGGCGTTCAGCCACAACCCTCAACAGAGAGCCTTATAGTGTGTGTCCGGACCAAGAACGTCTGCCTTCGTGCGCCTGATTGATACTTTGACTGCTATCCTCAGTCTACCTGCAGAGCAGCAGGTTGTGTCTCGCTTAGTCTTGCCCCTATCCCATAAGCTGTCCGATATGTAGTTTTTTCATAAAACCGACATAGCACATGGGGTCAATGGGGCACGCAAGCTCCCCCACCACGGCAAGGTGGAGACTCATCGGAGGAGAGTCCTAGTCCATAATCAATCACTGAGAGTATCAAGTGCTGGTATAGTGTGAAGAGCATTCTCGACTCTGTGTCCATTGCCGCCATAGTTTTAACTGCAATGAGTCCCTTTCGAGGTCTTGTCACAACCGTCTTCACATGGTCTTTGAAGGATAGACTCCTGTCAAATGTGATTTCCAGATACTTCAGTTTGTTCTCTCTGTTGACACTTCTACCATCTATCATGAGGTTTGGGACATCATCTCTCACAATCGTGTTGTCTAGAGACCACCACAAAACAGCCGCCTTTTCCGGGTGGATGACAGCACTCATTTCAGTGCACCAATAAATCACTTTGTCAAATGTCACCTGCAGTTCCTGGGCTGTTTGCTCCCTATCTCTCCCCTGCCTATATGCAAGAACATCATCTGCAAACGATAGTATCCTTCCAACCCCTGATGCTTCTAGGTTTGCAATCTTGCTCGTATACACGTTAAAGAGCACCGGTGAGATTGCAGATCCTTGTGGCAGTCCTGGGGTTAAAATATGTGGCTCTGAGGTCCATGCACCCAGACGGAGAGCAACCCGACGAGAATGCAAGACGGCTGCTATCCAGTTCACCAACCAGGGATTGACACCCTTCTTCATCAGTGCGGTCATCAAAATATCATAGCGAACTATATTGTAAGCATCCTCGAGATTAAGCGCTGCCGCCATCGTTTCCTGTCTACTCTGGAACCCCTCATAAACGTCAAAGGCAAAAGTGGCTGCATTTGACCAGGTATCTTTTCCTGGCCTGTAGCTCCCCAGGCCTCTTGGAAGAACTTCCCCTTTTCCAAAAAAATCCTGCAGCTTAACAGCGACTATCTTCTCTAAAACCTTCCCAAATGTATTTTGAAGGGTGATGATCCTAAAGCCGCTAAGCTCTGAATGATCCTTGAATGATTCTATTAATTAAACAGAAAGAAAACAAACCAAATAAAATAAATGTAAAATTTAAAAAAAAATTTATTCTATCTTTCTTCACAATAAAACGCTCATATGAAATTTGTCGCTTTCTTTGCTATTCTGAATCAATAGTTTCAGAAGTTTCTTGTCGCTGTTTCTTGGCAGTGACTGGGCATATTTCTACACCAAGAAACTATCAAGGGAAATTTGTCGCTTCCTTTGTTGGAGAATCTTTCTGAAATTGGCCATCGCGTTATCATTGATCAGGTTTACTGCCCTGTTAGCAACAAGTTTGTTTGGATGGTGGTTCACAATGAAGTCTTCGACTTCTGCCCACTTGCTGCAAATTTCACTAATCCTGGCTGTTGAAACGGTCACTGGCTCCTCATCATCGGACGACTGCTCCTCCTTTAATGTCTTTGGCTGTTCATTCTGAAGATCCACAAGCTCATCTGTAGTGAGCTCTCCAATTTGGTCCTCCAAGTCGTTGCCATCGACTTCCAGGCCCATATTTATGCCAAGGACAAAATTTCATCTACAACATTGGCACATAACAGCAGAGTTAGCCTGTCCTTCATTGGTTTGTACCCCGGCAGTGCTTTCTCCTCCTGTGTGATAAAGGTCCTCTTTGGCACTTTCTTCCAGAAGAGGCACGTTTTATCGCATTTAAAGACTTTTTATGGAACGTAGTCTTGCTCTTTGATGATCTTATCAAATTCCACCTTGAACGCTTCAGCTTATTTCTCATCAAAACTTGCAGCCTCTCTGTGCCTAATTACACTATGAATGCCACTTCTTTTCTTCTTTTTATTTTTAACTTTTCAAACCAGTCTCTGCTGACCTTAAAATCGTCAGTCTCAGCACTTGTACCAATCGATTTAATGGGTTGTTAATGTATATGTGACGTCGGAGTTGTGGCTTCTGAGTTCCATTCCATTGAAGTCATCCTATATGTACTGTTAAGTCATTGTGTGAATTGTGGTTCATGTTTCCATGATTAATCATGACTTAGAATATATATTTGGAATGTGGTCTTTGAAGTAGAGCATTGTGATTGTACATGTTTGATCTAAATGTCAGCAGAGAGAATAAGATATCATTTGTGTGCTGTTTCCATTAGATCAGTGTGCTGTTGTAGATTTCAGATAAGGAATCAAAATGTGTAAATTTAGATAATACATGCTATGAAAATTTATGAGACAAGCATGCCATGCAGGACATGGCCAAAAGAATTTACAATTCTGTCTTGAAGGATTATTCACTCCTTCTCACTGTCATTCACAGAGCCTGCACCCTGATCATCTGTAGCCGTAGTCACGACCGGTGATTGAGCTACGAACCACTCACTTGATGCAGCAGAGAGTGGAGTCCATACCACGATCCAGTCAGCACTGACAGCTTACCATCCAGGAGGCTAAAGATTATCAGATGAGTGGCTACCCACCCGTTTGCCACTGCACAGCAATCACCAAATTTGTCTGCTATCGGCTAAGAGTCTATGATTATATCCTCTAGCTGAACATTATCTTGTAGAAATTTCAGGGATCTGCGTATCTCTTATGTGTCAGTGAGTTCCCAGTGGGGCTCACGTAGTGTTCTTTAGGATTAAACGTTATGTTATATTTGTACTTTTAACAACTGCGTCTGTCATTTTAGAATTAGCATCATCAGATTGTGTGACGAGTGAAAGGACTACATCTATACGTATCATTCTGTCTTATCTCCTGTTGTGTGAGAATACATTAGGCAGTGGGGGCTCATTATTCTTCCAGGCACGTTAGCAGGAATAACTTGAAATACTGTCTTCGTGTGTTAGTACAGTTAGTCGTCATAACTTCCCGCCTGGCACTGTTTAGAAGTAGTGATCCATTCTGGGACTTTGATAATCATTCTTCTAGAATTGCGAGCCATTTGATCGCTTCTTCAACAGTGGTTAGATTCTCTATTCGTAGAAGTCTATTTAGTATCTACGTGGATCCAATTCCATCCTAGTAGTATACGTTACTCGACACTGGTGGCTCGGTCCGGGCATGACAATCCTATAGATTGTTGGGTTCAGTCGAGTATCCAACTTCATAGATATTTCTAACTTTCAGTCACTAAATAGAGATAGCTACTAATCATACTAGCTAATATATATATACTTATAACATAGGTTAACATAAGTTAGGGCAAAGGTGAATTGCTGGCAAACGGGTAAGTGTTGTGTCAATGTGTCACATTTTTTATGCTTGTCATTGAAGATATTTGTGAATCTTTGCGACAAACACATTCTTGATTAAGTGAGTGAGTTATTCAGGTGTATCAACAGATATCTTATTACATAACTAACATGTCTTCTGAAAAGCCACCTACTAAGGAGGAACTTCGAGAACAAGGAACATTGTTAGGTTATGAGGGTGTAGAGTTGAACAAATATGTAATAGAAGAAGGAAGAGAGTGGCGCCGAGAACAAAGGGACATCATCAAGGAGAGAGAGAAGGAAGAACGAGAGGAAAGAATTAAATTACAAATCCAGATGGCGGAAATTGAATCCAGAGAGAAGATGCGACAAGCTGAATTGGACAACCAGTTGAAACAAGCTGAATTGGACAACCAGTTGAAGCAAGCAGAACTGGACAAGGACTTGAAATTAGCTGAGCAGTTAAGACAGCACGAGTTAGAACTGAGGAGATTAGAACTACACAATCCTGATGCCTCCATATTTACCAGTGCCAGCTCTCCAACTGACAGTCAAGACATTTCCTCAGGACAACATATTACTCCAGGAGCAATGAGTTTTCCACTGGCCCACTTCAACCCGAAGGAGGATCAGATGGATGAATATCTTGACAAATTTGTGTTAATGTGTGAAGCCTACAATCTGCCTAAGGATAAATTTAATATTAAACTCTCACAAGCACTTCGCGGTCCAGCGTATGACGTGTTTGCAAAACTCCCTCCAGGTCTTGAGAAGGACTTTGTCACACTCAAAAATGCTCTCTTGAAACGATATCAGTTAACTTCTAGTGCCTACAGGTTGAAGTTCCGTACAGCCAAACGGTCACAAGGAGAAATATTTCCTCAGTTCGCCTCACGGTTACACACTTATTTTAACAAGTGGGTAGAACTGAGTGATTTGGATGCTACTTATGACGGGCTGGCGGAACTAATACTTGTTGAGCAAGTTAAAGATGTTCTTCCAAAACAGCTACAAACTTTTATTGCAGAGAATGGTGGTGCTCGGCTAGAGGAGGTTATCTCACTAGCCGAACGATATTTAACTGCCCATGGCGAAGTAGCTGCCACTAAATCTTGTAATTCTTCTACTGCTCAAAATACTCCTGCAACACAGAATAAGGGTTTTCAGCAGAACAACTCTTACGGTAAGGACACCAGAGGGCACACTGGGGGTGGCACCAGAATCCTGGTTCACAACAAAAAGCACCAGCAACCAATAGTGGATGGGGTAAACCTTACTGCAAGAACTGCAAAAGTAATGATCACCACACGAGCGTGTGCAGAAATAATCCCCCTACCCAGTATGCTGCGTGTATGATTACGGGGGCAAGTACCCAACTGAGCATATGTTCTAGTAATGGAACTAGGCCACCCACAGTTGAAACTATTCTGGTTAACGGTAGTCCAGTACTATGTCTCTATGACAGTGGACTCCAGTGTGATGCAATAATAGCTAAGCAGTTAGTGAAACCATCACAGTTAACAAAGCAAACAGTTGTAGTTAAAGGGGCTACCAGGAGCTCTCCAACTATAATAGCTAAGATAGCCAAAGTACATGTGACATCTAAGTATGTCACTGGACTCATTTCAGCTGCAGTGATCGATGATCCAGTATATCCTTTCATGCTTGGTCGTAAGTATGTATATTTAGGAGAACCATCATCACCAATGATAATGGCAGCAGTGGAGACCCGGAGTCAGGTTGCACAGTCACATGAACCTCTACTCTCAATCAACCCTCTACCTCGGGAGATTAGGGCAGCACAAAATGAATGTCCGACTTTAGCATCTTGTTTTGGCAAACTGCCAAAAGGTAGAAATCCTCCAGCAGCTGGAAATTTCTATTTACAGGACAAGTTGTTGTACCATAGGGCAGGAACTATGGGTACCGAACACGGGCAACTTATCGTGCCGAAACAATATCGTAATCAGATATTGCATATGGGACATACCATATCCTTCAGTGGACATATGACTGTAGGAGTTACTACCCAGCGTATTTCTTGTCATTATTTTTGGCCGGGAATGACTGCTGACATACGAAGATACGTCCAGTCTTGTCCGGAGTGTCAACATGGCTCCCCGAAGCAGTGGTCTACTCCTGTTTCCATAGGGGAAGGGTTAGTTTTGAACACTCCTTTTGAGCGATTAGCTATAGTCATTATTGGTCCACTGCCCACTTCTAAGAAGAAAATTACTTATATTTTAACTGTAGTAGATACAGGTACAATGTGGGCTGAAGCTACTGTACTGCCCTCCATCAATGCAACTAGGGTAGCAGAGGCTCTCCTAGAAATATTCACCAGAGTAGGATTCCCTATTCTTATTGTAAGTGATAGTGGGTCACCATTGAATGAGAAGTTAAGGGGAGAAATCTCCGACATCTTCAGGAGGCAACATGTCAACACAGGTTTTAGTCTCACAGAGAATAAGCGACTTGTGATCAAATATACAGGGACTCTCAAATCGATCGTGAACAAGTTAGTCCAGGAGAAACCAGATAGTTGGGACACGTACTTATCAGCAGCAATGTTTGCCTATCGAGAAGTACCACATGTCGCCACCGGTCTTCCACCTGCTACACTATTGTTTGGACGACCAATTAAAGGACCGCTTGAGGCTCTTTTGAGAACCTGGACTGATGAAGGAACAGATGAGAGTGTCGTCAAGTCTTCACAGTATGTAGAGGAACTGAAACGGAAACTGCACACGGGATGGAAGTTAGCTAACTCCACTCTCCGTCGTGCCAGAAAGCAACAGGCTTCCTTCTATAATAAACCTATTAGAAACCAGTCTCTAGAGGTAGGAGATAAAGTGCTAGTCTTATTAACAAAGGGGGATAATAAGTTAGAAATTGCTTGGCAAGGACCATTCATGATTAAAGAAAAGGTTTCCAGCAACAAGTACTCAGTTTCTATTCGCGGGAAAACTACAGTCTTCCACGTGAATTTACTCAAAAGACATTTTGAAAACAACACGAACCCACCAGTTCATATTATGAACCTGGCTGTGGTTGATAATGGATCCAAAGGGGATCAATCCAGATGGGAAGACAACCCCGACAGATGTGAGGAAGATGACGCTGCTGAACACGATCCCAACTTAGAGACGTCTAAAGGGAAAGTAAGGACGACGCGCATGAAGTATAGGGATCAAGACCAATTGGGTCGAAGGAGAGATGTTGGAATTGTAGGACCTTTATCAGTGACAGACGAAGGACACCCCAACCAACGAAAGCAAAGTTTCCAGAGAAGATTTCCATGGAAGCGACATCAAGGGAGGAGGTTTCTTAGAAGGTGTCTTAGAAACGAAGAGTCTGAGAATTTTGAATAGACATTGTGCTATTGATGAAGAGGGGGACCTGTCCAAATGACCCATAAACGTCAGAGTAAGGGATGACAAAGCTATATGAGAGTTCGGGCTGGAGAAAAAGTTGTTTCTCCAACTTTTTTTTAACCGTGGGCATTTGTGACAGGTTGGCCCACCTCTCAGATCGTTTTGTTATTAGATGGAGATAGCACTCAGTAAACCCCTCTATGTAACCTGTAGTAATTTTTATTTTTTATCTATATTTTTAAATATTAGATAAAATCGTCTTTGGTTAGTGTATTTATATACAGGCAACTATAGAGAGAGTTAAATACTATTTCTTCTTATAGTTAGAAGTAGATGTAGGGTAGAGTTCGTTTACAAGCCAAGAAATCAAGTCAGGCTGAATGTTATATTCAGGTTTGGCTGTGAATAATAATTTGGCCACAGGAAGGGAACTCTCCTGGATGAGAAGTTAACTTCCGGTAGCACCCTAACTTCTGCCATTTCTGATAGCAACCTGGAGGGAGCAAGGAGCTACTATCACGTCAATTGGCTAAAATTGAACACCTGTCTGTGTTTAAACATATTTTATTGCTGGCTCTTGTTAAGCCGAAAAACCCTCTAAAACATAGAAAAGCCAATGATAGTCTCCACTCCCGATAGGCCAGTCAAAATCTAGTTGCAGGGTGAGTTAATAATAATTTTGTTAAATATTTTTCTGTGTGTCAAAATGCCGGCAATATCTAAAGGCCATGCCGATCGATAATAGATAACATTAATTAAAACTAGTGTTAGTTAACTAATATTAGAATTAGGACCATGTTTGTGCCATGTAGCTTGCCGACAAGGGTAAAACGCAAAGCTCGTCACATGTGGCATTAGAAACATGGATAAATTACATTACGTGATTCTCGAAATTAGGTATCCACCTGCGGAATGACACCTGAGTTAGTCAGTAGACGATTAGAGTTAAGATAAATTAATTATGTGCTTAACTTCGGAACTAGCGTATTTCTCTAGATAAAATACTTATTAGTTGAAAGAATTAGTTCAGAGAGTGAATAGTCACAATTAATTATTCTTTATTAATCTCTTATCTTGCCCATAGTAAGATTACTACCATGTGGTCCAATATGGCCCACTTAACAAAGTTCAAACCTTGGGGGAATTCTCCAACCCTAATATTGTTCTTGTATATAGTGAAAATAATCTTAAACCTAGCTAAGAAATCTTCTAGATGATTAATTATGTCGTAATTAATATAAGGAAGACTTGCTAGTATTACCACTCATAACTCCTTAAGTGAACTTGGGGGGTTTCATTGATTTTAATGGTTCACTCGTGTACATCGTGAAGTTATAGTTGTGTGTGATTTCATTTCATTCTATGGAATTCATCATGTGATGTTAATTCATCGTGTGGAGTGTAGTTTGTGTGTTTCCATACTTGGAAAATGATGTGTGGTGTTTCATCGATTTAATGGGTTGTTAATGTATATGTGACGTCGGAGTTGTGGCGTCTGAGTTCCATTCCATTGAAGTCATCCTATATGTACTGTTAAGTCATTATGTGAATTGTGGTTCATGTTTCCATGATTAATCATGACTTAGAATATATATTTGGAATGTGGTCTTTGAAGTAGAGCATTGTGATTGTACATGTTTGATCTAAATGTCAGCAGAGAGAATAAGATATCATTTGTGTGCTGTTTCCATTAGATCAGTGTGCTGTTGTAGATTTCAGATAAGGAATCAAAATGTGTAAATTTAGATAATACATGCTATGAAAATTTATGAGACAAGCATGCCATGCAGGACATGGCCAAAAGAATTTACAATTCTGTCTTGAAGGATTATTCACTCCTTCTCACTGTCATTCACAGAGCCTGCACCCTGATCATCTGTAGCCGTAGTCACGACCGGTGATTGAGCTACGAACCACTCACTTGATGCAGCAGAGAGTGGAGTCCATACCACGATCCAGTCAGCACTGACAGCTTACCATCCAGGAGGCTAAAGATTATCAGATGAGTGGCTACCCACCCGTTTGCCACTGCACAGCAATCACCAAATTTGTCTGCTATCGGCTAAGAGTCTATGATTATATCCTCTAGCTGAACATTATCTTGTAGAAATTTCAGGGATCTGCGTATCTCTTATGTGTCAGTGAGTTCCCAGTGGGGCTCACGTAGTGTTCTTTAGGATTAAACGTTATGTTATATTTGTACTTTTAACAACTGCGTCTGTCATTTTAGAATTAGCATCATCAGATTGTGTGACGAGTGAAAGGACTACATCTATACGTATCATTCTGTCTTATCTCCTGTTGTGTGAGAATACATTAGGCAGTGGGGGCTCATTATTCTTCCAGGCACGTTAGCAGGAATAACTTGACATACTGTCTTCGTGTGTTAGTACAGTTAGTCGTCATAACTTTCCGCCTGGCACTGTTTAGAAGTAGTGATCCATTCTGGGACTTTGATAACCATTCTTCTAGAATTGCGAGCCATTTGATCGCTTCTTCAACAGTGGTTAGATTCTCTATTCGTAGAAGTCTATTTAGTATCTACGTGGATCCAATTCCATCCTAGTAGTATACGTTACGCGACACTTTATAATGTTACTAGGCACGGCGAAGGTGTGAGGTCGGACAAGGCTCGGGGCCGAAAAATTGTATTAAACACTATATTTATTCTCTATAAAATGTGTTTTTGGTATGTATTTTGAAATTTCTAGAATGAATGAATTGGATTGATATGGAAATAACTGCCTCGGTTTTCGTCGGTTTCGGATTCCGTCGATTGCTTTCAGACGGATTATGGACGATAACCGAGGTTTTACTGTACTAACTACGCGATGACGTAGCCAGTCGCCTCTAATGACATATTATGTTGTTTTCCTCTCTTGTGGACCCCGGTGAGACAAAGTGCATATTTTCATCACAATTCTTGTTTTAGGTCATTATTTTCTTGGATTTCCATAATACCATTGCTTTCAACTGTCAAACTGTCTGTCATCTACTGACTATAGTACCTAGTGGTGTAGGGCAAGGGGGAAGGGGGTGGGGTGGGGTTCTTGACCCTAAGGAATTAAGGCCGCCTGGCTTGTACAGTCCGGGGCGAACTGTACAGGTTAGTTTTCGTTTTGTCCCAGACAGAAAACTATTCCGCACCTTACCGAGGATTCGAACCCGGGTCTCCTGAAGGAGAACCCGGTGTTCTAGCCACTCGACCAGCCCCTCCTCATTGCTGTCAAAGCTGCTCTCTGTTTCCATTTGTTCTTCTGTTGTCTTCATTTTCACGTTGTTGAAGATGAGGACGGAGCCCGATGGGAATGTCCTAAGTGATGTGATATCGGTTCTTGACTCAACTCAAATTTTCCATACAAAACATGTGTATTTTCTGTCTGTGTACTTTGATCTAGTTTTTATTTGTATTAAAAGTTAGTTGCATGTCCTTTACAGAACGTCACAATCAACCCCAGCATTTAATGACTGTGATGGTTGGGAAATTATGCGTTCAGTAATTTGCCACTGCTTTCTCATAATATTGTGAAAATGAAAGCAAGCAGTCTGCTCCCAAATTGCCGGCGCTCATTGCCCTCAAGCCACAGACTTATATTTTGTTAAATTATGATTCATATAGTATCATTCCGATTATTGCACAGTGTTAAAAATTCAGCATGGCCAAATGGATAGGAACGGGCTTTCGTAAATTACAATGTACTGAAGTCGGAGTGAGTTCGACTGATGGTAAAAGACACTGATATATGGAAAGCTAATCCAGACGCAACATTCAGATAGAATGAAGTGTGTATAGACTCCGCTTGAATTCAAAGTGAGCGAGCGCTTGATAAATACATCAAAATATGTGGGATGGGCATATTTAATTTCTTTAACAATTTGTGTGGCCGTTTTTATGAGGCCAGTAAAAAATTATTGGTTAGTTATACCAACACGTGGTTACCATTGATAGACCACTATTAGAAATTAAAAGTAAATGTGGAACCTTAAAAGTTGATTATGAAATGTAAGTAAGTAAAGTTTAGACAAATTGTCTTTAAGGAAACCAATGGCATTATTATAAGACTTATAACATATGACTGACTTATTAAATATTTTATTTCCTAAAGAAAATGGAAGAGATTTGAAGTTAACTGATGATGTTATAACTAGGTATACAATTTCCTTTTTTAATTTCTAGTAGTCTCCCTTGTCACATATATTAGATGTTTATGTCCCTTCCCATTGCTTATCTAGGTGTTTTTCTTTTGGATATCTAGTAATTCTGCAGAATGCTTGAACATACCTATTAATACGTGTAGTGATCAATCAAGGTATTACTATAATGTTATTACGATATTTTAAATATTCTCTAAGCAAACGTAACTCCCAAACTTTTTCAAAGGGATTTAATTTCTAAAAAATTTAAATTTATTTAAATCTACAACATGCAAATAGCCTGTCAACGTCCTAGATACCTAGGGAAATGAGACTCGGGTTCAGACAGGCAATAAACTCCATTCTGATATTAGTACTCTAATTTATTCACAGTAATCTGGCGAAGAATAGTTTCGCGGTCAATTACAATATCACAGGAGTTCATAACAAATCAATCATACACATAACCATCACAGCAAAACTCTATCAACTATCTCATAATCAACAATCACTAACTACAAGTTGGTTTCTATCTATCAAGTCCCCCTTAAGCTAAACCCTGCTTCGTGTTCGGTGTCCAGTCGCTGTCTGCCCTTCGACGTGCGTCGGGCGGACACGGAGTGTAACTCTCTTCGAGCTTCTCGTCGAAATGGTCCCGGCACGTTATAGGCGGGTTCCACCTGTGTCAACGGAGCAGTAGGCAAACTGACCCATCATTCTCGAAGGCTCGAGATTGTTCGGGAGTTCGAGCTCTTGCATTTACTTCCCTTATATTGGTGTTATATCCCTTCTATAAATCCCTTCTAACTTTATGTCCATATTTACTTTATGTGAGACCTTGACAACCAGCATTTGGGAGAGAGAGAGAGAGAGAGAGAGAGAGAGAGAGAGAGAGAGAGAGAGAGAGAGAAGAGAGAGAGAGAGAGAAAGGGAGCGAGAGCGAGAGAGAGAGAGCGAGAGAGAGAGAGAGAGAGAGAGAGAGAGAGAGAGAGAGAGAGAGAGAGAGAGAGAGAGAGAGAGAGAGAGAGAGAGAGAGAGAGAGAGACTATTTGTTCAAAATGAATGAAATTTACAAACGTAAATGACATTTCCTTTAAACAAAATATTTATCTACATAAACCTCATAAACTTGCACGGCCTTTCGCCAGTGCGAAAATAAGTGCATGCAGGCCTTGGCTGTGCCAGGCCAGGTGTTGTTCTGCTCACTTCGCCTATTAATTGTCATCTCTCTCATTCCTATCACCTAGGCCATAGCCATCAGTCACACCACTCACCTTCTCGTTGTTACTTTGGCGTTGAAATCCCCGAGGATGACAGTCATTTCAAATTTTTACACTGGTCCTCGGCCATGTCTAATTCGTTCTATCATTCCAGAAGCCCTTGGCATGAGAACGTGAGGCGAAGAAATTCATTGGCATTGAGAATCTTTTGCATTTACTGAACCCTTGCCTTTTACAAATACACATTGTTCTTCTCCTATTTTTACAGTGGTACCTCGGGTTACGAGCTTAATTCGTTCCAGAACTGGGTTCGTATCCCGAAACGTTAGTAATCCGAAACATTGAAATCGATTAAATAGAGACAATCCGTTTAAAGATGAAAGAATCGTTTTTTTTTTATTAACATCCGGTAATTTACCTGACAACACGCAAAGAATACCTGTACTTCACGTATTAATTAAAGATTGATTGATTGATTGATTGATTGATTAATTTATTGATTTAGGAACCGACATCACAGTATTCGGGGCATTCCAATAAGCGCTCCGTCTCCATCCTCAGCAGCCAGCGAAGAGTTCCAACACTAATAGTTCCATTAGCAATCTGATTATATGTCCGTCTCGACTTTCCGCTGAGCGTCTAGCGTCGGCCATGTCACCTCGACACACCTCGCTGCCTCATTCTTACCAGACTATGGCGATCCATTTGCTCCTCCGAGGTGTACACGTGCTCCCACAAGGCCGCAACCACGTCTGCCTTGTCATGTATCAATACTCCACCAAGTTTTGCCGAGCCAGCCAATCTGTCCGCCTGTTCATTCCCCAGCCCACCGGCATGACCTCCATAGCGAAGCAAGCCACTCTGCACGAAGTCTTCCCGTCCTCACCCTCGTCAGCATGCTTTCTGAGTTATTTACAATCACGATGTGTGTATGTATCGTGTTCTCCATCCAGCGGAAAGCTGCACTGACCGCCTCCGCCTCCATTCTTAAGCTAGATGTTGTGGTATCATACGCCAGGCTCTCCTGCGCCAAAAGTCGACCATTAGCTTTTGCTAAGAATTCTCAGGCACTTCTCCTGCCTCTCAACACCAAACCATCCGTTTAGATAATCAAATCACCCGGGCGAGCATTATCCTGAATTAGTTGCTGAATTTCCACTTACGTAGCCCCTGCTGGCCACTCTCAACACTCTCGGCTCAGTGTGATTATAACTCTGCACAAGTCTGACTGCCCCGCTGGCACTCTGATCTACTCCTCTCCTCTGCTAATGTTCTCCAAGATGCACACCTGTCTGATCGTATCCTCCGCCTGAGCCATCCATTATTTCCCTCTCATCAGTCTCCGAACCTTAACTTTGTCCAGCGCCGCATGCAACGGGTTATCTGTGTCTGCAGCTACTCTGAGGTATGCCTTCGCCTGCATCACCTTGTGCCTACCAGCAACAGTCGGCAGACCAAGGATGTAACGCATACACACTACTGGGGTGTCTCTGGTGCATCCCAGAATGACCCGCATAGCTTCGTTCTGTATGCGCTCAAATTTCACCAGCTGACCCTTTGAGACAGTGAGTAGTTCTAGTCCTTTTTCTTCTTCTTCTTTGCGTTCATCCGGAGTGTTTTTTTCAGATGTGATTGCGGTGTGTCTAAGTTATGCGCCATTGAGCCGAACCCATAGGCCAACACATCCGACATTTAGCGTGCTTTTTTGACCAGGTAACATTCCTGGGAGACTCACTTTTGCGGTAACGTCCACAAACCAGCTGGCCAAGTTGGAACGGTCGAAGACTTAACGGTCATCCCTCAAAGGAAGGCAGGGACAGTACATGACATTTTCCGCCATCCAGGGTGGCTTCCATAATTGCAGGGCCGACACACAGCGCCCTGGTCCTGGGCTCACCGAGGGAATCGTCACGTCCTGCTCATGGCTGCTTTAATTCCTCACTTCAATATATCCTCATTTCGTTCGCCCCGGGCCGTTCCCGCACAAACCAGAAAGGTCTGCAGACGGTATCCACTCAGCGAGTTTTCGGTTCGGACATGTGCTTGTCGTTGTGCCCGTCAAAGCTGTTCCAGGCACAACGGACATTCGGAAACTACTTAGTTAGAGCTGTTCCGAACAAGAGCGGCATTCGGAAACTAGGCAGTCAGAGCTGTTCCTAGCACGAAAGACATTTCACTCAGAAGTTTTTTGCGTTGTGCCTGATTTATTTGCACCCTTAGGCCAGCACATCCGACTTCAGCAGGCATTTTTACGGGTTAGCCATCCCGGGGTTTCGAGGGACGTTAGACAGACTGTTAGTGTTGTTGTGTCGCCCACATCTCAGCTGGTAAAAGTAAAACGGCCATCGACATCACGGTGAACCCTCAAGGGAAGGCAGGGGCAGACCATGGGCATTTCCCCGCTATCCAAGGAAGCTAAAATAATTGCAGAGCCGGCACATATTGCTCTGAGACTGGACTCATCCGAGGATTTTCCACCTTCTGCTCATGGCTGCTTTAATTCCTCACTTCCCCATGTTGGGCATTTCGCTTGCCACTGGTCGCTCAAGTACACACTAGGAACGGTCAGTCTGCGGGCGACATCCACTAGGTAAACTTTCGCTTTGGACTTCGGGCCACGCAATGGATTCGCTAGCAGTGCGTTCCATTTCGTGTTGTTGAGACGTTTTTCCACCTTTGTCTAGACTCTCTATGAGTTAGCAAACAGTTTTCGTAACCAATTTCATTCGACTGGGGCACCTCTTCTACCTTTTAGTACTCTCTCACGAGGTAGGCTACATGTGTGGCCGGCTCAGCACCTTACCTCCGTGCAGAGGTGAGCGAGAAAAACGCCAGGCCCTCTCATCCGGGGACCCCTCATATCCCCCAGCTGACAGCCTTCGGACAAGTATCTGGACTGGGCATGTAGCGTGCTCAGAATCTCACCTCCATTTTTCGGTAGGTGAGTATCGGCCAGGCTTTCACATCCGAGCGTTTTATGGCTTAGAGGCGTTTAGCCACAACCCTAAACAGAGAGCCTTATAGTATGTGTCCGGACCAAGAACGTCTGCCTTCGTGCGCCTGATTGATACTTTGACTGCTATCCTCAGTGTACCTGCAGAGCAGCAGGTTGTGTCTCGCTTAGTCTGGCCCCTATCCCATAAGCTGTCCGATATGTAGTTTTTTCATCCATCGACATAGCACATTGGGTCAATGGGGCACGCAAGCTCCCCCACCACGGCAAGGTGGAGACACATCGGAGGAGAGTCCTAGTCCATAATCAATCACAGAGAGGATCAAGTGCTGGTATAGTGTGAAGAGCATTCTCTGCTCTGTGTCCATTGCCGCCATAGTTTTAACTGCATTGAGTCCCTTTTGAGGTCTTGTCACAACCGTCTCCACATGGTCCTTGAAGGACAGACTCCTGTCAAATGTGATTCCCAGATACTTCAGTTTGTTCTCTCTGTTGACGCTTCTACCATCTATCGTGAGGTTTTGGACATCATCTCTCACAATCCTGTTGTCCAGAGAGCACCACAAAACAGCCGCCTTTTCCGGGTGGATGACAGCACTAATTTCAGTGCACCAATCAATTACTTTGTCTACTCTCAACTGCAGTTCCTGGGCTGTTTTCTCCCTATCTCTCCCCTGCGTATATGCAAGAACATAATCTGCAAACGATAGTATCCTTCCAACCCCTGATGCTTCTAGGTTTGCAATCTTGCTCGTATACATGATAAAGAGCACCGACGCGATTGCAGATCCTTGTGGCAGTCCTGTGGTTAAAATATGTGGCTCTGAGGTCCATGCACCCCGACGGAGAGCAACCCGACGAGAATGCAGGACGGCTGCTATCCAGTTCACCAACCAGGAATTGACCCCCTTCTCCATCAGTTCGATCATCAAAATATCATAGCGAACTATATTGTAAGCATCCTCGAGATTTAGCGCTGCCGCCATTATTTCCTGTCTACTCTGGAAGCCCTCATAAACGTCAAAGGCAAAAGTGGGTGCATTTGACTAGGTATCTTTTCCTGGCCTGTAGCTCCCCAGGCCTCTTGGAAGAAACTTCCCCTTTTCCAATAAATCCTGCAGCTTAACAGCGACTATCTTCTCTAAAACCTTCCCAAATGTATTTTGAAGGGTGATGATCCTAAAGCCGCTAAGCTTTGAATGATCCTTGAATGATTCTATTAAGTAAAGAGAAAGAAAACAATCCAAATAAAATAAATTTAAAATTAACAAAAACCGATTTAGTCTATCTTTCTTCCCAAGAAAACGCTCATATGAAATTTGTCGCTTTCCTTGCTATTCTGAATCAATAGTTTCAGGAGTTTCTTGTCGCTGATTATTGGCAGCCGACTGGGCATCTTTCTACACCAAGAAACTATCAAGGGAAATTTGTCGCTTCCTTTGTTGGAGAATCTTTCTGAAATTGACCATCGCGTTATCATTGATCTTGTTTACTGCCCTGTTAGCAACAATTTTGTTTGGATGGTGGTTCACAATGAAGTCTTCGACTTCTGCCCACTTGCTGCAAATTTCTTTAATCCTGGCAAGTTGAAACGGTCACTGGCTCCTCATCATCGGACGACTGCTCCTCCATTTATGTCTTTAGCTGTTCATTCTGAAGATCCACAAGCTCATCTGTAGTGAACTCTCCAATTTGGTCATCCAAGTCGTTGCCATCGACTTCCAGGCCCATATTTTTGCCAAGCACAAAATTTCATCTACAACATTGGCACATAACAGCAGAGTTAGCCTGTCCTTCATTGATTTGTACCCCGGCAGTGCTTTCTCCTCCTGTGTGATAAAGGTCCTCTTTGGCATTTTCCTCCAGAAGGGGCACGTTTCATCGCATTTAAAGACTTGTTATGGAACGCAGTCTTCCTCTTTGATGATCTTATCAAATTCCACCTTGAACGCTTCAGCTTATTTCTCATCAAAACTTGCAGCCTCCCTGTGCCTAATTACACTATGAATGTCACTTCTTTTCTTAATTTTATTTTTAACTTTTCAAACCAGCCTCTGCTGACTTTAAAATCGTCAGTCTCAGCACTTGTACCAAGCAATTCCGACAATAAATCACTGTGCAACAGCTTCGCCTTTTCACATATTATTGCCTCACTAACACTGTCTCCTGAAAGTTGCTTTTCATTGATCCAGATCAAGAGAAGATTTTCAACTTTCTCTAAAATTTGAGGTCTTTGCTTCTGCAGCTTAGTTACTCCTTTAGCCACATCGACTGATTTGAGTAACTCTTTGTTCTTTATGATGGTGGAGATTTTGCCATGCAGTACTCATTAGCGATGTCACACACACGAACGCTATTTTCATATTTCATAATTATTTCCTTCTTTCAATCAATCAATCAATCATGTGCCATGCCGGAAAGCGTGTGCGGTCATGACTCGCCATTTCACTCGATCACCAGAGTCGAGGATTAGCTCAGTGTTTCTGTCTCGTCCATGCCATGTGGCCAAGCCATCCAGGTATTTTCCTCTCGGTCGTCCTCTTGGTCTATTCCCTTCGACCTTGCCAGATGTCACTAATTTCTTCTTCTTTACCTCTACTGCTATACGTTTCTGCTTTCTACCGTTCTTCGAACTCATAATTCTCCCCCGATGTGTCTCCACCTTGACGTGGTGGGGGAGCTTGCGTGTCCCATCGACCCCATTTGCTTGCTGATGGATGAAAAACTACATATCGGACAGCTTATGGGATAGGGACCAGACTAAGAGAGACACAACTTTCTGCTCTGCAGGTGAGACTGAGGATAGCAGTAAAAAATTTAAATCAGGCGCACGAAGGCAGAAGTTCTTGGTCCGGACAAAACACTAAAGGCTCCCTGTCGAGGGCTGTGGCTGGACGCCTCTAAGCCACAAACCCTCGGACCTGAGAGCCGGGCCGATACCCACCTTTCGAAAAATAAAGGCGTGATACTGAGCAAGCTACATGCTCAGGTCTGATACAAGTTCGAAGGCTCTCAGCTGGGGGATATGAGAGATTCCCGGATGAGAGGGCCAGGCCGTTTCTCGTTCACTGCTGCACGAAGGTAAGGTGCTGAGCCGGCACCACAAGTAGCCTACATCGTGAGCGAGTACAAAAAGTCAAAAAAGTGCCCCAGTCGAAGAAAATGGCTGCGAAAACTGTATCTAACTCATAGAGAGTGTAGACAAAAGTGGAAGAACGTCTCAATGACGCAAAATGGAACGCACGGCGAGCGAACCTATTGCGTGGTCCGAAGTCAAAAGCAAAAGCTTACCGAGTGGGTGTCGCTCGCAGTCTGACCGTCCCTGGTATGTGCTTGAGCGATAAGTGGCAAACGAGTTGCCCAACACATGGAAGTGAGGAACTAAAGCAGCCATGAGCAGGACGTGGCAACTCCTCGGGTGAGCCCAGTCACATAGCAATATGTGCCGGCTCTGCAATTATGGAAGCCTCCTTGGATAGCGAGGGAATGCTCATGGTCTGCCCCTGCCTTCCCTTGAGGGCCGACCACGATGTCGTTCATCGTTCTATCTTGACCAGCTGAGATGTTAACGACATCACAACAGTCCAACGTGCCTCGAAACCAGAGGAAGGCTAACCGCATTAAAAAATGCCCGCTGAAGTCGGAAGTGTCGTCCTACGGGTGGCAAACTAAAAATTGACACTACGCAATTACGTCCGAGTGAAATGTCTCGTCCGAATGTCTCTCGTGCTAGGAACAGCTCTGACTACCTAGTTTCCGAATGCCGCTCTTGTTCGCAACAGCTCTGACTGGGTAGTTTTCCGAATGTCTGTTATGCCTGGAAAAGCTCTGATGGGCGCAACGACAAGCACATGTCCGAAAACTCGCTGAGTGGATGCTGTCTGCAAACCTGTCTGGTTTGTGCGAGAATGACCCGGGGAAACGAAATGACCAATATATTGAAGTGAGGATTTAAAGCAGCCATGAGCAGGACGTGACGATCTCCCTCGGTGAGCCCAGATCCAGGGCGTTATGTGTCGGCCCTGCAACTATGGAAGCAACCTTGGATGGCGGAAAATGCCATGGACTGTCCCTGCCCTCCTTTGAGGGATGACCGTTGTCTTCGACCGTTCAACCTTGGCCAGCATGGTTGCAGATGGCACCACAAAAGTGAGAGTCTCCCAGGAATGCTACCTGGTCAAAAAAGCACTCTATTGTCGGATGTGTTGGCCTACGGGTTTCGGCCCAAGGGCGCATAACAGACACACCGCAATCACATCTGAAAAAACACTCCGGATGAACGAAAAGAAGAAGAACTCATAATTGATGGGGTTAACAAGGAAAATAATGAAAGAGATAAACTGAACACAGTGCCACTGCTAAGAGATCTTTTACTGCTGTGTAGTAAGGCCAATATACTACAACATACAGTCAAGATTGCTTACAGATTGGAACTGTGAGGTGAGTATGAACATTTTTCTCAGTTCTCATTTTCTCTTCATTGCTTTCATTTTTTCATCCTTTTGTTCTTCTCGTCCTGTCGTTACCTTCTGATGTAGTCACAGGAGATCTCCTTGACTGTATGTTGTGTTTGTGAATGTGTTTGTTTGCTGATAAAGGCTAATCGCCGCAACGTCCTGTATGTGTCTCAATTCTGTTATGTAAAGCTGCACTACTTTGTGTCATTTTATGTTACTAGGCACGGCGAAGGTGTGAGGTCGGACAAGGCTCGGGGCCGAAAAATTGTATTAAACACTATATTTATTCTCTATAAAATGTGTTTTTGGTATGTATTTTGAAATTTCTAGAATGAATGAATTGGATTGATATGGAAATAAATGCCTCGGTTTTCGTCGATTTCGGATTTCGTCGATTGCTTTCAGACGGATTATGGACGATAACCGAGGTTTTACTGTACTAACTACGCGATGAAGTAGCCAGTCGCCTCTAATGACATATTATGTTGTTTTCCTCTCTTGTGGACCCCGGTGTGACAAAGTGCATATTTTCATCACAATTCTTGTTTTAGGTCATTATTTTCTTGGATTTCCATAATACCATTGCTTTCAACTGTCAAACTGTCTGTCATCTACTGACTATAGTACCTAGTGGTGTAGAGCATGGGGGAAGGGGGTGGGGTGGGGTTCTTGACCGTAAGGAATTAAGGCCGCCTGGCTTGTACAGTCCGGGGCGAACTGTACAGGTTAGTTTTCTTTTTGTCCCCGACAGACAAATATTCCGCACCTTACCGAGGATTCGAACCCGGGTCTCCTGAAGGAGAACCCGGAGCTCTAGCCACTCGACCAGCCGCTGCTCATTGCTGTCAAAGCTTCTCTCTATTTCCATTTGTTCTTCTGTTATCTTCATTTTCACGTTGTTGAAGATGAGAACCCCTATGGGAATGTCCCTAGTGATGTGACGTCGGTTCTTGACTCAACTCAAATTTTCTATACAAAACATGTGTATTTTCTGACTGTGTACTTTGATCTAGTTTTTATTTGTCGTAAAAGTTAGTTGCATGTCCTTTACAGAACGTCACAATCAACCCCAGCATTTAATGACTGTGATGTTCTGGGAAATTGTGCGTTCAGTAATTTGCCAATGCTTTCTCATAATATTGTGAAAATGAAAGCAAAGCAGTCTGCTCCCAAATTGCCGGCGCTCATTGACCTCAAGCCACAGATTTATATTTTGTTAAATTATGATTCATATATTATCATACCGATTATTGCAGTGTTAAAATTCAGCATGGTCGAATGGATAGGAACGCGCTTTCTTAAACATCCAGTGTGTTGATGCCGAGATAATGGGTTCAACCCTAAAACTGGACAGTTCGACTAAAATGTTGACTTCTCGTCCTTGACTAGGGGACGTAAATTACAATGTACTGAAGTCGGAGTGAGTTCGACTGATGGTAAAAGACACTGATAATAGGGAAAGCTAATCCAGACGCAACATTCAGATAGAATGAAGTGTGTATAGACTCCGCTTGAATTCTAAGTGAGCCAGCGCTTAAAAACAAAAACAAAATCAAAGTATGTGAAATGGGCATAGTTAATTTCTTTAACAATTTGTGTGGCCGTTTTTATGAGGCCAGTAAAAAATTACTAGTCGTGCATCTGATAATACAGCTGCCATTAATGGACCACTTTTAGAAATTAAAAGTAAATGTGGAACGTTAAAAGTTGATTATAAAATGTAAGTAAGGAAAGTTTAGACAAATTTTCTTTAAGGAAACTAATGGCATTATCCTTAAACTTATAACATCTGACTAAATAAATAATTATTCCATTTCCTAAAAGAAAAGTTAGAGATTTATAGATAACTGATGATATTATAACTAGGTATACAATTTCCTTTTTTAAATTTCTAGTAGTCTCCCTTATGAAAATGTTAGATGTTTATGTCCCCTCTCATCGCTTATCTAAGTGTTTTTCTTTTAGATATCTAGTAATTCTGCAGAATGCTTGAAGATAACTATTAATACGTGTAGTGATCAATCAAGGTATTACTATCATGTTATTATGATATTTTAAATATTCCCTAAGCAAACGTAATTGCACCAGCATTTGGCGAGAGAGAGAGAGAGAGAGAGAGAGAGAGCGAGAGAGAGAGAACGAGAGAGAGAGAGAGAGCGAGAGAGAGAGAGACAGACAGAGAGAGAGAGAGAGAAAGAGAGAGAGAGAGAGAGAGAGAGAGAGAGAGAGAGAGAGAGAGAGAGAGAGAGAGAGAGAGAGAGAGAGAGAGGAGAACTATTTGTTCAAAATGAATGAAATTTACAAATGGCATTTAGATGGCATTTCCTCTAAACATAATATTTATCTACATAAACCTCCCTTTCGCACGGCCTTTCGCCAGTGCGAAAATAAGTTCATGCAGGCCTTGACTGTGCCAGACCAGGTTTTGATCTGCTCACTTCGCCTATTAATCGTCATCTCTCTCATTCCTATCACCTAGGCCATAGCCACCAGTCACACCACTCACCTTCTCGTTGTTACTTTGGCGTTGAAATCCCCGAGGATGACAGTCATTTCAAATTTTTACACTGGTCCTCGGCCATGTCTAATTCGTTATATCATTCCAGAAGCCCTTGGCATGAGAACGTGAGGCGAAGAAATTCATTGGCATTGAGAATCTTTTGCATTTACTGAACCCTTGCCTTTTACAAATCCACATTGTTCTTCTCCTATTTATACAGTAGTAACTCGGGTTACGATCTTAATTCGTACCAGAACTCGGTTCGTATCCCGACACGTTCGTAATTAAATAGAGACATTCAGTTTAAAGATGAAAGAATCGTTCTTTTTTTATTAACATCCGGTCGTTTACCTGACAAAACGCAAAGATTAATTAAAGATTGATTGATTGATTGATTGATCGATTGATTGATTTAGGAACCGACATCACAGTTCGGGGCATTCCAATAAGCGCTCCGTTCCCATTCTCAGCAGCCAGCGAAGAGTTCCAACACTAATAGTTCCAGTAGCAATCTGATTATATGTCCGTCTCGCCTTTCCGCTGAGCGTCGAGCGTCGGCCAGATCCACCTCGTCACATATCGCTGCCTCATTCTTACCAGACTATGGTGATCCATTTGCTCCTCCGATGTGTACACGTGCTCCCACAAGGCCGCAACCACGTCTGCCCTGTCATGCATCAATACTCCACCAAGTTTTGCCGAGCCAGCCAATCTGTCCGCCTGTTCATTCCCCAGCACACCGGCATGCCCAGGAGAAAAGATCCAGGTGACGCATGCTACCCGTGACCTCCAAAGCAAAGCAAGCCATTCTGCGCGAAACCTGCCTGTCCTCACCCTCCTCAGTATGCTTTCTGAGTCAGTTACAATCACGATGTGTGTATGCATCGTATTCTCCATCCAGCGGAAAGCTGCACTGACCGCCTCCACCTCCATTCTTCAGCTAGATGTTGTGGTATCATACGCCAGGCTCTCCTGCACCAAACGTCGACCATTAGCTTTTGCTAAGAATCCCCAGGCACTTCTTCTGCCTCTCAACACCGAACCATCCGTGTAGATAATCACATCACCCGGGCGAGCATTATCCTGAATTAGTTGCTGAATTTCCCCTTACGTGGCCCCTGCTGGCCACTCTCTGCACTCCCGACTCAGTGTGATTATAACTCTGCACAAGTCTGACTGCTCCGCTGGCACTCTGACCTACTCCTCTCCTCGCCTAATGTTCTCCAAGATGCACACCTTGCCATTTGCCTCGATGTGTCTTCCCGCAATAACTAAAAACTGGAATCCACAAATCGAAGTGTTGTAGACAATAACTCGTCAAATAACTGAAAACATAGAACACAGTTCTCACCTTAATTCGTAGAACATGAAATAACAGAGGCACTATGCTTCAATAGTTCGGACAATTCGGAGTTGTAATTTGGATGTGACCCATTCGATTACGAGACCTCAGAAATTCTTATTGAAATTATGGAATAAGTATATTAAGTAGAAACATTATGTATGATTTAATTAATTGCAATTACATTAATTGAATAATGTAGTAACATTGGTATATTAATTATGTATAAATGTATGTATATGCATTCGTAATTAGCATAATAGTTCATTCGATTATATTCGTTAATTATTAAATTAGAGTAGTTAAATTTGTTAATTAATGGTTCAGTATTAGCAACTTACAATTTCAATTTGAGAATTGTCAAAGATGTCGAAGATATCCGCACAGGATAACGCACTACACTTGATGGGAATAAACAATATCTCCAAAAGTAGCACGCTAAAAAGCTATGACATCCACCTTGCCTACAGATAGTAGATACAAGAAACACCCAATAGATACAGGAATCAGCAACAGGATTAAGCATTAACTGAGAATGACTGCTTGGCACCCAATGACAAACGGTGTCAATGAAAATTATAATGGAGTCCTTAAACGAACTCTAGCAAAAGTAGCAGCGGATAGACCCGAAGATTGTTATATTTTATTACCAGCTGTAATATTTGCATACCGTGAGGTACCACAATCCAGTACAGGATTTTCTCCATTTGAAGTGGTATACGGAGCAAATCCGCGTGGTCCATTGTTATTATACAATGGCATGCTTACAAATAAGACATATGATCACCCGAAAAGGGAAGCATATGAAATGGTGACGCAGTTAAGAGACAAAAATCATTACAGCTTGCCAAATAGCAAAATCGGCACTGGAGAAAGCTGGAGAAAAGTACAGACAGTACGATAATAGAAACGCCAAGACAATAGTCTTGAAAGAAGAAGAAGAGGTCTGGTTATTGTTACCTGATCCGCGTGACTGTTTAGTTACTTCATTGCAAGGTCCATTTAAAGTGATTAAGAAAATCAGTGATGTAGACTATCGGATCTATGTAAATGGGAAAGATAAAATCTTTCACATAAATATGCTTAAACCATATATCCCACGCGACAACAACACATCACAGGTGACGCAACAACTTCCACATAGAATAGCAGCAGCTTGTTGGGTTATTAACGAACAACAAGAAGACGATATTAAACAACACATTCCAACACCAATAGTTGATAGTGACAGTGGGTGGCAATCTATACAAATAAGTAAAGATTTGTCAACCCAAGACAAAGAAAAATTATTGCAGAAATAAAAGAATTTAGCACAATATTTTCTGACAAACCAGGACAAACATCGCTTATCAAACATAAGATAACTTTACTCTCGAATATCCCAGTTAAAGTGAAACCGTATCCTATTCCAATACATTATCTAGAGAAAGTTACTGCAGAGATTTCAGAGTTAGATAAAACTGGAATTATAAGAAGATCTATTTCAAACTACTGTTCTCCAGTAGTAATTGTGAAGAAAAAAGATGGTTCATTACGTCTATGTGTTGATTATAGATAAGTAAATGAATTAACACTACTAGATGCAGAACCAATGCCAAACATTGATGAATCTCACGGTTCAGTATTTCAGAAAATCGCCTAGGTTATTCCACGCCAGATCCTTCCATTGATGTATCCTCGTTAACACATTCCTCTCCTGTTGCTCACTTTCCGATCCTCGCAATCATTGCGTCCCGAATATCCCTTTCAACACGGAGCCTTCAGAAAACACAACTGCTTCGTTTCGCAGCCTCACAACGTCTGTTTCTTTGTTGTCCTCTGACGTTTCATGTTTCCCTTGGTTTCTCCTGTTGACCGTCCACTTTGGTGTGTCCATATGGAAAATCCCTTTTCTCCTTTTCTGTATTTTTTTTGGCGAGTGCTCGTCATATGGCACACCTGTCTGATCGTATCCTCCGCCTGAGCCATCCATAATTTCATTCTTATCAATATCTGACCCTTAACTTTGTCCAGCGCTTCATGCAACGGATGATCTGTGTCTGCAGCTACTCTGAGGTATGCCTTCGCCTGCATCACCTTGTGCCTAACAGCATCAGTCGGCAGACCAAGGATGTAACGCATACACACTACTTGGGTGTCCCTGGTGAATCCCAGAATGACCCGCATAGCTTCGTTCTTTATGTGCTCTAATATCATCAGCTGACCCTTTGAGACAGTGAGCAGTCCTAGTCTATAATCAATCACTGAGAGGTTCAAGTGCTGGTATAGTGTGAAGCGCATCATTATCTGCTCTGTGTCCATTGCCGCCATAGTTTTAAGTGCATAAAGTTCCTTTTGAGATCTTGTCACAACCGTCTCCACGTTGCCCTTGAAGGACAGACTCCTGTCAAATGTGATTCCAAGATACTTCAGTTTGTTCTCACTGTTGACGCTTCTAACATCTATCGTGAGATTTGGGACATCATCTCTCACAATCCTGTTGTCCAGAGAGCACCACAAAACAGCCGCCTTTTCCGGGTGGATGACAGCATTTCAGTGCACCAGTCAATCACTTTGTCTACTGTCACCTGCAGCTCCTGGGCTGTTTGCTCCCTATCTCTCCCCTGCCTATATGCAAGAACATCATCTGCAAATGTTAGTATCCTTCCATCCCCTGATGCTTCTAGGTTTGCAATCTTGCTCGTATACACGTTAAAGAACACCGGTGAGACTGCAGATCCCTGTGGCAGTCCTGGGGTTAAAATATGTGGCTCTGAGGTCCATGCACCCAGACGGAGAGCAACCCGACGAGAATGCAGGACGGCTGCTATCCAGTTCACCAACCAAGGATTGACCCCCTTCTCCATCAGTGCGGTCATCAGAATATCATAGCGAACTATATTGTAAGCATCCTCGAGATCAAGCGCTGCCGCCATCTTTTCCTGTCTACTCTGGAACCCCTCATAAACGTCAAAGGCAAATGTGGCTGCATTTGACCAGGTATCTTTTCCTGGCCTGTAGCTTCCCAGGCACCTTGGAAGAAGCTTTCCCCTTTCCAAAAAATCCTGCAGCTTAACAGCGACTATCTTCTCTGAAACCTTTCCAAATGTATTTTGAAGGGTGATGATCCTAAAGCCGCTAAGCTTTGAATGATCCTTGAATGATTCTATTAATTAAAGAGAAAGAAAACAAACCAAATAAATTAAATGTAAAATGTAAAAAAAAAATTAGTCTCTCTTTCTTCCCAAGAAAACGCTCATTGGAAATGTGTCGCTTTCTTTGCTATTCTGAATCATTCGTTTCAGGAGTTTCTTGTCGCTGTTTCTTGGCAGCCGACTGGGCATCTTTCTACACCAAGAAACTATCAAGGGAAATTTGTCGCTTCCTTTGTTGGGGAATCTCTCTGAAATTGGCCATCGCGTTATCATTGATCAGGTTTACTGCCCTGTTAGCAACAAGTTTGTTTGGATGGTGGTTCACAATGAAGTCTTCGACGTTTGCCCACTTACTGCAAATTTCATTAATCCTGGCAGTTGAAACGGTCACAGCTCTTCATCATCGGACGACCGCTCCTCCTTTAATGTCTTTAGCTGTTCATTCTGAAGATCCACAAGCTCATCTGTAGTGAGCTCTCCAATTTGGTCCTCCAAGTCGTTGCCATCGACTTTTAGGCCCCTATTTTTGCCATGGACAAAATCTCATCTACAACATTGGCACATAACAGCATAGTTAGCCTGTTCTTCATTGGTTTGTACCCCGGCAGTGCTTTCTCCTCCTGTGTGATAAAGGTCATCTTTGGCATTTTCTTCCAGAAGAGGCCCGTTCCATCGCATTTAAAGACTCGTTATGGGAGGTAGTTGTCGCATATTGCGCACTCCGTCAGTTCACAACTGCACAGCATTACCTCAAAAACACACTTCTCAACAAAAGCGTTCGCACCAGAAAGCATTTGAATGCCAGGAATGTGGCGTCAGCTCTAATAATAGCCATGACACCCAGTGATAGACAGGTCAGATGTTCAGATCCTGCCTTATTCATTGGATAACCTAGAAGAATCGCGTCGCCGCGAAGACTCTTGCGACAATAGACGCTAACATTTTGCACATGCAAATCGACCGTCAAGGAGGCCAGATGTGGTTTCATGAAGAGTCTTTTGATCTGTATGTCCCTCTGCCTGATTCATGGGAAGACTTCTGTCTACATTATGGCTGAGTCTTATGTACTTATGAGTCAGGTAAAGCTTTGTGTATGAGAGTGTGTGAGTGTGTAAGTTTCGGCACTAATGAATATATAATCTTCTATCAGAAGATAGCGCCAACTTTCACCCGGTCTCAGCAACGATTACTTTCCGCCATCAATGGTGTAGATATCTGACCCCATCTATCTTTCGTTTCCAGAAGAGTTGCTGTACAAACACTATGTCTTAAGCTGTGAAAAGAGGCACTTAAGCCCATAATGCTATTCCTAAGTCTAAATCCTACTTCTTTCTGACTGCGTTCAGAGCAGGTTTAGTACAGGACAAGCTGTGCTCTGTGTGCTATTTGCCGCCTTAGTTTCAATCCACAGCGAAACTTAAACTCACGCGAATGTGAGAGGGAGGAATGAAAGTGCTCTACCTCTTATCTTATATGTCCGTGGTGTGAAGACAGATTGTGTGTGAAACTGTTTAGCATCAATGACTGGTCCAGCATTTATACTGCTGTGATTTATTCGAACACATGTATCTAGCACTCTGACCGATCCACAGTCAAGCGAATAGCCTAACCCCAGCACTCAAGTGAACGAATGAAAGAAGATTGGTGTTAGAATGAGAGAATGAGTGCATTGTGTCATCTCATCTTTTTTTCACTCTGTATATATATGTTAATGAATGAGAGGCAGTGTAAATCCTCAAAAGGAATGTTTCACATAGATCTCCACATTCATACCAATTATATGTTAATCATTATGTTAACTTAGGAGTGAAATTATTTAATGTATGTTTCTTTACATCATTACTTGGATTCAACATGTGGAATGTAATTTTATTAAATCATCACCCTGTTTGACAGAGTAAGTAAAGGAGAAACATATAGTTTGCTTCCATGCATAATCACTTCTAAACTGTCAGGGGAAATATCACTCCAGTGTCAGAATAAGTAAGTAAGGGTAATGACAGAAGAGGTGAGAAGGTATAAACAGGAAAGTAACCAGGCAGACTAAAACAATTGAGGCAACACTGATTGGTAACATGAGTTATTAGGAATAAGATGAACAATCATCCTGTTCTGTTACATTTACTATTTAGGATCAGTTATGCTGGGTGCATTTCATCATTAACTCTCCATCATTCCTCTCCTAGCCTTGTCATTCACTGTGTCTGTGTCCTCCGTGAGAACATCAGCTAACAGATCATTATGTACAAGAGCAGAATAAGAGGGCTTGCCAACTACAATTTCTGATGTCTGTCATCAAGCGATGCTACAGGCATTCAGGGATAAACTTCTCTCGCACCACACAAAAAGACTTGTCAGTCGTACGAGAGGAATTGATTACACATTTTTATTGCCATTGGCTCTTACAATACATAAATGCACAAAACTGTCTCTAATGAATTACACATGAATACACAGAACTTCCTATCTCTAGTCGTCCCTAGCCCTACTGCTAAATCTATCTATTCACTTAAAGAAGGACGCATCGACTCTAAGCGATGTGTCCGCTACGAAGTCCGTCCCCTGTCTGACAATCCTCCGCGTCCTGATTACACAGCACGCGGAGGGTCTTCATACGCACTTCGGCTTTTGCGTGCTACATCATTCCACACGCTTAGAGTAGTAAGCCTACTCTTGAGTTCTATTCCAAGTTCTTGGTGTCTATCACGTTGAGGTGATTACACCGTGACCAGAGTGCTTACCCTCTGGTTGACACTTACGTGTCTCATGAGAGAACTGTTGATAGTTCTCCTCCCTATCTACTCCCTACACCTACCCTGCCCTCTTGTTGAGGCACTGGGTTACCTCTAATCTACTTGAGGTAGACCACTCATTCAGGGTGGTCTTCCCTCCTATGTATTCTAGTCTTTGACACACACCCTCCCCTCCTGTGTTGCGTTACAAACTTTGACTCATGGTTGTGACGCAAGAGGTTTCTAAAAATTAGTGTGTCTAATTTTTGTCAAAGACTACTGATAACTTGGTTCTGGGTAACTCAATAGACCTCTACTGACTATTGTCACAATGTAGTATTACTTTACTTGGCTACTGGTGATCGCCACACACTTGTCTGGTTGGCGTGAGCCCTCTTCTCCATCGCAATATTATATTTATTAGAGGTTTGTCTGAACCGGACCATTGCCTTATAAGACCTGCCCTCAAATAGCAAATTAACTCACTACCCATACAAAGTTGACTTTCTTAGGATCAACACACGAATTGCTTCATGTCCCCCATATAATATTAAACAACCCTTGCACAAGCTGTGTGCGACAGGCTTTACCTATCTCGCTTCCGCGTGTAAAGTTATCTTTCACTGTTAAGTTAGTGTTTCGCTGTCTACTGTATCCCCTGACCCGAAGTTATCTCCCCTTGTTCCAAAAATGTATGCACTTTACATGTTTGTTTTCCTGGTTGTTTGCGTGTTTAGATGTAACTAATAACGTAATTAATCTTCTAACATGTGTGTTTGTCTATAATTTGTATGTAAGTCAGTTTTCAAGTGCCATAATCCGGTTAAATGTGACCACAAATAAGTGTATAACACTAATTCGTGACTACGTTTCCGTCTTATGAGACTTAAAATACTTTCCCTAAGGTCTAATGTAGTTATGGCTAACACAAAACTACACACAACACATTCGAGACAGCATATTTCAATACTGAAAGCAAACGCTTGACGCAGACAAATAATAAAAGTCGCGTTGAGCGGCAGAAAAAATCCGCTGGTTGTCTTCACTCTCCATTCTATATTTTCCATTTTCTCTCACTTTCACACTTCTGTCACACATCTTTTATTCTCCCAATTATTTACAAACCTTGAAGTGACACTGTACAAGTTTGGCTCAGTTTGAAAAGAGTTGAGCTTAATGACTGTGCGTAACTTACTGCACGAGTCATGTATTTACCAAATATTTAAATGGATGAAATAGGGTTGATAGTTTGTACCCTGATAATAATAAACACTATATTCTACTGAAATACTACTACTAATTCTATAAATATATATATTCTAATTTGTTGCACAGAATTAAACTAATTTAAAGGAAGTAATCTAACTAACTAAAAAAATGAAAATGATGTGAGATGAGTTATGTACCTTTTTTTTTTTTTTTTTTTTTTTTTTTTTTTTTTTTCTGCTTCTAAACTGAGTAATGTGAATTTTAAATGGTAAACAAAATTATAAATAATGGGTTATTTAAAAAGAAGAATGTTTTAATGTCTAAATGAAAAAATATGATTGATAATTTTACAATACATGGTGTAAATGATGTATGTTCAAATGTATAATCCTATAAGGTATAAACTACTTTTAATCCTAAATGATGAGGTTGTTAAAGTACTAACTGGTACTGTTCCTATCTTAACTTTTTATCCTCGTCTTTAATTAGCTATTATTACATTTAAAGTTACTATCCTAAGTAGATGGGTAAATTAGTGGTTTATCTAAACTACAAAAAAAAAATTCTATCATATTACCTAATTCTATTCTAAATTTATATTAAAGTAACTAATCTAACTATAATTTCTCACTGTATTAAAAACATGTTATAATACATATCACAATAGCTAAATGTATATACATGGTATTTAACAACCTCAGGTTAGTGGTTGCCGTAAAGTTCAGAAATTGATTTTGTTGGCACAGTTCACAGTTACACACTTGTCCTGGGTATATTAAATAGACTCCACAGTCATACTAGTGTCTTATGGGTATTCTTCCACTCGTAGAGTCCGCTTGTGTCGTAGACATGTATATTCGTGTCTGTTATTTACGCATTGTTCTGACACTGTTCTTCCATGATTAACACAGGTGATTCATCGGACCACAAATGGAGCATAGTAAGTAACGAGATGTCTATGTACACACGGTGATTCACTTGTTCTTGGAGCACAGTTCTTATTCTGCTGTCTATGGACACATGGTGATTCCCTGTTATTAGCACACAGTCCTGATCATGATGTCTATGTATTACATAGGATATTTTACACAGGATAATTTAAGTGTACTAAATTACATTATCTTAGACTACATTTCATGTGGAGTATCAGGTATTTCTACCTCAGATGGTCGACTAAGGGTATCAGCAAGAATGTTGTCCCTACCCTTAATATGCTCTATACTAAAATTGTAATTTTGTAAGATTAACGACCACCTGTAGATGCGGTCATTGCGATGCACCCCACTTTGTATGACCGTGATTGGGGAGTTGTCGGTCTGTACTACGAAGTGATTACCCGCTAGAAATCGATGTAACTTCCTTACTGAATAGATGACACTTAGGGCTTCCAACTCTGATATGGAATATCTGGACTCAGCAGGTGTGATCTTGCGGCTCACGTAGCAAATTGGATGGAAGATGCCATTGTAAAACTGGCCTAGTACTCCAGCGATGGAGATCGTGCTGGCATCTGTCCTAAGATAATAAACGAGCCTAGGATTAGGCAAACGCAGAATTGGTACATTACTAAATAGGAGTTTCAATTTTGACAATGCAGAAATTAATAATGCATCTTTGACATCTAATTTTACCGATGCTTTCAAAACATTAGAAAATACACTCGTGATTTCGGCTAAGTTCGGTATGAACTTACTATAATAATTTACTAAACCCAAAAGGCTCCTGACCTGCTTCTTTGTTGTAGGCATGGTCAGGTTCATAATTTTAGTAACAATTCTATTGTCAGTTTTTAGTTGTCCTTGTGAAATGACATGGCCCAAAAAATCAATTTCTTGTAGGCCCAGTTCAACTTTGCTAGGTTTGACAGTGAGACCGAAGAGTCGCAACCTATCGAAGACCTGTCGGAGTTTCAGTAAGTGTGTTGTCCAGTCATCTGTATGGACACAAATATCATCTATATATGTCACCGTATTCGTCACTCCATGTAGTAAATCTCTAGTTAGGCATACGAAAGTGGCAGGAGCGTTACGAAGTCCGAAAGGAAGAAACCGCCACTCGTAAAGACCTAAAGGTGTTGAGAATGCAGTAAGATGGATGGATTGAGTCTGCATAGGGATTTGCCAATATCCCTTAGTAAGGTCTAATTTAGAGAAGATTTTGGAGGTGGACATATCCAGAATAAGATCTTCGCAGGAAGGAATTGGTTCTGCGTCGATCTTAGTGACATTGTTGAGTTTTCTATAGTCCACACAGAGACGAATTGTGGAGTCCTTTTTCTTTACTAAGACGATTGGAAAGGAGTACTCAGATGTAGATTTCTGGATGATTCCACTAGCTTCTAAATTAAGAATTTCCTTATTTAGACTTTCTCTGTAGCTAAGTGGGATAGAGTACGGCCTGCATTTGATAGGTTTTTGAGTCCGAAAGAAGGATGGAGTGCTCGATCCTGTCCGTCCTACCAGAAATGTCGGAAAATATGTCCTTATACTCCGCCACTAATTCTAATGTCTGTCGTCGTTGCTCTTCTGTTAGTCCCGGTTCTAACCGTATACACTCTAATGTCGCAGTCTTGTCTACAATTGGAACAGGTAGTTCCATCCCGTGTCGTCTACCTGGTTCAGTAGGTGGTGGTGCTAAGTGCGTTTTCTGTATGCTCACTAAATGTATGCATATCGTCGTCCTTGCCAGTCTCGCTAACTAGTGTAGTTGCGTTATGTGTGTCTGTCGTCTCATCAATAGGTGTGGGTGCATTATGTTCGTCTGTCTCCAGTTCTGTCTCTTGTCGTGAAAAGTAGGGTTTCAACATGTTGGTATGAAATATCTTTAAGTGTCCGTTTATCGATATTTCATAATCGACATCTGAAATTTTTCGTACCACTTTGAATGGCCCTTGCCATGAGGTCAATAATAAATTACGTTTGTCTGGAAGTAAAAGCAGTATGTCTTGATCTAGTTCAAGATTAATAGTCCTAGCACCTCTATTTGCGTATTGGCGGTAGATTTGACCCTTCCTCTCCAAAGCTGCCTTGGCTATCATACACGATTTCATAATTTTATCGCGTGTTTCTGTTACCATCTCATAAGGTGTTTTAGGGGTTGGAATTTCAATCGCATTAGTTACTAACTGATGGTAAATTGTTAGGGGTCCACGTGGGTTAGCCCCGAATAATAACTCAAAAGGTGAGAAACACGTGCTTGAATGGGGAATCTCCCGATAGGCGAACAGCACTGTTGGCAACAGTGTATCCCATTCAGATGGGTTTTCTGCTGTCACCTTAGCCAGCATATGTTTTAGGTCTCCGTTAATCTTCTCTACGATTCCATTGCTGGCTGGATGATAAGCTGTTGTAAAATGCTGTTTAATTCCTAACATTTTTGTAAGGGCTTGCGTTGCAGCCGATATGAATTGGGTTCCCCGGTCGGATAAGATGGTACGTGGAAATCCGAATCGTGAGAACAAATGTAAAAATACATTGGCAATATCTTTGGAGGTGATGTATTTTAAAGCTACCGCCTCAACCCACCTTGAACATAGGTCTACTAGCGTTAAGACGAAGCGATTTCCTTTGCTGGACACCTGGTTCAGGGGTCCAACAATATCCACCGCCACACTCTCGAATGGTCTAGAGGCCAGTGTTGAAGGTTGTACTTCAGCTGTAGGATGTTTACCCTTACGTACTAGTTGTTGACAGACATTACATGACCGACAGAATAATTTTATGTCATTACAAAAACCCGGCCAGTGAAAATGAGCCTGAATTCTGGCCCTGGTTTTGTCGTATGCAAGGTGACCAGCAAACGGTGACTCGTGTGCAATCTTTAGCACAGTTTGGCGGTGTTGTACAGGTAACACCGTTTGCTGAATCTCATGGTTGTTGGTTGTATAATAACGAGTAAGAATCCCATTATTAAGTCTAAAGAACCATGATGCGTTTTTTGTTACTTTAGCTTTTTCTTTTAACAGTTTTAGATACGGAGACACACTCGGATCAGCTTTTTGCTGGTCTATAAACTTCTGTCTGGTGGTATCATCCGTTCTAGTTGGTGATAGCAACAGTAGTCTTTCCTCCTGTAGTGTGTCTTGGTGTTTAATAGTATCTGCTCTGGTTGTTGCATTTGCTGCATTTAATTTTTCCCATGCAGCTATTTCTTTGTTAGTGCAATGCTTCAATTGGGGTAAGCATCCCAAAATTAAATCAGTACAAGGGTTATCTAAAATAGCACATGTAAAGGTACCAGAAAGGAAAGGAGTGTTTATATGGGCTCTTGCCAGCGGGTAAATTTCGATATTACCCGAAAAGGTTCGGCATTTGACTGAGTCACCTGTATAATCATTTGGGTTCACAAATTCCTTTCTAAGACTGATAAGAGTGCTTCCACTGTCAAGCAAACATTGGCATGGTATTTCATTGACCAGTGCATTGTGGAACACCAAATTGCCTCTGGAGGCTAATGCTGCATTTGCACTCTCGGTGGAGAATGGCACTGTGTGTCCACATTCTAATTTTCCGTCTGCATGAAATTGGTGACATCGCTCACAACTGCCAAAGCTTAAGATATCGTTTACACAACAAACATCTTCAGATTGGTTAAAAGGTAATTCATTCTCGATCTCGCGCTCAGTCTCACTCCCACTATCAGAAGATGTATCAATTAACATTGCACTGTTGGCCTTCATTCTTTGACGGCCTAGGCATTTACTGGAGTAATGCCCGTAGCTAGCACAGAAAAAACATTTAACCGCACCCCTGTATGCATTTCTCTTGTTTTGTTGTTTCTTAATGACCATCTCAAGATGTGTCGGATAGTTCGGTGATTTATCACACATAGCGTAAGTATCATGAAAAAGTTGGCAATATATACATTTAGGCAATTTTTGATCTTTCTTGTCGACTCTCTGAAATGGTTTTTTATTGCTACGATAACTTTTAGGTTGGTCCTTAACAAAAGAGACTATTTCAGAGTCGATGTTTGATGTTTTAAAAACTTCCCTATTCGAGGAAAAATATGCGGAGCCTTTCTTCTCGAATTGTTGTATTGTTTCGATGTCTGACTGCTGAAGGAACTTAGCGAAAGGAGTTGGGACTGTGGATATAACTTTATCCATGGCTATTACATTTTTAAGTTTTTCAAAGTCGTTTCCTATTTTTGCTGCATTAAGCCATCTATTCAGCACGCTTTGGACATTCGAGACATAATCGATGAAGGTCTCACTTGGTTTTGGTTTTAAGTTAGAAAATTGGACTTGATACCCAGGGGCATCAAGTAAAAAATGTTGCATTACCCTATCGTGAATGAACTGATAGTTAGACCTAAGATCAGTTGGTATTGATTCAATAACTTTAAGGGGCTCCCCACTGAGGTTTTTCATGTAGATCATGGCCCACATATCGATTGGTACTTGATGGTATTTAAGCTGATATTCGACATTTTCTGTCGAAGCTGATATGGAATCTTCTTTACAGAATGGCTTAATAATATGTTTGTATTTATTAAGCTTATTCTCTTCTTGCTGACTCTTTAGTTTTGTAGCGGAGATCTCTAAATGTGAATCTACTTCCATACCTTTCATCTTTAACTGTGTCTCTGATTCAATCTGTATTTGTTTTTCTTTCACTCTTGCCATTTCATCTATCTCTCTTTGCTTCAACTCTCTCTCTCCTGATCTAATTGTTTTTGCTTTAATTCTAATTCTTTTTGTTTAATCTCTAATTCCTGATCTAACTGTTGTTGTTTCATTTCTAACTCTTTTTGTTTAGTTATTTCAGCTAATTGTGCCTCTTTGTGTTTTATTTCTAACTCCTTTTGTTTTGTTATTTCAGCTAGTTCTACAATCTCCTTCTGGTGTTGTCTTTCTCGTGCACGTTCATCTCTATCAGCATCTTTTGCTTCCCTAAATTTTTGATCAGCATATTGCTCTAATTCCTTTCCGGTGTAACCTAATTCCTTGCCTGCTTGTATGCAATCAGCTAAAGTTGACATGTTGTTGGATAATTAGCTAGAGTTGATAGGCACTCAAATATTTACTCAGGTATATTCGATATGTTAAGATTTTAAATGCCTGTGTACAAAAAATACCATTAGATTACACCCTGAAAAAGAGATGCATTATTAATCATATTGCATTCACAAATAATTTGGGTATATTCATCTTAACAATCAGGAACAATCAGGCACGATCCTTTAGCAACCCCGACACACACCTTGTGTTACTCTTCTAAACAGCTCTTGTTATATCTGGTTTATTAGAGCATCAATAATTAACTAATTGCAAACGACATATACTTTTAGACATTTGTTTGAAATTCACAATTACATGCCCCCGGACAACACAATGTGGTATGGTTGATAGAGACTGTCACTGTCCTGTCTTCGTTCTAATATCTTCTGCTTTCTTTAACTAACTGCTGTTTAATCTATGATAGTGCTGTGCAGACCGAATCCTATTTGCATAAAGAAAGTAGTGCCATCGTGACGGTAAAAAATAGAATATGTCCACAAATAAATAAATAAATGCTTTAAAATAAATATAAAGGAAATAATAATGTTCAAATTATTAAATATATTCAATAAATAGCTTGTATAAACAAATAATGCTCATTATAATTCAAAGATTCAGGCGAGCAGCGGCTTAGCGATTTGTAAACAATCTGTCGCTGATTGCCAATGGCGTAGGACAGCTGTGGGTCAACCGTGACACGTCACAGGCGCAGCGCTATTCTTAGATTGAAAAATCGATATTGTTGCCGGCTCATTTCTTAGTGTATTGCTCCGCCGTGAATCATGTTTCATAAATACTCATAAATAAACAAATAATTGTAGAAATAAATGATGCAAAACTATACTAATAATACTTACAAATCAGAAGAAAACCTGTTCATAAAGCACAAAACATTTCAATAAGTATAAATAAATGGTAATCGGTCACGATGGGCACAGCTCGCATCTTGTTCTAGTCTGCACACGCCATTTTACACTAACACAAACTAAACCCTGTGATTAACTGACAGTAACGCTATTTTAGAGCCGTGGGTGAGTGTTTTAGCTTGACCAAATGTCCAAGCTACACTTCTGACACCACTTTTATCCTAGCCTGTCATCAAGCGATGCTACAGGCATTCAGGGATAAACTTCTCTCGCACCACACAAAAAGACTTGTCAGTCGTACGAGAGGAATTGATTACACATTTTTATTGCCATTGGCTCTTACAATACATAAATGCACAAAACTGTCTCTAATGAATTACACATGAATACACAGAACTTCCTATCTCTAGTCGTCCCAAGCCCTACTGCTAAATCTATCTATTCACTTAAAGAAGGACGCATCGACTCTAAGCGATGTGTCCGCTACGAAGTCCGTCCCCTGTCTGACAATCCTCTGCGTCCTGATTACACAGCACGCGGAGGGTCTTCATGCGCACTTCGGCTTTTGCGTGCTACATCATTCCACACGCTTAGAGTAGTAAGCCTACTCTTGAGTTCTATTCCAAGTTCTTGGTGTCTATCACGTTGAGGTGATTACACCGTGACCAGAGTGCTTACCCTCTGGTTGACACTTACGTGTCTCATGAGAGAACTGTTGATAGTTCTCCTCCCTATCTACTCCCTACACCTACCCTGCCCTCTTGTTGGGGCACTGGGTTACCTCTAATCTACTTGAGGTAGACCACTCATTCAGGGTGGTCTTCCCTCCTATGTATTCTAGTCTAATGCCAGTACAAAGAAGAGACACTGTAGCTCTAACTTGTAGGTACTTCCTGAATCTGCTACCTTCTGTAACTCCTGTCTGTAGCCCTTATCATTCTTGTCAACTGGAGAATTATCATCCATTGACTAGATATAAATAGGTTCACCATGTTTATTCACCTCAGGTGAGGATGACGGTGTTCGCAGATTGTCATGATCCAGAGTTGCAGATCATTGCCCAATAATGTTCAATGGATCTGTAGACCAATAGCAGATCTTTAACAAAGAGGTGCTAAAAGGGATCTGTGGTCAGGACTAAGATTAATCTAATCAATGAGTCCCCAGATCATTACCGATATGTGCCAAAAGGGATCTGTGCTTCATGATCATTCTGATGGTTGACTATGTTTGAGATTCAGGAACATTTCTAAGATCACTATGATCATTTTATACCTCACAAAGACTTGCAGATTATCAAAATCATGGCAGAAGTCTTAATGAAAATCAGATAAGGAAGAACTTTGTTATATTCAGTTATTCATTTAGATAACTCAAGAACCAGCAAAAACTTCCAGAGAGGAAAGTATTTTATGAACCTCTCCAGATCTTATTTGGTGTAGACTGTTTTGATTTAAAGTTACAAATTAACTGAAAATTCACAAGAAGAACACTTGTGTAGTGCAGAGATAATGGTAGGAAATTAGTGGTGTAGTCCAGTGATGAAGTGACTTAACAACCATGAGATCTTCTAGGAGTTCTATTCTCCATGGTGTAATTAGAACATCATCCTATAGACTGATGTGTATCGTTCATATGTTCATAAAGCTTCACTGGTTTACTTCCACAGTTTTATTTTGGGTTAATAAACAAAATTAACTTTTCCTGCATTCTTATGTCAAGTATATTGTGGTGTGACAAAACATTTTATTATTTATGTGTTTAGTTAATGAAACTACATCACATAATTGTAGAATCTGGAACTTCAGGTGGCTGGGTAAACACGAATAGACAGCTAAGTTCTGTTCTATTGTAATCTCCCAGGTTCCAGGTTACCCAGGAAAGGGAACTTTAAATCTTATAAATTTTCCTGTGACCATTTCACCTAAATGAGAAAATGATCATAGGTGGGGGACTCGGAGCTAAATAAGTTTCTCTTTTCGGGAAGGAAGATTTTGGAGGGAAGAAATTAACATTCCTGGGAAACCCCTAGATTTCCAGAGCTATTATGGGACACTTTGGCTTCCAAGGACCAATCCCCTCAAAATAAAATTAGTCCCATCCTCTTAGCGTTACTTCATTGTGGGATAGGTTGAGGTGGGTACTGCTTCCAACTTCCCAACATACCGTTCCATCGCATTTAAAGACCTGTTATGGAAGGTAGTCTTCCTCTTTGATGATGTTATCAAATTCCACCTTGAACGCTTCAGCTTTTTTCTCGTCAGAACTTGCAGCCTAATTACACTATGAATGCCACTTATAATTTTTTTTTAACTTTTCAAACCAGCCTCTGCTGACTTTAAAATCGTCAGTCTCATCAATTATACCAAGCAAGTCCGACAATAAATCACTGTGCATCAGCTTCGCCTTTTCACATATTATTGCCCCACTAACACTGTCTCCTGCAAGTTGCTTTTCATTGATCCAGACCAAGAGAAGATTGCTAACTTTCTCAAGAATTGAGGTCTTTGCATCTGCAGCTTAGTTACGCCTTTAGCCACATCGACTGATGTGAGTAACTCTTTGTTCTTTATGATGGTGGATGTAGCATGATGGATCAGATCCCATATTCCCAGCCCGACACATTCATAAAAATACTTTCGATTTGAGCGGCGTTTCCAGATAGAAGGGCGATTCTTGGAATCGTAAGTTTTAGAACGAGTTGGGGGAGGGCAGCGGTATATGCGCCTGTCTTTTTCATTGGCTAGTACGTGGCAGCCCACGCTAATCACTAGGCCACATTTGAAAATCCAAACGGAGCGGTCGCTAGTGTGATGTGATGACCCAACAATGCCCTTAAAGATTCGATAATATATTGTTCTCTGGACAACAGGTGCAACATTAAAACATACTTAAATGTTGTAGTTATGCCTAGTGAACGAAAGAGAAGAATATATGAGTATTTTTTGAAGAAAATGGGAAAGGGAAAACCTAACTTCTGTGCGCCAGTATTCTGAACACTGCAACTTCAACCTGTCAGGTCTTTCACGCTATAATACTCCAAGTGCATATCATTCCTCTGTTGTGAATGGGTGCGTATGCTTGATGAATGTAAATTACACTCAATGCAAATTCGCAAACCCTTGTGCATTCCTAAATGCCTATCATGACTCATTCGTAATCAACTGTACCTTTGCTCTCGCGAGTTAACATATGGCAGTCTGAATTGGAATGGGTGATGTAAACATGTACAAGTTCCTTTGTAAAACGCTGAGAATGTTGGAGTGAGTGAGTTGGTGATTAATAAATAGCCTCTCACATCTAGTGGAAGGAAAGATGCTTCAATATCCATATGTAAACAGGACGGTGGTGGCACGCCAGAATTGCTAAGTTCATGTGATGCCTGGTGGCTATATGCTCAAGAGAATTATTACAATATCTCTTTGAGGTATTACACTGTTACCTCTACTGTTGGTTGGTTCATATAAACTAGTTCTTAAGAGAACCATAGGTGTGTGAACCTGTGTCTTAGTTGGCTGAATATAATGTATGGCTCATGCCAATTTACAAGGACTAAACATGTTTTTCCCATATGTGCTTTGGTGCATATGAGAACAATTGCTCATGCAATTTGGTTTCTGTTACTTACTGTGGTAGATACTCAGTGGGGAAAGAACACATGATGATGATGATAGTATGATGTACTTGTGAGCCAAGTCTGATTCACAATGCCTTGCTCATGCTGCTTGCCTTCAAATGCTTGTAATTGTGTAAGCTACCCCACAGATGGAGGTGAATAATGCAACCATATCACCCAAAGTACATCCCAGTGAAATTCACTACCTCATCAACCAGGAGAGGTGTGTTTAGTCAACATCTTCCCTGAACATCCCCATCTCCAATTTGTGTATGTTGATGTATGATAACATTATCTTTTAACACATGTGAAGAGATGTTGTGCCATTTTGTATATCAACAGAGAACAAAAAGGATGGTGGAGAGCCTTCCATATATCATCTGGGACAACTAAACAGAAGTCCTAGATCCAGAAGTGACTCCCTATCAAAATGCAGGAAAATCAAAGAAGAATTTTCTCTCAGCTCTCAACAGCTGAATGCACAAATGAGAGCATAACACAATCTGAAGCACTATAATAGTGGTGAGCTGGACAGTGATCTTTGATTCAATCAAATGTCAACTGAGAATAACATCAAGTCTTTTGGTATGGACTGCCTTCAGAGATAACTGGTGAAGTAACTTGCAGTGTTTGTTTATCTAACACTCAACTTGGAAAATATCCAGCATGGTGCTCACACAGTGATTGAAGAATGTGACTTGAAGAGTAGGTGAAGTTGAGGGCGAGGTGCATGTCCTTTACAGAACGTCACAATCAACCCCAGCATTTAATGACTGTGATGGTTGGGAAATTATGCGTTCAGTAATTTGCCACTGCTTTCTCATAATATTGTGAAAATGAAAGCAAGCAGTCTGCTCCCAAATTGCCGGCGCTCATTGCCCTCAAGCCACAGACTTATATTTTGTTAAATTATGATTCATATAGTATCATTCCGATTATTGCACAGTGTTAAAAATTCAGCATGGCCAAATGGATAGGAACGGGCTTTCGTAAATTACAATGTACTGAAGTCGGAGTGAGTTCGACTGATGGTAAAAGACACTGATATATGGAAAGCTAATCCAGACGCAACATTAAGATAGAATGAAGTGTGTATAGACTCCGCTTGAATTCAAAGTGAGCGAGCGCTTGATAAATACATCAAAATATGTGGGATGGGCATATTTAATTTCTTTAACAATTTGTGTGGCCGTTTTTATGAGGCCAGTAAAAAATTATTGGTTAGTTATACCAACACGTGGTTACCATTGATAGACCACTATTAGAAATTAAAAGTAAATGTGGAACCTTAAAAGTTGATTATGAAATGTAAGTAAGTAAAGTTTAGACAAATTGTCTTTAAGGAAACCAATGGCATTATTATAAGACTTATAACATATGACTGACTTATTAAATATTTTATTTCCTAAAGAAAATGGAAGAGATTTGAAGTTAACTGATGATGTTATAACTAGGTATACAATTTCCTTTTTTAATTTCTAGTAGTCTCCCTTGTCACATATATTAGATGTTTATGTCCCTTTCCATTGCTTATCTAGGTGTTTTTCTTTTGGATATCTAGTAATTCTGCAGAATGCTTGAACATACCTATTAATACGTGTAGTGATCAATCAAGGTATTACTATAATGTTATTACGATATTTTAAATATTCTCTAAGCAAACGTAACTCCCAAACTTTTTCAAAGGGATTTAATTTCTAAAAAATTTAAATTTATTTAAATCTACAACATGCAAATAGCCTGTCAACGTCCTAGATACCTAGGGAAATGAGACTCGGGTTCAGACAGGCAATAAACTCCATTCTGATATTAGTACTCTAATTTATTCACAGTAATCTGGCGAAGAATAGTTTCGCGGTCAATTACAATATCACAGGAGTTCATAACAAATCAATCATACACATAACCATCACAGCAAAACTCTATCAACTATCTCATAATCAACAATCACTAACTACAAGTTGGTTTCTATCTATCAAGTCCCCCTTAAGCTAAACCCTGCTTCGTGTTCGGTGTCCAGTCGCTGTCTGCCCTTCGACGTGCGTCGGGCGGACACGGAGTGTAACTCTCTTCGAGCTTCTCGTAGAAATGGTCCCGGCACGTTATAGGCGGGTTCCACCTGTGTCAACGGAGCAGTAGGCAAACTGACCCATCATTCTCGAAGGCTCGAGATTGTTCGGGAGTTCGAGCTCTTGCATTTACTTCCCTTATATTGGTGTTATATCCCTTCTATAAATCCCTTCTAACTTTATGTCCATATTTACTTTATGTGAGACCTTGACAACCAGCATTTGGGAGAGAGAGAGAGAGAGAGAGAGAGAGAGAGAGAGAGAGAGAGAGAGAGAGAGAGAAAGAGAGAGAGAGAGAGAAAGGGAGCGAGAGCGAGAGAGAGAGAGCGAGAGAGAGAGAGAGAGAGAGAGAGAGAGAGAGAGAGAGAGAGAGAGAGAGAACTATTTGTTCAAAATGAATGAAATTTACAAACGTAAATGACATTTCCTTTAAACAAAATATTTATCTACATAAACCTCATAAACTTGCACGGCCTTTCGCCAGTGCGAAAATAAGTGCATGCAGGCCTTGGCTGTGCCAGGCCAGGTGTTGTTCTGCTCACTTCGCCTATTAATTGTCATCTCTCTCATTCCTATCACCTAGGCCATAGCCATCAGTCACACCACTCACCTTCTCGTTGTTACTTTGGCGTTGAAATCCCCGAGGATGACAGTCATTTCAAATTTTTACACTGGTCCTCGGCCATGTCTAATTCGTTCTATCATTCCAGAAGCCCTTGGCATGAGAACGTGAGGCGAAGAAATTCATTGGCATTGAGAATCTTTTGCATTTACTGAACCCTTGCCTTTTACAAATACACATTGTTCTTCTCCTATTTTTACAGTGGTACCTCGGGTTACGAGCTTAATTCGTTCCAGAACTGGGTTCGTATCCCGAAACGTTAGTAATCCGAAACATTGAAATCGATTAAATAGAGACAATCCGTTTAAAGATGAAAGAATCGTTTTTTTTTATTAACATCCGGTAATTTACCTGACAACACGCAAAGAATACCTGTACTTCACGTATTAATTAAAGATTGATTGATTGATTGATTGATTGATTAATTTATTGATTTAGGAACCGACATCACAGTATTCGGGGCATTCCAATAAGCGCTCCGTCTCCATCCTCAGCAGCCAGCGAAGAGTTCCAACACTAATAGTTCCATTAGCAATCTGATTATATGTCCGTCTCGACTTTCCGCTGAGCGTCTAGCGTCGGCCATGTCACCTCGACACACCTCGCTGCCTCATTCTTACCAGACTATGGCGATCCATTTGCTCCTCCGAGGTGTACACGTGCTCCCACAAGGCAGCAACCACGTCTGCCTTGTCATGTATCAATACTCCACCAAGTTTTGCCGAGCCAGCCAATCTGTCCGCCTGTTCATTCCCCAGCCCACCGGCATGACCCGGAGAAAAGATCCACCCGTGACCTCCATAGCGAAGCAAGCCACTCTGCACGAAGTCTTCCCGTCCTCACCCTCGTCAGCATGCTTTCTGAGTTATTTACAATCACGATGTGTGTATGTATCGTGTTCTCCATCCAGCGGAAAGCTGCACTGACCGCCTCCGCCTCCATTCTTAAGCTAGATGTTGTGGTATCATACGCCAGGCTCTCCTGCGCCAAAAGTCGACCATTAGCTTTTGCTAAGAATTCTCAGGCACTTCTCCTGCCTCTCAACACCAAACCATCCGTTTAGATAATCAAATCACCCGGACGAGCATTATCCTGAATTAGTTGCTGAATTTCCACTTACGTAGCCCCTGCTGGCCACTCTCAACACTCTCGGCTCAGTGTGATTATAACTCTGCACAAGTCTGACTGCCCCGCTGGCACTCTGATCTACTCCTCTCCTCTGCTAATGTTCTCCAAGATGCACACCTGTCTGATCGTATCCTCCGCCTGAGCCATCCATTATTTCCCTCTCATCAGTCTCCGAACCTTAACTTTGTCCAGCGCCGCATGCAACGGGTTATCTGTGTCTGCAGCTACTCTGAGGTATGCCTTCGCCTGCATCACCTTGTGCCTACCAGCAACAGTCGGCAGACCAAGGATGTAACGCATACACACTACTGGGGTGTCTCTGGTGCATCCCAGAATGACCCGCATAGCTTCGTTCTGTATGCGCTCAAATTTCACCAGCTGACCCTTTGAGACAGTGAGTAGTTCTAGTCCTTTTTCTTCTTCTTCTTTGCGTTCATCCGGAGTGTTTTTTCAGATGTGATTGCGGTGTGTCTAAGTTATGCGCCATTGAGCCGAACCCATAGGCCAACACATCCGACATTTAGCGTGCTTTTTTGACCAGGTAACATTCCTGGGAGACTCACTTTTGCGGTAACGTCCACAAACCAGCTGGCCAAGTTGGAACGGTCGAAGACTTAACGGTCATCCCTCAAAGGAAGGCAGGGACAGTACATGACATTTTCCGCCATCCAGGGTGGCTTCCATAATTGCAGGGCCGACACACAGCGCCCTGGTCCTGGGCTCACCGAGGGAATCGTCACGTCCTGCTCATGGCTGCTTTAATTCCTCACTTCAATATATCCTCATTTCGTTCGCCCCGGGCCGTTCCCGCACAAACCAGAAAGGTCTGCAGACGGTATCCACTCAGCGAGTTTTCGGTTCGGACATGTGCTTGTCGTTGTGCCCGTCAAAGCTGTTCCAGGCACAACGGACATTCGGAAACTACTTAGTTAGAGCTGTTCCGAACAAGAGCGGCATTCGGAAACTAGGCAGTCAGAGCTGTTCCTAGCACGAAAGACATTTCACTCGGAAGTTTTTTGCGTTGTGCCTGATTTATTTGCACCCTTAGGCCAGCACATCCGACTTCAGCAGGCATTTTTACGGGTTAGCCATCCCGGGGTTTCGAGGGACGTTAGACAGACTGTTAGTGTTGTTGTGTCGCCCACATCTCAGCTGGTAAAAGTAAAACGGCCATCGACATCACGGTGAACCCTCAAGGGAAGGCAGGGGCAGACCATGGGCATTCCCCCGCTATCCAAGGAAGCTAAAATAATTGCAGAGCCGGCACATATTGCTCTGAGACTGGACTCATCCGAGGATTTTCCACCTTCTGCTCATGGCTGCTTTAATTCCTCACTTCCCCATGTTGGGCATTTCGCTTGCCACTGGTCGCTCAAGTACACACTAGGAACGGTCAGTCTGCGGGCGACATCCACTAGGTAAACTTTCGCTTTGGACTTCGGGCCACGCAATGGATTCGCTAGCAGTGCGTTCCATTTCGTGTTGTTGAGACGTTTTTCCACCTTTGTCTAGACTCTCTATGAGTTAGCAAACAGTTTTCGTAACCAATTTCATTCGACTGGGGCACCTCTTCTACCTTTTAGTACTCTCTCACGAGGTAGGCTACATGTGTGGCCGGCTCAGCACCTTACCTCCGTGCAGAGGTGAGCGAGAAAAACGCCAGGCCCTCTCATCCGGGGACCCCTCATATCCCCCAGCTGACAGCCTTCGGACAAGTATCTGGACTGGGCATGTAGCGTGCTCAGAATCTCACCTCCATTTTTCGGTAGGTGAGTATCGGCCAGGCTTTCACATCCGAGCGTTTTATGGCTTAGAGGCGTTTAGCCACAACCCTAAACAGAGAGCCTTATAGTATGTGTCCGGACCAAGAACGTCTGCCTTCGTGCGCCTGATTGATACTTTGACTGCTATCCTCAGTGTACCTGCAGAGCAGCAGGTTGTGTCTCGCTTAGTCTGGCCCCTATCCCATAAGCTGTCCGATATGTAGTTTTTTCATCCATCGACATAGCACATTGGGTCAATGGGGCACGCAAGCTCCCCCACCACGGCAAGGTGGAGACACATCGGAGGAGAGTCCTAGTCCATAATCAATCACAGAGAGGATCAAGTGCTGGTATAGTGTGAAGAGCATTCTCTGCTCTGTGTCCATTGCCGCCATAGTTTTAACTGCATTGAGTCCCTTTTGAGGTCTTGTCACAACCGTCTCCACATGGTCCTTGAAGGACAGACTCCTGTCAAATGTGATTCCCAGATACTTCAGTTTGTTCTCTCTGTTGACGCTTCTACCATCTATCGTGAGGTTTTGGACATCATCTCTCACAATCCTGTTGTCCAGAGAGCACCACAAAACAGCCGCCTTTTCCGGGTGGATGACAGCACTAATTTCAGTGCACCAATCAATTACTTTGTCTACTGTCAACTGCAGTTCCTGGGCTGTTTTCTCCCTATCTCTCCCCTGCGTATATGCAAGAACATAATCTGCAAACGATAGTATCCTTCCAACCCCTGATGCTTCTAGGTTTGCAATCTTGCTCGTATACATGATAAAGAGCACCGACGCGATTGCAGATCCTTGTGGCAGTCCTGTGGTTAAAATATGTGGCTCTGAGGTCCATGCACCCCGACGGAGAGCAACCCGACGAGAATGCAGGACGGCTGCTATCCAGTTCACCAACCAGGAATTGACCCCCTTCTCCATCAGTTCGATCATCAAAATATCATAGCGAACTATATTGTAAGCATCCTCGAGATTTAGCGCTGCCGCCATTATTTCCTGTCTACTCTGGAAGCCCTCATAAACGTCAAAGGCAAAAGTGGGTGCATTTGACTAGGTATCTTTTCCTGGCCTGTAGCTCCCCAGGCCTCTTGGAAGAAACTTCCCCTTTTCCAATAAATCCTGCAGCTTAACAGCGACTATCTTCTCTAAAACCTTCCCAAATGTATTTTGAAAGGTGATGATCCTAAAGCCGCTAAGCTTTGAATGATCCTTGAATGATTCTATTAAGTAAAGAGAAAGAAAACAATCCAAATAAAATAAATTTAAAATTAACAAAAACCGATTTAGTCTATCTTTCTTCCCAAGAAAACGCTCATATGAAATTTGTCGCTTTCCTTGCTATTCTGAATCAATAGTTTCAGGAGTTTCTTGTCGCTGTTTATTGGCAGCCGACTGGGCATCTTTCTACACCAAGAAACTATCAAGGGAAATTTGTCGCTTCCTTTGTTGGAGAATCTTTCTGAAATTGACCATCGCGTTATCATTGATCTTGTTTACTGCCCTGTTAGCAACAATTTTGTTTGGATGGTGGTTCACAATGAAGTCTTCGACTTCTGCCCACTTGCTGCAAATTTCTTTAATCCTGGCAAGTTGAAACGGTCACTGGCTCCTCATCATCGGACGACTGCTCCTCCATTTATGTCTTTAGCTGTTCATTCTGAAGATCCACAAGCTCATCTGTAGTGAACTCTCCAATTTGGTCATCCAAGTCGTTGCCATCGACTTCCAGGCCCATATTTTTGCCAAGCACAAAATTTCATCTACAACATTGGCACATAACAGCAGAGTTAGCCTGTCCTTCATTGATTTGTACCCCGGCAGTGCTTTCTCCTCCTGTGTGATAAAGGTCCTCTTTGGCATTTTCCTCCAGAAGGGGCACGTTTCATCGCATTTAAAGACTTGTTATGGAACGCAGTCTTCCTCTTTGATGATCTTATCAAATTCCACCTTGAACGCTTCAGCTTATTTCTCATCAAAACTTGCAGCCTCCCTGTGCCTAATTACACTATGAATGTCACTTCTTTTCTTAATTTTATTTTTAACTTTTCAAACCAGCCTCTGCTGACTTTAAAATCGTCAGTCTCAGCACTTGTACCAAGCAATTCCGACAATAAATCACTGTGCAACAGCTTCGCCTTTTCACATATTATTGCCTCACTAACACTGTCTCCTGAAAGTTGCTTTTCATTGATCCAGATCAAGAGAAGATTTTCAACTTTCTCTAAAATTTGAGGTCTTTGCTTCTGCAGCTTAGTTACTCCTTTAGCCACATCGACTGATTTGAGTAACTCTTTGTTCTTTATGATGGTGGAGATTTTGCCATGCAGTACTCATTAGCGATGTCACACACACGAACGCTATTTTCATATTTCATAATTATTTCCTTCTTTCAATCAATCAATCAATCATGTGCCATGCCGGAAAGCGTGTGCGGTCATGACTCGCCATTTCACTCGATCACCAGAGTCGAGGATTAGCTCAGTGTTTCTGTCTCGTCCATGCCATGTGGCCAAGCCATCCAGGTATTTTCCTCTCGGTCGTCCTCTTGGTCTATTCCCTTCGACCTTGCCAGATGTCACTAATTTCTTCTTCTTTACCTCTACTGCTATACGTTTCTGCTTTCTACCGTTCTTCGAACTCATAATTCTCCCCCGATGTGTCTCCACCTTGACGTGGTGGGGGAGCTTGCGTGTCCCATCGACCCCATTTGCTTGCTGATGGATGAAAAACTACATATCGGACAGCTTATGGGATAGGGACCAGACTAAGAGAGACACAACTTTCTGCTCTGCAGGTGAGACTGAGGATAGCAGTAAAAAATTTAAATCAGGCGCACGAAGGCAGAAGTTCTTGGTCCGGACAAAACACTAAAGGCTCCCTGTCGAGGGCTGTGGCTGGACGCCTCTAAGCCACAAACCCTCGGACCTGAGAGCCGGGCCGATACCCACCTTTCGAAAAATAAAGGCGTGATACTGAGCAAGCTACATGCTCAGGTCTGATACAAGTTCGAAGGCTCTCAGCTGGGGGATATGAGAGATTCCCGGATGAGAGGGCCAGGCCGTTTCTCGTTCACTGCTGCACGAAGGTAAGGTGCTGAGCCGGCACCACAAGTAGCCTACATCGTGAGCGAGTACAAAAAGTCAAAAAAGTGCCCCAGTCGAAGAAAATGGCTGCGAAAACTGTATCTAACTCATAGAGAGTGTAGACAAAAGTGGAAGAACGTCTCAATGACGCAAAATGGAACGCACGGCGAGCGAACCTATTGCGTGGTCCGAAGTCAAAAGCAAAAGCTTACCGAGTGGGTGTCGCTCGCAGTCTGACCGTCCCTGGTATGTGCTTGAGCGATAAGTGGCAAACGAGTTGCCCAACACATGGAAGTGAGGAACTAAAGCAGCCATGAGCAGGACGTGGCAACTCCTCGGGTGAGCCCAGTCACATAGCAATATGTGCCGGCTCTGCAATTATGGAAGCCTCCTTGGATAGCGAGGGAATGCTCATGGTCTGCCCCTGCCTTCCCTTGAGGGCCGACCACGATGTCGTTCATCGTTCTATCTTGACCAGCTGAGATGTTAGCGACATCACAACAGTCCAACGTGCCTCGAAACCAGAGGAAGGCTAACCGCATTAAAAAATGCCCGCTGAAGTCGGAAGTGTCGTCCTACGGGTGGCAAACTAAAAATTGACACTACGCAATTACGTCCGAGTGAAATGTCTCGTCCGAATGTCTCTCGTGCTGGGAACAGCTCTGACTACCTAGTTTCCGAATGCCGCTCTTGTTCGCAACAGCTCTGACTGGGTAGTTTTCCGAATGTCTGTTATGCCTGGAAAAGCTCT